>JAVYJV010000045.1:0-471978 GCA_034509755.1 Anisodus tanguticus
AAAACTTTTATATGTATTAAAATTACATATGCTTTTAGCAAAACAAAACTTCATCAGAATTTTTTAATAATTTTTAACAATTATTTCATGATTCATTAAAAACAGGTGATATAAAAATTTCAAAATGATGCTCACGAACTTACAGGTGCTTGATTTTTTCATAAAAGTTATTAAACAAACTCATGTTTTTTATAGTAAATTTCAATATAATTTAACTAGGAAATTTATAGATTTTAAGTTTTGATCATGAAACTAAAATGAGGGTGATTCATAATGAAAATCAGCTGAAAAAAACACTTTCACACACTTTTTTTATATTAAATTTTACTATTTAAGAAGGTGTGCTTAAATCGAATGTAATCTCACGTACAGCTTTCACTAATTTTTACTTTTCTTTGATTTTTTTGTGTATTTTAAAATTCTAGTAATCAAGCATAAAAAACTATTGATGTAATAAGGATCGTCGTGCCATACCTGTTTTTAAAATACTTATTTTTTTCCCACAAGTACTTCATATCTGCGCCTACACCATCAAATGTTTAAACAAAATTTTTTATAACTTCCTACCACACGTTTATACTTTATTATTTCTTTAATAAAAATTATAATTTCACCGGAAATTTTATTAAAAAAAAGATGGATTTTTTAGAAAACTTTTTAAACCGGAATACATAAAAATGCATCTGCTTAAATTTTATCTAAAAAAATTTTTTCTTAGCTTCTTTATTTTTTTAAAAGAATTACTTAGCGTGTGCCAAGCTCTGTTACGCAAAGAAATTACATCCATCGCCTTTAACTAAACAAAAAATCTGAAGATTTGAGCGTGGGAAACTTGACTGCTGTAAAAATTGTACATGTTTTAATAAAAAAAGAAGCATTTTCTTAAGGATAAATAATTTTAAGTAATCAAAATTTCAATGACGTAAATTTTTTGATTTTTTTTTTGGTTAACAAGATGTTCTATCAATTTTCATGTAATGTATTTTAAAAGAAAATAAACTTTCAATAGTTTATTGAAGAGTAATTTAAATTTATCTAATAAAAAAGAAAATCAATTCAACTAAAATCATTGGCTTTCCAAAAAAATTTTTTACAAACATAATTGTAGGTCAATAGATTTTTTTTTAACAGTTTTTATTTATGTGAAAAATTAATAAACTTTAATCCATTTCTAATCAGAAATTTTTTTTGATTGCTTTAAATTATTTTAATTAGCTAGAATAAGATTTTCAATGAAAATCATTCAAAAAATTGTTTGTAGAAAACTTAAAATATTAAAAATCAGTCTTTAATGAAGATTTTACAAAGAGCTTTCACTTAATAATTTTTTGAAAAATAAAATTTTCAAAATTGACCCTAAACTGTATAATTTAAAATCTTAAATTATTTTAGGATATTCTTCATTATGGATCTTCCGTTATCCTTATTATGCTAAACATTTCTTTGAATTTAAGAGAGAAAACCTTTTTAAAAATCTTTTAATTTATGCTTCTAATAATTTGATTTTACAAGCTAGCAATTTGTTGTTTAAAATTATTACTAGAAAATAACTACATTCTCAAAATTAGTTCCTTAAAAAATCTTTTTTTTTGTTTTATAATGTATTTTCTAATTATAATTTTTTTTTTAACAGGATATCAACAGTTGTCTTATGTAGAATTTTTTTTCCTAAATTTCCGTTCTAGGATACACGTGTTTATGTAATCAAAATTTTAAAAATTATTCAAGGTAAAAGTTTATAAATACCGTTGATAAACAATTTTTTTGTTAATACAGTTTTTATTAACAAACGGTTTAGTTACGGAAATAAGAAATTATTCTCATGCCAATCAAAATCGTTGAGGGTGTGATTTGATAAATTTAACTGAAATTTTGTCCTACTAACACCCTTATTATTTTTTTTCTGTAAATAAACAATTCACCTTCTATTCATAGTTATTTTGAAAAAAAATTTCGTTTTTTAAATCAAATGATTTAGATAAAAATCTATGATAAATAATTGTTTTAGAATTTTTTTTCTGTTTTTGAAATTATTAAACACGTATTTCAACAAAATAATTCATGTGTATCAGAATTTTGAACCAAAATGAATTTTTTTAAATATATAAGATGTAATTTTTATTCAGCCTTAAGGTTATATAAAATTTCATAACCTGTTGAAATCTATCAACAAGAATTTATTGACTGTTTTACAATAAACTGCTGGGGGTTATATGATTTAAAAAATATAAACAATCAATGATTAATTAGTTGAAAAATATTTAAAAGCATTTTAAGCTTAAGTATTTTTTTGACTTTACACAAAAATTTTTACACACAAAAATTTTCTACCTATTTTTGAAACATCAAATTCTATTCAATAGAAAAACTTTTTTTTTTTTAATTTTTTTTTTTGTTTATTGATGCAGAACTAAGATCAAATTTAAAAAATCATTCGTATGAAGATGATTTTTTTTATACCACATTATCACATAATGCTCGGTCAAATGAAGTCAAGTGAAAAATTTTAAAAACTTAAAATATCTTTTATTTCCTGTTGTTAATATAAACTTGACTATTAAGACTTAATTCAAAATCTACAAAGAAAGAAAAAAGATCTAAGATTAGTTTTATTTTTGAAAATTTTTAAGAAAATTCAAAATAATAGAAAATTAAAAACGGAAATTCTTTTTAAAATGAGATCTTCATTTTATTTACAATTACTTATAAGCATGCAATGTTATTAAAGTTTTATTAAACAATTTCACTATAAATTACTTTAAACTTTGATTTTTTCAATTTTCATGAAAATTAATTTCTTAAAATCCTTATTTTTTAGAAAACTTTTAAACTTTTATTTAATCTGAATAGCTTCAAACTCTTATTAAGTTTCAGAAAACTTCAAATGCTTGTTTAATTTTTTCTTTAAAAAACTTTAAAAATTAAAAAGAAACTTTATAAAGTTTGTTTAGATGACATTTCTTAATTACCTTTATATATTAGAGAAAAATTTTTCAAAAACATATGACGAGTTATAAGCTTCAATGAAAAAATTTTTTTGAGGTTTTGATCATTGAAAATACTGTGAACTTTTTTTAGTAAAAATTTGTTTTTTATAATTAGCTATTGTTTTGTTGATGATTTAATTCAAAAAAATCAAAATTAAATAAGCTTCTGTATAAATAAAAAGATTAAAAAAGTATTCAAAAATCGCCCTTATACAAACAAAAGAGAAAAGTTTTGTTTTACCGATTTTTGTAGCAAGGCGTACTTTTTTTAAGATTACAAATATTTAAAAAACTAAAAAGCAGCTAGGATGCAACAAGGTGCGTCCACTTGTATTGTTTAAACTAATTTATTTATCAATAATAAACAAAAAAACTATTATAATAAAATATTAAACGATGCTATGAATGATAAAAAAAGATGCCTGTGCCACAGAAGTAAATTTAATAACACCTGTCCTGCTGAGCGTTATCTTTAATAAAAACAAACCATCTCCTGCTGCTAAGACTACCAAGGTTACGGATAGTTTTTAAAAGCATGAAAACGACGCTACTTAACAGGTGTGCAATGAACCAAAAACCGTCATTTTTTCAAAGATGCTGCGGCTTAATTAGTCAAATTAAAAAAAATAAAATAAAAAAACGCGATACTAATCAATTGCAATTTATTCGTGACCAATGTGAAAGCGTGATGGGTTTTTGAGGTAAAAAAAATAAGGTGAAAAACGAATACTGACGCGCGCTTTTCTTGATTGACACGATTGCAAGCACCTCTTCAGATTAATTTATTCTTACAAAGCATTATTAAGGTAGGTTTTTTCTTTGTTTTTTTGAATTATAAAAAGGAAAGGCTGATGATAAAATTAAAAGATGCTGGTGGGCTAGGTTTTACTTAAGATTTTAAAAATAAAAATTACGCTAAGCCAACTTAAATGCATTTATAGACATCAAATTGCTAGCCTAAAGCAGATTTCAACAAGCAACACGGCAGCTAAGAGCGGCCTAAGGACATGGCTCGGGTCACCATCAACCTGTTTTACGGCAGGTCAGCTCCTGTATTTTATATTGAAAAGCTAAAGATTTGTCTGCTATTTTTGGTTTGTTTCTTAATGCCGACCACGTTGTGTAAAATAATGAGCGTGACCGTCAGGCCAAAAAGATAAGTGTGACTCGGCTTAAATACAGTCCCGGAAAGTTAAACTTGACTTTATCAGAACTATCTTTTGTATCAGTATCCTTTTAAGTCATTTTTTATTTTTTTTATTTTATTCATAAAAAAAGTTTTATTTTATTTTTTGAATTATTACAAAAAAATATAATTTAAGTGCCTCATACTTGATCATCAAAATGAACTAGCCCGTTGCTGACAATCAAATCTTGTCTATCATCTTCAAAATTATCTTCTTTTTTACATTTTGAATTATTTCTGCTGTCATTATATTTTATATTCTTTAAATTGACGAAGCATCACTAAACATAACTTTAATCTAAATTATTCAATCGACATATCAAAATAGCCCAGCAGCAGCCACTTTAGGTGATCAAGCAAGGCCACACTTAAAGCACCTTATTTTAATTGCATCGTTAATGATGCTGGTGTTGATGTTGTTTATACGTTAAGATACCTTAAGTTTAATTTCTTATAACAACCATTAGCACTATACAAAAGTGATTATGGTTTGTTGGTGGCCGTCAACTTTGCCATCATTATAAAAAACTTTTTGAAAGTTGTTTTAATTTATTCAGCAAAAAAAAATTTTAAACTTAGTACAGGTACATTTTAACATCTTCTGTTTTATAAATGTTTAAAAACTCTTTTTTTATAAAAAAAATGTTATTTTTTTTTTAAATTACATGTGTTACCCATTTGTTTGATGAAAAAGATAAATATTCAAAGATTTTTTTATTTAAATGGAAAGTTTTCTTCTTTTATTTTAAATATTCAAAGGATAATGAAATTTTTTCATGTTTTTCCTTGATGAGATAGTAAAAGCATTTTTATTATTGCATTGAATAGTTTATTTGTTTTAATTAATTGGAGATTTTTTTTTGCATGAATTTTTTCTTATTTTTTTAAGTAAAGCAAAAACTTTTTATTGAAAAATAATTAATTTATGTTAAACAATTGACCACCAAAAAGCGTAAATACATTTGAAATTATTGTTTAGCCCACTTCTTATTTTTTTTTTAGACTCATGACCGAATTGCATGACAAGCGTCTTAATTGGTGTTAAGCTTTAATCTGGTTTCAAGATGATTGAAAGCGGTTGCGCAGAAACTTTTTTTTTTTTGATGAAATGAGAATTTTATGTAAAGCAATTTCCCACGACTAAGAATAAGCCAACTGCTGCATTTAAAAAAGCTAAGTTTTTCTTTTTTAAGAATAAAGTTAAATGCCTATACATATTAGTTTGGCACACGATCATTTTGACGTGTGTTTTTTTTTTTTGACCAAATACTATGGCACAGGTCAATTTTCTTAAAATTATTGTTTACTATATAGATATTTATAAAGAAGTTAGCTGTGAATTGAATTAGCTAGCTAATGTAAATAATAGAAAGTAATGTTTCTTATGTAGAATATGATAAACTTTTCTTTAGTTTAAAGTTAGAAAAAAACTTATAAGCTCCCCCTAGTATTTTGTTTATTACTGTGGGAAAATATTTTAACACCGATTCTCACCAGCTAAAACACACATCAGATATTGAACCTATTTTACAGTACTTTAATCAATTCAAAGCTTTACTTTTTTTACTTAAAATAGTAGCACATGCCTAAAATTTTCTTTAATTTTACTGATAGAATCTGATATTAAACACATTTTTCTTATTGTGGTTAAAAAACTTGAAGTTAAAACTTTTAAGCTTAATTTGTTTTTTTTCTTTAGGTCAACTTCCTTAGTTTGAGCCACCCGACGTGTATTTTTAACTACATATATACTTTTAAATAAAATATTCAAGTATCTTCTTCACACCTTCTTTCAAATTGGTCAACCATTAAAACATCATTATTTTACTCTTGCACAAATCTTTCACTAAAGTCCATTCACTTATTTATAAACTGTAAATTGATTGTTTTTTTTTTTAAATTTACTTTAACCTTTTCTAACTAAAAGAATATTTTATTAAGTTTTGTTTTTTTGAACTTAATTTATGTTACATTTAATTTAAATAAATTTATTTTAGTTAGATAGCTTTTATTTAGTTTTTTGAAATTAAGTTTTAAAGGTAATTTAAATTTTTAAATCGAATTTAAATTTTTTTATTTTTTAAATTATAAAATGATAATTTTTTTTGAAAAAAATGGTTTTGGTTGCTTTGATTTTTAAACTCTAACAGTACTTTTTAAAACCTTAGTAATATTTTCAAAAAAAGAAACATGTGGTATAGAAAGTGTGTAGACTAAGTTCGAGAATAGTTCCCATGGTTGAATCTCACCTGCGTTTGTTTGAACAAAACACTAGGTAAAGGTAAAAAAAATAGCAGAACATAAAAAGATTTTTTTTTTATAATAGAGGGCGAAATTTTTTTTACTACTCTATAAAACACCCTCAGTCGATAAAACCCCTTTCTCTTTTTTATTGTGTTCACTTATGTTTAAAAAAATCGTTTTAATTTCACCTTTTTTTTTACTAACGTAAAAAATTCGAAAGTAAAAATTAAAAAAAGCTTTTTTAAAAATATTTCATTTCTATTTATTGTTTAATCACGTGCTTTTAATCATGACCTACTGTAAAAGCCGTTGTAAACAAGAAGTTTTTACCTATTTTATTTTTCTAAAATAATATGATTCAATTGAAATATAAAGATATTTTTGCTTTTATACAGCTTTTAATTTAAATAAACAAAATAAAAATGTTTACAGGAATTTAACAAGATAAATTACTTTTAATTAAAATTTTTTCATTCAAATAAAGTTTGTAAAAAATAACTGTTTTATCTTTTGAGGTTTTTAATAATCTTGTAAAAGGTTTAATAATTTGCTTTATAAAATCACTTGATTCATCAAAGCTTTATAACATGCTACATTAAAAAATAAGGGTATGTTTTTTTAAGAAATTCATGTTTAGATTCATACTAATAAGAAAAATATTTAAATTATGTTTAATAAAAACATCAAGATATTTTTTGTGAAATAAAATAAATTTTCAAAAAAAAAAAAAAGTTAAACTTAAAAAAAACTTTAACTCTTTACTAAATTTTTAAAGCACTTGTACAAGTGTTTAATCTGTATCGCCATCTATATTTGAAGATTACTTTTAAAATAGTTTTTTGGAATTTTTTAAATTTATATTTAAAAATTTAATTTAAAAATAAATTTTGTAACTTAAGTTTTTTTTTGTTTAATTAGTCATTAAAATTTGTTAAAAAAATTTGTTTACTGTTATGATATTTAGCTATTTTAACATTTACTAACAATGAAATTATTTTTAAAAACTAAATATACTGAAATAGTTATGGAAAATTATTAAAAATTATCTTTTGCAGGTTAAGAATAATATTTGTTTAGATTAAAAACTAAAGCTGTTAATTTATTAAAATTATTTCATAAAACAGTGCCTTAATTTAATTTTAATTGTTCTAATGATTTTTAAGCTTTTCTTTACAAATATATAAGTAGTTGTTTGTTTTTTTTCTAAATAAAATTCAGAACTCACATGACTATTAAACACAATTTATTATTAATAAACAAATTTTTTCTAAAAAAATTATTTGTCTTAAAAAGTTGGAAAAGAATTTATTTTTCTAAATAAATTAGAAATTGTTTACAAAATAAAACTTTGTTCATAAAACAATTTAATCTTTTTAAATAAAAGAATTTGATTAAATAGAAAAATTTTCTTTAATTTTACCTTATGATGTTTATCAGAAAAAAATAAATAAAATTCAATACTACGCAAAATTTATGACTTTCATTAATTTTATAAAAGTATTTTGCTAAACTTAAAAAAAAAGTTTTTTTTTCAAAAAAAAGTAATAATGATGAATTTTCAAAGTGCAATTAATTTTATTTATCTTAAAAAATTTCCACTAAACAATTAAACATAATTAAAACCACTCAAAAAAAGTTTATTATTTTTTAAATTTTACATAATTTTCATCTATATATTCAAATGATTATTTGATAAAATAATTAATATTAATTAATAAAATATTTAAGTTGATAAACATTTAAAAAAAGTGTTTAATTAAGAAAAGTTTAATTGAATTTTTTATCAAAAAAATTTAATTGTAGTTAAACATTCATTTTTTAAACTTTTTTTTAGGTTTTTTTTAAAACTATTTCTTTATTTGGTTAATTTTAAAAATAAATTTATCATTTTAATGCTCAATTTTTAAATTTTATAAAAAAGGATTTTGTAGATAAAAATTTATTTACTTTTATTTAAAAGCTATTAATATTTTAATTTTAGTTATTTAATTAAAATTATTTAATAAAAATTAAATAATTTTTTTATCGACTTGTTAAGAAAACATTCAACTAACAGAGATTTAATTTTATTTTAGTTTCAAATTTCATTTTAATTTTTTAGTCTTTTTAAATTTTTCTGTTTTTTTTAAAACCTTTTTCTTGTTTTTTTTTAAAACCTTTTTTTTTATTTTTTAAATTTTTTTCATTTTTCAGCTCTATTTTCTTAATTTTATGCATTTAATTTCTAAGCCTTATAAATTTGAATTTTATTTTCACTATACAATTTAATTATTAATTTTTAGTCATAAATTTTGAAATATCTATCAATTATTTTAATAAAACTTCATTATTTATCTTTTTTTTAAAACTTAAATGTCATTTTTTCATAGTTTTTTAATTTTTTATCTTTTTCTTTCAAATTATTTTTTTTGTGAGTTCAAGTTTTTAATTTTCATTAAGAAAAATTTTAAAAAAAAGAGTCCTTTTTTTATAATTTTAAATTACTAATTTAATTTCAAATAAAAGTTGAAAAAATAAAACTTTTATAAATTTGAAAATTTTTTAGACTTAGAAATAAATTGAGTTTTATTTATCAGTTTAAACAAATTAGAAAAAATTCCATTCATTAAAATTTTAATTGAAAAATAAGCTCAGTAAAACTACAAGGAACATAGTTTCAAGTTGTAAAATAATTTTAATAAAACTTAATTTCAACAAATCTAAAAATAGCTTTGAAGAACTTTCATCTTTTTTCAACAAAAAAAAAGGATTCAAATTAAAAAACTTCTTGTTAATTTTAGACTAAAATATTCTTAACTAATTTCTATTTATAATTTTTAAAGTTAATTCTAGTTTAACTTGAACTTTAATTCTAGAAATTTATTTTTAAACTAAATAAACTTAAATTTAAATAAACTTAATTTTTTGTTAAATTAATTAACTTATTAAATTAAAATAATAGTTTTAATTATTAAAATCAAATGATTTTTATTTGTTTAAAATAATTTAATTAAACTTTTGAATTTAACACTTCAAAGATAAGTTCAATCAAATTTTAAGCTTCTTTTTATTAAAAGTTTTTTTTAACTAAAAAAATAAACGATCAATTAAAAAAAATTAAACACTTAAAGTAACTTAATACTTGGTTAATTAAAAAAAAAATCTAATTCAATACTTGTTTATCAATTAGCTAATTTCAATAGAAACTTTATTTTTGAAAAAAAAATTTGATAAAATGTTTAGATAAAATTTGATTTGAATTTTTTTAAAATATTGAAGCTAATTTTAATTAAAAAATAAATCAATTTTAGCTTTCAAAGTAATTTAAATTTGAAAAATAATTTCATAAAGTTGGTTTTCAGAATAAAATTGAAGTTCGTTTACAACTAGATTTGAAAATTAATTTAAAAGTTAATTTGTTTATGTTAAAAATCAAAAAAATAAATTATTTTTCTAAAATTAGTTTTGTAGAAAAGAAATAAAAAAAAGAAATTAAAATAAAGAAAATTTAGAAAAAAAGAAACTTGTAAAAGATTTCTCAAAATATGGCAAAATAGTCAAAATTTTATAAGCTAAAGAATTTTTTTTTTCAAAACAAAAAAAAATTTCAGCAACAAAAGGTTTTTTTTTTATATAAATTTTTACAGGTGTAAAATAAGATAAGTTATATGAATAGAAAAATTTAATATAAAAATTGTAAACTAAATAGAAATTTTAATATTTAAAAAACGCAAGAGGTCGCTTCAAATTTATGTTTGACGTCAGGAAGTGTATAAATAAATTAGAAATAACAGCATAGATTTTATTTTAATATAAGTTATCCTTTCGAAAGCAAGTGTTTCTATTTTAACTATAAATTCTTTTTTTGTTTTTACCATAAATAAATTTTATTGAATTTTAAATCTCTGATTTATTAAAACTTTAATTATTCTTAAATTTTTTTAATTGTGATTAAAAAGATTTTTAAAATAAATTTTCTTAAAAAAAAAATTAAATAGAAAAGCAAGGTTCAAACAAAGAGCTTGAAAAATTTAAGAAAGAAACTGAGTAAAATTTTTTTTTCTCTTTTTTTTTTGTTTATTTTAAATTAGTGTTTAAAACAAAAACTAAGTTTGTTTTTCTAATTTGAATAAAAAAAATTGATTATTTTTTTTCAAAAACAATTCTCAATTTAACTGAATTAGTTTAAAAATTTAAATTTAAACGTTTTTATCAAATAAATAATATAAGATTATAAAATGGCGTTAGGTTTAAGAGATAAAGCTTATGATTTATGTAGAACATATTTATCTGGTTCATGGAAAACAATTAAAAAAGACGATATGGTCTTCAAAGCTGTCAGGTTAGTTTTCATTTTGTTTTATAATATATTAAAGATTCTTCTAATCTATAGACAATTTTTTATTAAAAAAACAAAATAATTAAAAAGAGTTTTAAAAAATATTCTAGAATTTTATAATTAAGATTTTTAATCTAAATAAAATTAATAATTTATATGATATCACAATAGAATTAATAGAGTAAAGAATTATTTAGAAATAGAATATACTAGACGGAAAACTAATTTAAAAAAAGTAAAACAGATTGTTTTGATGAAATATTTTTTAGAACGAAAAATACTTTTAAATTATGTTTGAAGGTTTTTTACACTATTTTACAAAAAAAAAGTTTAAACGTCATCATTCTTAAATTATTTTAGTACAGACATAGTTTTATTTTAAAGTTTTATATAACATAGATAATTATTGATTTTTTTTAGCATGTACTAAAATATTTCATGTATAGAACTTGGCATTGGTTTTCAAAATTTTAACCAAAAATGATATTAAGTTACCATAGTTTCAAATGATAAAAATAGTAAAATTTTTGTTTCCTGTTATTATAAGTTAAAAAATTTTTATAGTTTTTGTTTCATGCGCATCTTTTTAGGTTTTTACTCATTCGAATTTTCAAAGGTTATTTTGTATATAGATTCTTTTGTTAGGTTTTTGATCATACAAGGTTATTGCTTAAAGGTTAAAATTTTTTTAATATAAAATTCTAGAAAATTACAGAAAATTATGCTACATAAAGAAGTTTTATATATACTTTAGTATATGTTAAAACTTTTATATATTAGAAAATATAGTTTAAAACTTATTTAAATTTAAAAAATAAATTAATATATATTTAAGCTTTCTATAAAGACTGAAATATTTTTTCACATTATTTAATAAACTTTTCTAATTTTTTTTTATAGTGGTGGTTTAACAAATGTATTATTTCTTTGCTCTTTACCTTCTACACATACTCCTTTAAATGGAGAACCTAGCCAGGTTTTAATGAGAATGTATGGTCAAATGCATACTACTAACGAAAGTGACTCACCTGTTACAAAAATAACAGAATCTGTCATATTCATGATGCTTTCAGAAAGAAATTTAGGACCAAAATTATATGGAATTTTTCCTGAAGGTAGACTTGAAGAATATATTTCTGTAAGTTTTAAATAATTTATTTGGTTTTATTATTCATACACTTGGAGTACTTATAAATTAGATTAATTTAATAAAGCTAATAGTTTCTAACTTGAAGATTAAGTATTAGTTACAAAAACTATTACATCAGTTTATAAATTTTAACAAGATAATTAATAGCTTTTCAGATAACTATAGATTTTTTGAATAAGACTGCTAATAAAGATTAATTAAAAGTAGTAGTTTTTCATTTAAATTATTAAAGTTTAGTCAAAAAGAGTCAATATTTTTTCCGTTAAAATAGTACATAAAAAAAAAATAATATTTATATCGATTATACTTTGATCAATTATTAATTTTTTTCTAATTTTCATAAATCAATATTTTTAATTTTTAGGCTAGAGCTTTAACTTATAATGAATTAAAAGACCCAATAATATCCGCAATAATAGCTCGTAAATTAGCTAATGTACACAGTTTGAATGTTCCAATCAATAAAGAACCTACTTGGCTTTTTGATACTATGAATGATTGGTTAGATAAAATTAAATCTTTAGATGTTGAACAATTATATAGAAATGATAAAAAGTTAAAGCAAAAACAAAAGAAAAATCCTTTTAATTATAAAGCAGCTAAATTTTTGCTTAGTTTTGATTTTGAAAAAGAAATTAAATGGCTACAAGACTTTTTAAAGCTATGTGAATCTCCTGTTGTTTTTTGTCATAATGATGCTCAAGAAGGAAACATTTTAATTCCAGACTTTTTAACCTCTAAAAATTGGTCTGATAAATCTAATTCTGATGAATGTTTAAATAAAAACAGATTAATTAGTAGAAATAAAAATAAGTCGAGAATGAGAAATAAAATTAATTTCACATTCAACCATCATCGTTGTAATAGTAGTCCAGATGCATTATACGATAGTGGTTTAGTTAGTGATAATTTACAAAGTGATGAAGATGATGATTTAATAAATGATTATAGCGAAGAAGAATGTAGCTTAAATTCAGATATTATTGATGAAGATATTAAATTTAGAACAAAAAGTCATTATTTAAAACAACTAGAAGAAAAAATGGTTTTAATTGATTTCGAGTATTGTGCATATAATTATCGAGGTTTCGATTTAGCAAATCATTTTTGCGAATGGTTATATGATTACTCTTACGACAAATATCCTCATTTCAAGTTTAATTCAGATAATTACCCAACAAAAGTGCAATTGACAGCTTTTGTTAAAGAATATTTAAAACATTATTGTCAAGGAAAAGATTTATCTGATTGTGTTAATAAAAAAGCAACAGTTGAGTCTTTACTTAATGAAATCGCTCATTTCACATTAGCATCACATTTATTATGGACTTTGTGGTCGATTAATAATGCCGTCAATTCACAAATTAGTTTCGGATACTGGGTAAGTTAAAAAATCATATATTTCCACACTTCAAACAATTTTCATTCACATACAAAATTTTTTTAAATTGGCTGCTCATTTAATTTAGCGTTAGCTTTAAATCATTTTTAAAAGTTCTTATCATTCAATAACTTTAAGCTAGAAATTTTTTAAGTGTAGTAAGGTTGATTAAAGTCATAAAACTATTTTAGATTTATTTTTTAAATTTTTAACTAAGCATAGATATTTAGTTTTTTATAAAAAAAGATTAATTTCAGTTGAAAATTTTTTATTTTGAAATATTTACTAATTTTAGTCATAGCTTGAAATTATTTTTATTTTCAAATGCACGTGTTTTTTACATTCAAAAAAAAATACATCACAAAAACCTTAACATTTCATTTAACACAAAAATTTTTGATTTTTTTTACGATTTCACTTTGATTTTCTATTTTTCAGAAGATATAGATATTTGATTTGTTTTAAAGAAATTTCTTTCTGCAATTTTTAAATTGGTAAGATTGGTTAAAGTTAGTTAGATTAGGTTTTAGTTTAAATTAAATTCTTTAGATTTAATGAGTATATTAGTCTTTATAAAATATTTTTAGTAATAATTATTTTTTAGCTCAAATATAAAAGTTATTTTTTTAGCTTAATTATAACAACTTAATCAATTAACATCTGGATTAGTTTGGTTAAATTAGTTAATGCTAATCAGGTAGCTTAACGATTTTTTAATTTTAAAAAATATTCAAATGTTTTTTTATTTTCTACTTAATTTTTAAAATTTTTATATTTCATGATATGAGTTCACAATGTGATTTAAAACCTTTGATCACCTTCTGATTTTTCGCTTAAGAAATCAAATTACAAAGGATTATTGTTTCAAATATAAATCAGTTCTTTAACAAGCATCTTTTTCTTTTTTTTTTTTTTTTTTGAGAACTTGACAGAAAAAAAATTTTTTGGTTTTCATAAAAGAAGAGATAAAAAATTTTAGGTTTTTTTATTGTATAAAAACAATTTTTAGCTAGAAAATTTGACTAAAACACTAGTTTTATAGCTATGAAGAAAGTTAGATTAATTAGCTAAGTTGTTTCTAATTGTTTGTGTGTGCAATTCAAAATACAGGACTATCTTATAACTTGCTTTATTTTGAAAATGTTGTGGGTTGACAAAGGATTAAAAGGATGTTATTTTAAATGGAAATCAGGACATGGTACAATAATTTGGATTGTCAATTATTTGATTTTTTAACTACGCTTTGGTTTAATTTTCAAAAATGCACACACATCCATTTAGAGGCTTAAATCATTTCATTTTTTAATAGTAATATACAGTTAATTTTTTTGTCCATAAAGTCACCAATGTTTTTTTTTAAATAAAATTTTATTTATAAAAAAATGATTTTATGTTAACAGATTATTTATCTGTTTTGACAAAAAATTTTTTTGTATATTCACATTTTCTTCAAGAATGATTTGATTGTAAAAAAATTAGTTAGAAATTAATTTTATTTAAAGAGTTAGATTAAACAAATTTATAAGTTTAATTTTTGTATACATTAGTCATCAAGCATATAAATTTTTTTTCAAAGTTAATTTTAAATATTTTTTCATAAATAGAATTGGTCAGATTTGTTAAAATATTTAAAATGTAGATTCATTGTCAATTGTAGATAATTAATTTAAAAATTTTAAAAAATTTTTACACATTTTATTTATTTTAATATTGATTATTTAATATTTGCTTTTGGTTTAACTTTAAATTAATTTTTTAAAATTAAATTGTAATGTTGAAACTTATTTTAGTTTTTTTGGCAAGTATTAAATTCTTATAGTTTATAATTTGAAGATAAATTAGCAACTAATTTTCTTTGAAGTAATTGAAGAGTTTTTTAAAAAAAAAAACAATTCAGTCTTTTTAAACCTGGTATAAAAAGAAAAGAAAGTTAAGATAGAAAATTGATTTAAAATAAAATGTGATTATTTAGTTTGTTTAATAAGTTACTTAAATAATTTCAATTAAGTAGACAGAACCAAAATAATTTTTTCATCAATTGGATCAATGTTCTCAAGTTTTTTAAACATCAAAAATTGGTTTACGCGTGGATAAAATCATCTTTACAAGTAATTCTTATCTCAATTTTAACTATTCAACTCAAAACTTTTTATCAATAGTTAATTTAAAAGAATAAGACCATAGAAAAGTGTTAAAAAAAAACTAGTTTAGCATAATTTTTTAAAACTTTATATCTAAATTAGTGTCATCTTTTTCTAAAGTTTTTTTTTTAATAATTTTGATTTGCATGCTTTTTTTATTTATTGATAGTTTGTAGATATTTGTTTCTAGTTTCAAATTATTTTTTTCCAAAAAAACTTGCTTTTTTTTTTATCAGACAGTTCATAAAAACATTTCTTTTTTGACAATTTCACTACAACAAAAAAATTTAATATACTTTATTTTATCTTATCTTGAATATGGTTTTAATTTTTTTATTTTTTTTTCTTTTCATGTTACGTTTTTTTTAACTTGAAATTATTATTCATACGAACTATTTGAAAATTAAAGGAATACGGAAAATGTCGATTGGAATGTTATTTAAAACACAAAAAAAACTTATTAAGTTTATTTAAAAAATAAATGAAAAAGTTATCTTTTTATTTTTAATAAGAAAAAAAAAATTAAGGAAAAGATTAATTGGTTTTTTCTTGTTGGTAAATTTTCTAACTGACGAAATAAAAATTGAAAAAAAAAATTCAAAGATTATTTAAATCTTTAATTTAATCAAAACGAAGTGCATAAACTGTACGAAAATGGCAAAATATAGTTTTTTTAGTCCTACAAAAAATTGATCAACAAAATATAAAAAAAAAATTGACGATAAAAAACAAATTTTAAGGATTTTCATCATTATGCAAACTTTAAAATTATATTAGTAATTCAAAAACATTCAAGCTTTATATTCAAATAACTAATTTGAACTTCAAAATCAAATTTAGTTTTAAATGGTTTTTATTAATTTTGTTGTTTGTTTTCATATGAAAAAAAACATCAGAGAATTGGCTTTTTAATTTTTTTTTAAAAAAAAGTGCCTTTTTTAAATTCTAGTATAAAGCTTTGAATTATTGCCAAAAATTTTTAATTAAATTGATACAAGCTTATTTGATGTTAAATTCATTTAATGAATTCAAGTGCAATTATTTATATTTATTTACTTAAGTTAAAAAGCAATTTATTAAAATTAAACAAGAAAGTTTGTTGGTTAAAAAATTAAGATTTTATAAAGTTTTGGTTAGCTATTATAGTTCTTTCAAGGTTTTTAATCAAGAAAAACAAAAAAAAAAAAAAATTAAGTTAAAAATCAAAATTTTTAGACAAAGCTAATTGATTAATGTAAAACAAAATTTTTTTTTTAACAACAATTTCTAGTTTTGATTAATTAGAACGGCAAATACTTTATACTAATAGTTAAAAATCAGTTTAATTTCTTTAAAATATTTTCACTTTATATATTTCGTTATGTTTTTATTTAAATATTGTTATATGGAACTTATTGAATTCTCAAACTAATTTTTTTATTTTAACAAACAAAAAAAAAAGTTTAGCAATTTTTAGAATTTTAAAGAAATTTTTTTTTAATTTTTTGAAATAATACAAAAAAGTATTATTTTTTTGTTTTTTTATTCTTCAACAATTTTAATTTTTATTTTTTTTTTTACATTCCTGATCAAATAAACTTTGTAATAATTTTGAAATTCATTTTTTTAATAAAAATTTTGATTGCTAAGCATAATTTTTAAAGTTTATTTTAATTAACTCAAAGATAGTTCAAAATTTTTTTAATTAACAATTTTAAGTTACTTTCTGTTAATGCTTGACGGTTTAAATTTTTTTTTTCTTTACAAACGTTATATAAGCTTTTAAAAAAATATATTTTTATAATTTCAACAAAACTTGGAGTTTTAATATTTTTTAAATTTTAACAAGCTTTTCAACATAAATAAAAGATTTAAAAAAGTTCAAAAACAAATTTTTAATTAAAAAAGTTTAGATTATCTAAGTGAATTTTTTATGCATCTTTAAAATTAAAAAAAAAAGTTTAGTTTATTTATATTAACGATATTTTTCATAAATTTTTATGTTTATATTTTGAATTTTAATTTAATTTAAAAAAAAAATTTTAATTTATTTTGACTAAGTTTTTAAATAATTGACGATGGATGATAAAAAAAATGAAAATAGAAATGAACAAAAATTAACTCCTTTAAATATAACTATTCCAAATAATCATATAAATGTTCCAATAAATAATAACTTCAATCCAACAGGTAATTTATTTTGGTTTTTTATGTAAATTTAGTTTATTAAATTTAATTTTTTATTAGCTCCATTAAATAATTATTCTATGCCACGTAAGTTATTTCTTCTTTGAAAATAGAAATATTAATTTTTTGAAATTAGATTGGCGTTTTGGTTTTAATGAATCTAATTATATACCTCAAAATATAAATAACTTTCAATCTATGGCACAAATTCCAAATTTTAATTTAGGGAATAATTTAGATGCACAAAGTTTAAATAATTTTAAGAAACAATTAAGTTTTCATTTATTAACACAATTAAACCAAGCTTATTTACAAAATTCAGCAAGACAACTCCAAAATCAACAAATAATACCAGAGCAAAACTTGCCAGTTAATCCGTTTCTTCAACAACCTAGTTTTCGTTTACCTTTAATGCATCAGCAAAATTTATCTCAAATACCAGTATTACAACAACAAATAATGGCTCATTGTTCAATGTTACAAAGTATACCACAAATACCTTTCGTTAGGTTTTTAGGTTTAAATCCTGTTCCTTTGTTATCTAATCCTATGCAAAATTTACAACAACAACATTTACAAAATCAATTTCATCAACATGTTCAACAACAACAAATGCAAATTCGTTTACAACAACAAGCTTTACAAAATCAAAATATGAATTTAAATAATAATGATAATAATAAGGAAGATTTTAATCAAGCTATTCATCAACCAGAACGTAATAAAAAAATAAAAAAAAATTGTGAAAAAAAAGAATTTTCTATTCTTGATAAAGATCAAATTTCATTAAATAATAATTTAAAAAATACACCTTCAATAGTATCAAATTTAAAATCTCAAAACTGTTTTTCAAAAAACCAAAGTATTTTATTACCACAATCATCTAATGAACCAGACGAAAATTCTTTATTAAAAAAAGTTTCACCTACAAGTAATTCACCTATCCAAGCAAGATTAAAATCCTCATCAAAACTTCAAAAGCAATCACTAGTGGAAAAAAATAATTTTAAAGTTTTAAATAATTATTTACCAAATAATCCAAAAAGTAACATTAAAAAAGATAATTCATCAAAAATATCACCAAAGTTAAGTTTTATTAAAAATGAAAATTCTGATAAAAATTTGAAAAATACACAAAGACAATATTCTAACACAGTCTTAACTTCATTGGATCAAAATTTAAAAAGTCCTAAAAAAAATAAATTAACATTTTTAGAAACTAAGCCAACAAACGAATCAAACGAAGTAAAATTTATAATTTTAAAATAAAAATTAAAGCTTAATGAAAAATTCTTTTTATTTTAGAAAATTAATAAACGTAAAGAATTTAATGAACAAGATAGAAGACTTTGGCAAGAATCAAAAGACTCATTTAAAGAATTACAAAAAGTTATTTATGAAATTCATGATACAAATAATGAAGTAATTAAAAATCAAATAATTAAAAATAGTGTCAAAATTGTAGATAGTTTAGAAAAACAAATTTATGTAAGTATTTTACAAGTTTAAAAGAGTTTTTTTTAAAATTATTTTCTTTAATCAGGCTAAAGCAAGAGAAATGCTAAAAAAATGAATAGAAAAGATTTATATAAAATAAAATTGAAAATTATATATCAAAACTAATGAAACATAACATTTTTTTTAAATGTTTGAAAATACTGATTCAAGTTTTTTGTCGATACATATTGAATTTTTGAATAAAAGTTTTTTAAGTTTGAAATTTTTTATTTTGAAATTTTTTATTTTGAAATTTTCGTACAAATAGCTTATGTTTTGCGCACATAAATATTTTTATTTACAAAATTTTTTATTTTCTTTTCAATTGATTATAAATTTTTTATAATTAAATTTTATTGTTTATAACTTATCTTATATTTTATTTAGTTTCAAAAGAATATTAAAACTCATTTTAACAAGAGCTTATAGTCATTCAAACAAGAAAATTCTGTAAATAATATATTTTTAATATTTTGTCATGAAATTAGTTAAAAATGTCTGATTTAATAAATACAGTTAAAGGTAAAGCATTATCAGTTGCTGAATTTTTCACACCTGTTTTAAAAGTAAGATTTTTATTTAATATTTTGAACTTTTCAAAAATTTAATTTTTTTTTATTAGGAATCTAGATTCAAAGAAACAGGAGTTTTAACGCCTGAAGAGGTAAAATAAAATAAAATTTCAAATTATTTCTAAAAAGATATTTTTAGTTTGTTATAGCTGGCGATCATTTAGTACATCATTGTCCATCTTGGCATTGGGCTTCTGGTGATTCAGATAAACTAAAACCTTATTTACCTGCAGATAAACAGTTTCTGTATACAAAAAATGTTCCTTGTTATAAAAGATGTAAAGAAATTGAATATCTTGATAACCATGAAAAAGTTATTGAATCTGAAGACGCAGATGGAGGCTGGGTAGACACACACCATTTTAGTAATTTAGTTGAAAATGTTGAGGAAATGACTTTAAGTTCAAGTGATAATTTTGTAGAAGATAAAAAAGTAGAAACTGATTCAAATAATGATTGTGATGAAGAAAATGATGATGAAGCTGGAGATATGGATGAATTTATGGCTGGTGATCAAGTTGAAGAAATAGATACAAAGGTTAAATTTTTTTAATTCAAAATTAATAAAAATTTTTAATTTTTTCTATTTAATAGGTTGTAGTTAATAAAGCAATAATCAAATCAAAAAAAGAAGAAACAGAAGATGAAATTATACCTACACGAACCTATGATTTGAATATAACTTATGATAAGTATTATCAAACTCCAAGGTTATGGCTAACTGGCTATAATGAAACTCAAAAACCTTTATCTATAGATGAAATGTATGAAGATATATCTCAAGACCATGCAAAAAAAACTGTAACAATGGAAACTCATCCTCACATTCCAGGAGGACCAATCGCATCTGTACATCCTTGTAGACATGCTGAAGTAATGAAAAAAATTATTTCAACAGTAGAAGAAGGAGGTAGAGAGCTGAATGTTCATTCTTATTTAATTGTTTTTTTGAAATTTGTCCAAGCTGTTATTCCAACTATTGAATACGATTATACTCAAAATATTGTCATTTAATTTTTGTTAAACAAAATAAAAATAAATTAAAATTTGGTTAATTTTTAAAATTTTTTGAAATTTTTCATAATCAAGAACTTATTTAATGAATTGAAAGAAAACTTTAATTATTTTCCTAAAATAAAGAATGATTAATTTAAGTAAAAAAAACAAATTTAATAAAGAGGAAATTTTAAACAAAACCAATTTTAAGGAAAAAACTTGATTGAAATATTTTAAAAAATTTCGTTTTTTGAAAGTTTTAATTCACTTTATTTCAAAGGCTTTAATAGCTCGTTGATATTAAATTCAAATATAAAACACAGATAGCGTTTTAGTCTTTATTTTTTTTTTCAAATTGCTTTGCTTGTAAACAATCAGTAGTCGTTTACTATTAAAATTAAGTATCAAACCTGTTTTAAATAAACAAATTAATTAAATATTCAAAAAATTAAAAAAAATTTTAATTTCACTAAAGATTTAATTAAGTAATAATTCTTAAAAATTATATTTCGTTAAAGAATGGAATCTATAATTGATAATAATCTTGAAGAATTTTATGATGAAAATTTATCAATTGATTTTAATAGGTTTGTAAACAGTAAAATTAGTAATTGATTTTAATAAATTTTTCATAGGTCTATGAATTGTTATATTTGTTTATCTACAACAAATGTTTTAGAAAATGAATTAATTTCTCCTTGTAAATGTTCTGGTACTTTAAAATACGTTCATCAAAATTGTTTACAACATTGGGTTGATATTCAAATAAAAAAAAAACATAATAAACCATATTTTTGTATTCAATGTAATACCCAATATCATTTTTCTATGCCTTCATCAAATTCAGTTGTCAGATTTTTAGAAACCTGGGACCAAACTATAACAGATATATCACCTTTTGTATTTTTATTAGTTTGTTTAGGGAGTGTTTATTGGGTTTCATTTTCATTTGGAACATTTGTCATTATGCAAATTGAAGGATCTAAAAAAGGTTTATTACTTTTGAGAAATTCAGATAATTTAACATTTTTTTTGAAAATTCCAAGTATACCACTTGGTTTGATGGCAGGTAAACTATTTAATTGGGAAAATATTTATTTATATTTTTGGAGAAAACAATCATTCTTTTTATTCAACTATTTATTTTTCAAACCTCCGAAAATTACAAATAAACAAAATCTAAAAATATTATTAAAAGATTATCCTATTTTTGATATCAGTTCAGTACCACGCTATTTCTGTTCTGTATTGGCATTACCAACAATTTCTAATATTGTAGGTAATTATTTCTTTAAAAATGTTGAATCTGATCTAAAAAGAACATTATTGGGTGGTTTTTCATTTATTATTGTTAAAGGTTTAATCAAAATTTATTTAAGACAAAATCTATTCATCAGAGCTTCAAAAAGGAAATTCATAAATTTAGAAGACAAAATAGATTAAAATTTATATTTATTTTAAAAAAAATTTAATCAAAAAAAAATGTGTTTACTTCAAAAAATATTTTATTTGAGTCAAGTTTAATAAAATTAACAAAAAAGTTAAGATTTTTTCAAGTTTGATAAATATCTCTCTCCATTATTTAAAAGCAAATCATTAAATATAAGATCGTAAGAATCAATTTTTTTATTGCTTTTATCTTCTTTTGAATTATTTTTAACTTTATCTTTTAACATCTTCCATTTATCATCTAATTCCTCTTTTAAATTTTCAATTTTCTCTTTTTCCATTTGAATTAATCTTTTTCTATCAAACATCTCTTTCATATACTCAGCATTTTTATTTCGGCTACTTTTTGGTTCATTATCTTTAACAATATTAACATTAGGTTTATTATTTGTAAACTTAATAAATCCAGTTTTATTTTTATTTTTATAATCAACTAAAACTGTTTTTTTCAATGACTCAATTGTTTTACTTCTTGACTTAGATGGATTACTAGCAACATTATGTTTAAATTTTTTATCCAAAACTTTATGCTTAACATTATTAAATCTTAAATTAAATGGGTTTTGTTTTTCTTCTATTTTTTTCTTTAATTTTGAACTTAATTTTTTCATTTTTTTTCACTAAATTAAAAAACAATTAATTAACCAAATTTTCAAGTAGATGATCAATTTAAAAATGAATTAATTTTTTTTCTAAACTTGTTTATTCATTTGGAATTTTTAGCAAATTTTGTTTGCTGGATTAAAAAAAAATAATATTTTGTTTTGTAAAAACATGCCTTATCTGCCAAAATAAAAAACAAATACACAAGCTACATCTATGAAAGACTAATTAAAGCTTAAAAATTGTAATTGTAAAAAACTAATACTACATCAGCATAAAGTTATTTATTTTAATTTGCATAAATTTGATTGATCTTCTTTTTAAATTTATTAACTTGTTTTAAAAATTTTCATTAAAAAGTTAATGATTTTATAAGCAGTGTGAAATTTTTTAATAAAATTTAGATTAAATAAGGAAAAATAATTAGATTCATGTTTTTTTTAGAATAATTTATTCAATTTAAGTTGATAAATTTTTAAATAAAATAGAATTTACATTTTTATAAAATTACAAAGATTATAAAATACAAAGTTTTTTCTTTTTCAAAACTTATTAAAATTTATAAGCTTTCAATTTTCTAGAAATTTTTTAATTTTTAAAAGTTCTTTTAAATTTTAGATCATTTAATATTTAAATTGAAAAAAACTTAATTGAACATCTTAGATTTTTAAATTAATAAAACTTTTTTTTAATTCCCAATTTAACAAAGCTTCTATAAATTTTTAATTGTACAAGTATACTATTTTTTGAACATTGCTCTTTCTGCATTAATTTCAGCTATTAATTGTTTAACTTTTTCTTTACGAACACGATCTTTTTCTAAAGTTTCTTGTAATTTGACTGAATTAATAAATGCATTACTCTTTTTAATTTCTCTTTGTACACTTTTAACTTCTCTTCTTACTTTTTTATTGATTATACGTTCTTTTTCTTTATTTATTATACTTCTCTTATTATTAAAATCTGGTACAAGCATAGGTAACATTTTTGGTTTTTGTCTAGGTAAAACTAAAGCTGTTAATTCGTCTTGTTTATTTATTAATAAAATTTTATTAAAATCTTCTATTAATTCAGGATAATCTGAAGAAATTTTTAACAAAATTTTGTTAATAAAATAAAAAATAGCTTCAAAAGCTTCTAAATCTTTATATCTTTCTTTTAGTTCTATAATTAAATTTAATAAATTTTTTAATAAAACAAATTTTAATTCATCTTCATCTAAATCATTTAAATTAGTTATATCTTTCAAACTTAAATTTAAATTTTTAAAACTTGAATCATTAACAAAGTTTAAAAAATAACGTTCTTTACCTAGTTTTTGAATTTTATATTTTGGTAAAAATAAATCATCTATTTTATTATCTTTACAAAACAAAATTAATATGTTTTGCGCTAATTTAATTAACTCTGGGAAATAAGATTTATTTGTTAATTTCAAAGTAAATTTCAATAACATTATTAATTTAAATATTTCATAAACATTATTCGTTTTAGAGAATCTCATTAATTCAATTATTTTAAATAATACTGCATCTTTCAAATCTGGTACCATGGTTGAAACTGTTAATATACTTGTAATATTGATTAATTCATTTTCTATTTTCAAGTCAATTAAAGTATTTTTTAAATAATTTAACATTGAATCATTAATTTTTGAATATTCTTTGAAACTTTCTAATTCTTTTTTAATGATGTCAAAATTATTTTCCTTTTTGAGGATATCAATTTTTTCTTTAAAAGTAGACGTCATTTTAAAATTAGTTTATTTTACTGTTTGAATAAGTTTTTCTGTAACAAAAAAGATAAAATGACTTAATAAATTTTACAAAAATAAATTAGTTAGTACAAAAATTGGAAAAATCTAATATAAACTAGTTTAAATTAAAAAAAAACTAAATAGAAATTATTTTAAATAAAACAAAAATTAGAAAACCATGCTTTTTAATGTTTACAAGTATTTTAAAACTATTTTTTTAATAGGTGGCGCTTTTTTATAAATTTAAAAAATTTCTTAACAATTTATTGAATTCTCATTCTTAAATATCAGTCATTAAATAGCCAGCATTTCTTTTTTTATAATAAATTGAGTTATTTTTTTTATTTTTTTACTCATGGTTAATTTTATTTCTTTCAAAATAGTTGAAATGTGAAATTTTAATTAATTATTTTTTGTGATAAATTACTTTTTAACGATGATTTGAAATATTTTAATCTTTTGTTTTAAATTTTAATTAATATTAATTTATCAAACTTGTTGCTTAATACTATTAAATTTAAATTAATCTTTAATTTTAAAACAATTTTCCAAGTGAAGAATTTTTTATTTTAGTTATCAAAAAAACTAGATGTCTCTTAAAAAAAATTAGTTTTCACTTTTTTATAAAATTAGTTTTGAATGATGCCAAAGGCTTATTGATAAGACCTAAAGTTTTATTTTTTTTAAAAAATTTTTCTAATGGTTTTCATTGATTTTTTTCTTCTACAAACTTCAACGAAAACTTAATTAAAAATTAAAGTAAAATATTTTTTTAAAGAAAATCAATTTCCAAAGGTTAAAAATTATCTTTTAAATATTTTAGAAAAAAATAAAATCTGAATTTTAATAACTATTTTATTAACTTAGTTTTAAACGTTGAATTTTTTTTAGAAATCTTTTATTGATTGAAATCTTTTTTTTTCTTTCATAAAGGATAAACTTTAATCAACAAGAAAGTGCATTTTTATTCTTAATGTGAAAAATAAATTAAAAATTATCAAATAGAAAACAAATTTAAAGGTTTAAAATAAAATTATCTAATAGTTAAATATGATTAAATGATATTTAGAAATAATTTTTTAACATTTTTTTGTGAAAGTGTTTTTTCATTTATAAAACTAAAATAAATGAATTTTCTGAAATAGTTTTGAAATTTTTTTTTTGAAGAAATTGATATAAAAAACTAATTGCTGGAAATTTCGTAATTTCTTAATAATGTTTTTAAAAAGGGTTATTGGCAGGTTTATATAGTAATTTATCAAGTGATAAAGTGATTATAAAAAAAAAAATTTAATTAATTAAGTTTAAGGTGTTCAATTAATTTAAAAATTTTTTTTGTCATTTTGATACTTTTTTTTGTAATGAAAAAATTTAAATTCACTTTAAATTTGTTTAATTAACAAAATTGAACTAAATTTTTTTTTTAATAATTTTGTAAGCAATTAAATTTTTAGATAAACTTTTTTTCATAAATTCAATGAGAATTAACATAAAATTTTTTTTATAGGTCTTATTCTAAATATTAAATTAACAATAGTTTTTTATGAAAAGATATTTCGAAATTTTGTTTATTCAATAAAATTTGTACAATTAGTTTTAAAAAAATCTTTTTTTAAACTTTAAAAATGATGAATGAAAAAAATTAGTTTTGTTTAAATAAAAAGCTTTCTTAGGATTTTATAGAAGATTTAAATTTTATTTGTTTAATTGATTCAAAGTTTTTTTTTTATCTTTTTTTAAAGTTTAATTAAAAAAAGAGTTTTTTGTTTTGAAAAAAATTTAAATAGTCTTGTAATTTAAAGTTTAAACAATTAAAATAGCTTCTTTTAATCTAATTAATGTATTCAATTTAAATAAATGTTAAAATTTGTCTTTAAAAAGTTAAATGAAAAAATCTTATTTAATTTTTTTTCTTCTTTAGCATTTGATTTAAATTTTAATAAAGCTAATTTCCCTTGATATTTTCAAAAGAAAATTGTATGTAAACTAAAATGTAATTAATTTGAAATTAATTCAAAAATAACAAGCTTATACATAAATATTTATGATACTTTTTTTATCTTATTTAAAAAGATTTTTTTGAATAAAAGTTTAAAAAAAAATTTGAATTATTAGATTTTCATTAAGCCTAAAAAGGTTTTATATTGTTCATCTCCATATAGTTAACTACTTGATCTGGTACTTCGTAAAGTACTTCTTTTGCTAATTCTATTTGCAATTGATTATTTACAAAGTTTTCTTCTTTTTTGTTTTCTTCTTTTATGATTTCTTCTTTTATATAGTCTTCTTCTTTAATATAATCTTTTAAAGAAACAAATTGTACAATATCTCTAACACATTTTTCACCATTTATTTCTAAAGGATTATCATCTGCATCCAATTGCTGCATTGCTTGAAAATTTGCATCACCAATACCAACAATTATTATTGACATAGGTAATTTTGCTGCTTTTATTATTGATCTGATTGTTTGTGGCATATCACAAATACATCCATCTGTTAAAATTAAAAGAATAAAATAGTTATTTTTATTTTGATTTTTTGTTGATATATTAGCTGTCCAATCAATAATTGGGGCAAAACATGTTGGACCAGATAATTTCACAGTTTCTATTGTATTTTCATAATTTAATAATAATTCTTCAACATTCTTACAAGATGGGTCTTCTAAATTATTATTTAATGAAAAGCAATGACTTATTTTAAATTCAGGAGGTATTAATGCGCCAAATCCTAATCCATTAATACCATTTGATGAATTATAAAATTGAATTATATTACCTATTGATTTAATTGCAATTTGATATAAATTTAATTTATTATTTATTTTATCTATATAATGAAGCGATGTAGGTAAATCAACATCACCATTAGATTGTGTAAAATCTATAGCTACAGCAAAATTTATTTCCATTCCACTACGGACATAATCAAAAAACGAATAGGTTCTTGCTAGTTTAATATATTCAACAACCAGGATTCCTTTTGTTTTTTTATTTTTTTCATTTCTTATCTAAAATTAAATTATAATGCGTCAGGTTAATTCATTTAAAAAGAAAAAAATGATAAAATAATTTAAAAAGAAATCAAAATATAAAAAATCTAAAAATGAATTATGATTGTTGCTTGTTAGAAAAAAAAATAAATCACAAGAGAACAACATTGAGATAAATTAGAACAATCAGTTTTTATAATAAGTAAACTAATAATAACATTGAATACAAAGTTATATCTTTAATTGTTTATAAAGTTTATAGAAAAAAATAATTAAATTTTTAAAAAAGGGCCTCAGTTCAAAACGAAAAAAAAATTTTCATCAAGTTAAAGCTTTCTGTCAGTTTACTACAAAAATTACCTTATTAAATACTATAGTTTTTATAATAATGTGTATCATATAAAAATTTTTAGACCACAAAAATCCTAGTTTAGCCTATTTATAAAAAAAAATTTAAAAAAAAAAACCTACCTCAAAAGTATTCCCTTCTTTTTCAATATTTAAAAGTTGATTTAATGAAGTGTAAACGTTACCAATTGTTTTATGATTTCCATTTGATTTATAATTTAAAAATTGTAACTTGATATTACGATCAAAATCTGCATTACAAAGTGTTTTAACTTTTATATGTAGTTCTGGCCAACTTGGTTTACGACTAGACATTATAATATTAGTTTTATGTACAATTGTAAATGAGCCATCTTCATTTGAACGCCAAAATTGTATAAATGTTTTTGGTTTGAAAAAATGATTTTTATTTAAATCTATTGCACGTAATTTCATTGATATAATTTGTTTACAATTACTTAATTCTTCAACGACGATTATTAGATCTCCACAATTTTTATTTTGAATACCTGTTATTTGTCTAATGAATTGCTTATTTTTATTTGCTATTATTTCTGGTAATGTGGTTTCAACACGGCCTAGGAAATCATTTTCTTGTAAGTCAATATCCCATAATTCAAATTTTAAATATTGAACTATTTCAAAATTATATTCAACTACGATTTTAGTAACAAAATCTGGATTCAAATTATCTGAAATTATTTCAGTTTGTCCAATTTTTTTATATTCATCTCTTAAATTTGATTTTATATATATATAACAAGTAGAATCTGATTTACTAAATGTATCTAAGTTTAACAAATTTCTAGCAGAAATGCTTAGCTCAATTTTAGTATTAGCATTTCCGGTATTTTGATTTGAATCATATAAATCTTTCCATTTTTTTTCTTTATTCATTTTTTAAATTTTATGCAAAAAGTTTAAAAAAAAGTCTTAAAATGTTAAAATATTTGAATATGTTTGAAAAGATGTTGAATAATTTCTTTTTAAATAAATAAAAACTTATTTTTGAAAATGCAATTGATACTTTTTTTTCTTTTGTCTTATTAGGCAATTTTAAAGTATCATCTTTCGAACAAATAAATCTCAAAACATATATTTTCTACTATTAATAACTTTTATAATTAAATTTTTTTAATACTTAAATCTTTGGTCTAAAAATTTTAGTTTAAATAACTTATTTATTAGTAATCTACTATGTTTAAATAGTTCTCAAAAACTATTTAAAAATATAATTTTGTTTCAATTTTAATGCTAACTCTATTCAGACTAGTGAAATCTTTTTTTAGCTGTTAGTTTTGAATTAATTCAAGTTTTCTTTCAATACTAGGTATTAGCTCTTCTGGTAGTTATTATGCTAAAGTTTTTCTTATGTTAGTTATCGCATTACTTTTTTTATTAAGACCAACTCTTTATAATACAAAAAATAGCTCAAATAACTGTATTTTACTCAATAATTATTATCTCTTAAAAAAATATTGAACTTTCTTCAATAATTTCAATAATTTCTTAAAGGTACTAAAGTTTTTTTCAATAATTAGAGTGAGCTTTCTAAAAATCTAATTTAATTAACTTTTTATGATATTTTTATTAATTATTTTTTCATATTGAATTTAACTTAACAATCTAATTATATTTATATTTATTAATTAGCTTTGTTCTAGAAACTAATAAAACTTTTATTATCTTTCAAAGCATTGATAAAATATTCAAATTAAGTTATAAATAGCTGTTTATTCTAACCAGTTTATTAGTTTTGAATTATTTTTTTTTAACAAGAGTTTTAAACTTTTTTTTTAAATTTTTAACATAAAAGTAGAAAAAAATTTTTAATTAAGTTTTAGTTGAGTTTGTCAAAAGTTTTTTTTTTACATAATTATCGTTAAAATTTTATATACTTCATTTAAACTTTTGATACTAATAAATTAGTATTTTGTTTTAATCTTGTTATCAAATTTCAGCTTAATTTCAATTAAATTTTTTAAAAAATAGACTTTCTTAAGTTCACAAAAAAATTTTTATATAAAAAAGTCAATTAACTGAATTTCTTAAAAATAATTTATAGCTAATAGTTTCAAGTTGCAAATTTTATATAAAAATCACTATCATAAAAACACTTGATGAAAATTTTTTATGAAAAAAGTTTAAAAACTTTTTTTTTTAATTACAAAAATCATCTTTTATTAATGATTAATCATTAAGAAAAACTTTAATCTAAAAAATTGACTAAAAAGAAATTTTCTTTTCAAATTTTATCAAAAGTTAATAAAAATTTTGATATTTTTTTATAAAATTTAAAGCAAGCTGTTCGAAATTTTCTGCACAAATGATTTTAATAAATTTCAAAAAACAAACATTTGACAATAAATTTTGTAATTTTAATTCTTAGTAATCAGTAAAAAAAAATTAAGAAAACTCATTAATTAAGTTTTATAGTCTTGAATTTTGTTTTTTTATTTAAAAATTTTTATTCGCTTTTAAAACATTTTTGAACTAAATAAAACTTTTAAAATTTTTTAAAACTTTAACAAACTTTAACTTTCAAAATTTTTTTTAATTAAACATTTATTATAATTTCAATTTTAAGAGAATGAATTTTTTTTAGATGTTTTTTCATTATTTTTTATACATACTTTTAATTAATTTTACACTTTATTAAAGAAAGAAAAAAAGAAGAAGACTTCAAGGTATTTTTTTGACTAGACGAATTCAATTCAAATTTCGAACTGCAGTCAAATGCAAGTTTTTACTTGCTTGTATATTTTTACGCATGCGTGAAATTTTTGTTTTGATTAACAAACACATGTGTTGAAGATGAACCTTTTTTTTTTATAATTTTTCTTTAGGTTTTTAATTTTTCAACTTGTTCCTATGTGATTAATTTAAGTTTTTTTTTGGTTTTTTTATAAAAATTAAGACAAAATGAGTTTTAGGTTTGTTAATTATAAATATCTAATGAATAGGTTAAATAAAAAAACGTTTGTTTTTTGTCAATCAAATGCTAAACAATTTTCTACAAAATTTTTATTTAAACCGAATCCCAAAGTTGAAATAAATTTAAGTAAATTTTCAAGAAATTTTTCTTTATCATATAATTTATTGAATGCTAGTCCAAATATTGAATCAAATAAAACTTTTAATTCAAAAATTTCAGATTTTAATAATTTAGGATCTGATAATTTAAGTGAAATAAATACACATAAATCAGAATTTGATATTTCAGAAAATAAAGATATTCTTGAAATAGATGATTTTAAACTTATAGAAAATACTAATCAAAATGTTGAACCAATTAATATATTAAATGCAACAGATATTGGTTTAAATCCTTATCTTTTACCAAGAGTTTTTTATGATCTTATAACTAATTTACATAATATGTATAGTTTTAGCTGGATAAGTAGTATAACAATAACATGTATATGTGTAAGAGTTTTTACTTTCCCATTGTATATAAATTCTAAAATTAAGTCAATTCAATTTACTGATAATATGATGAAGATGCAAAAAAGTATAATAGATTTTGAATCAATTAATCAAAATAATAATAAAATATTATTAAATAAACAAAAAGATGCTATGAATAGTATCAACTCTTTTCAAAAATCAGCCTTTGGTTTTTTCATTTCACCTATAGCATCAGCAATCATTTTTTCGTCTTTTTATTTTTGTCTTAGAGCAATGTCAATTCATCCAATAGATTCTTTGAAAACTGAAAGCTTTTTATGGTTACCTAGTCTTTGTTCACCAGATCCTTATTGTTTATTTCCATTTTTAACATCATTAACTATGTATTTGATGTTCCGTTTTAATATGGAAATAGGTTAGTAAATCAAGCTTTATTTAATTTTTTTTTTTTTAATCGATAGCTTATTTTTAATTCAATTTTATTTTTAGAAAATTTTTTAGATTCATTTTTAAATTTTTTAAACAAATTTAATTTGGCTAAAGTTTTTTCTTGTTTAACTTTTTTTTAAAGTTCTTTGTTTGTTTTCTGTTAATAAAAATTTTTCAAGTAAATTTTTTGGAAATTTTTTTTTAGAAAACTATTACAAAGTTTATAAAAAAATTTATAGATCAAGCACGTTTTTTGAATATAAATCAAAAATTGAATCAATTTTTTATCTTTTAATTTTCTTTTTAAACTTATATACTTAAACTAATTACAAACTTAATTATTTTTAAACTTATTTTCATTTAGCTTGTAATTTAAAACTTATTTTCAAAAATTTTATTAACCAAAATTCTTATTAAAAATACACATTGAAAAACAAATCATTTCATTTTTTGGAAAAAAATTAGAAACTTTATCTTTCTTATAGAAATAAATTTTTTTTTAATTTTCAATATACATAAGTTTCTCGTAAAAAAACTTTCAAAAAAATTAAAATTATATACAATTGTGAACTTACTTTAAATTTATTTTAAAAAAAAAAAATTTTAATTTTCATTAATTTATTTTCAGATTTACCTAGTAATAAAATTTTGAAACTAGTTGGAATTGGTTTACCTATAATGATATTTTTAGTTACATGTCAAATGCCTGCATGTTTAACTTTTTACTGGTTCATTAATAACAATATAACAGTTTTACAGCATTCACTCTTAAAAAATGATAAAGTTATTAAGTTTTTTAAGATCCCTAAACTCAAGTATAAACCAATAGAACCTCAAGAATTTATGAAAGCTCAAGAAGGTAATTTTTATAACCTATAAATTTAAATTAATTTTTTTAATTTAAAATTTATTTTAAAATATTTTTTTTTTTTTGCAAACATTTTTATAGCTAATATTTTCTAAGTTTTTTAATTCGAATTTTAATCTATTTTTTTATATTGGGATAACTTTTAATTTATATGTTTTTTAGTATTTTTATTTTTTAAAATTTTTTCATGTTTTTTATAATTCTTAAACTTTCTATTTCTCTAATAATTTCTAGTTTTAATATATTTTTTAAAACTAATAATTTCTGCATATAGTATTTTTCGTTACTATTTAGTTCAATTTTTTCTTAATTCATTTTATTTTTTTACAATTTTTGTTTATTTTAAATATTTCCTGTTTATCATATTTTTATCTTAATAATTTTTTATTCCTAATATTTTTTCTAAAATTCTTTCTAAAATTTTTATCCTTTTTTATTATTTTCTATTTTTAGCACTATTTTTTTAGTTTATTTTTCTAATAATTTTCATTTAAAATTTTTTTTTTTTAGGCTTCAAAAATAAAATGAGCAGCATTGAAATGATACATAAAATTGAAGAACAAAAAGAGCTTATTAGAAAAATGCAAGAGCAATTAAAAAAAAAATAATCTAATCTTAAGATAAAAATAAATTTAGTTGAAAAATTTTTTGATTAAAATAAAATTTGATTTTTTGTTTTCAGTTCAAATTCAGAAATTTTAAGGATCAATTGATTTTTATGACAGAAATATTATTAAAACTAATTTTGATACATTGTTTAACAAACTTGAATGAAGAAGAAAAAAATTAATATTATTTAGAAATAATTTTTAAACTTAATATAATTTGTCTAAATTGAAACTTGAATAAAAAAAAATTTCTAAAAATAAGTTTTTATTTTTTAAATTAAATTTCAAAACCACTTATTGTCTATTGGAACTTTTTATTGTTTACTGAAAAATTTTATTATTTAGATAATTTTTTTTTTTATAAACTCAAGTAATCAGAAATTTAATCAAATTTATATAAAAGAAGATAAGTTTTACCCTTTTAATTGGCAATATGTAAGCTTCAAATTGATAAATTAGATATTAAAACTTTTAATATATTTTCATGAATTGATTTGATATCTAAATTTTAATTCATTTTTTATTCTTCTTTCTTTGAAGGTAATTTGAAAAAATGAATAAATTAGTTTTTTGTTTGCTTTTATTTCTTTCATCTTTTGAATGTTCAGTATTAAGAAATTTTTCTGAAAAAATTTTCCAAAATAAAGAAAGAACTTACAATGACATTGATTTTGTAGAAATATCTGAACCTCATTATTTTACTGATTATTTAAATGAAAATAATATAAAAGATGCAAAACTTAAAGGTTTAGTTAATTTAACTAGTGAAGAAAACATAAAAAGTTATTCTGGTTATTTCACTGTTAGAGAAGGATGTAACAATAGCTTATTCAGTTGGTTTTTTGAAAATGAGGTAAAAAGTTAATTTTTTTTAATTACTTTTTTAAAAAATTATTTATCAAAGGAACCTAATGCGCCTGTTTTGTTATGGTTACAAGGTGGTCCAGGAGGATCTTCTTTATTTGGGTTATTTAGTGAAATTGGTCCGTATTCCATTGATAAAGATTTGAATGTCAGTTTACGTGAATATGCTTGGACTAAGAATTATTCTATTTTATTTGTTGATAACCCAGTCGGTACTGGTTTCAGTTATACAAATAAAGATGATTGCTATGCAATTAATCAAGAACAAGTATCTCAAGATTTATACGATTTATTAATACAATTTTTTTCAATATTCAAGCATTTGAAAAATAACCCATTCTATTTAACAGGTTAGTTTAAAAAAGTAGTTAACTTGTCAATGATTTTTAAATTTTTTCATAAAGGAGAATCTTATGCTGGTAAATACATACCATATTTAGCGTATAAAATTGATATGAATAAAAATGAAGCTAAAAATTATTTTAATTTTGTTGGTTTATCTATTGGAGATGGCTTGATAGATCCTATAAATCAGTTAAATTATGCACCATTATTAAGACAACTTGGAATGATTGATTCAAATCAGTATTCTGAAATGGAAAAAAAAGAAGAGGAAGTAAAAGCAAATATACAAAAAGAAGATTGGTTAAAAGCTTATGATGGATTGAATGAATTAATTAATGGAGATTTAGGAACTATTTCTATGTACAATAATTTTACAGGGCTAAAAAATTATTTCAATTTTTTGAGTGCTGATGAACCTCCAGAACTTTCTTATTACAAAAAATTTTTAGAACAACCTTCTGTTAGACAATCAATTCATGTAGGCAATCATACTTTCAATGATGGTTCTAAAGTCGAAACTATTATGAGAGAAGATGTACCTAAATCAGTTACATTTGAGTTTTCTTCAATATTAGAAAAGTACAAAATTTTATTATACAATGGACAACTTGATATTATTGTTGCCCCGATTGTAACAGAAAACTTTTTATTCAATATGCCTTGGGGTTATAAAACCGATTTCTTAGATGCACCTAAAAAAATATGGAAAGTTAATGATGAAGACTCAGAAGTTGCTGGTTATGTCAAAAGCTTTAGAAACTTAACTTATGCTGTTGTACGTGGTGCAGGACATATCTTACCTTATGATAAACCGAGATCTGCTTTTGATTTGATAAATAAATTTATTGGAGATAAATTAAATTAAAGTTCAACAAAAAAAATTATTATCTTTGTATAAGAGCGTTTTTAATCTTATAAAGCATAATTGTTTCATGAAAAAGCGTTTACTATTAAAACCCTATTTATTTTGAATAAATTTTTTTAAACACAGATAATTAAACAATTGATAATAAATATATTTAAAGTACTTTTACTTGTTTTAGTCAGCAACAAATAATTTTAGAATCATTAGTTGGATTATTTTAAAATAATTATCATAGCTACATTTAATCTTTCTTGTTTTATATTTTTCTAATTTTTATATAAACTAATTTTTCTCTAATTTATTTTTTAGCTGGCATTCGTGAAAGTAAGATTTAGAAAATGAGTTCTTTGTATGCTTTAGTTTTTCTTTTTTTTTCTATTGCTTCTTTTGATTGCTCAATTTTAAGAAATAATGAAAAAATTGATTTTGAAGAAGTAGCTGAAGCTCATTATTTTACCGAATATTTAGAAAAAAATAATATTGAAGATGCAAAACTTAAAGCTCTAGTTAACTTAACATCAAATGCTAATTTTAAAGGCTACTCTGGTTATTTCACTGTAAATCCAAAATGTAATAACAATTTATTTAGTTGGTTCTTTGAAAACGAGGTAAATTTTTTTCTTTTTAATTACTTTTTTACAACAGTTTTATATTTAGGACCCTAATGCTCCTGTTTTATTATGGTTACAAGGCGGTCCAGGAGGATCTTCTTTATTTGGTTTGTTTTGTGAAGTTGGTCCTTACTACGTCGATAAAGATTTGAAAGTCAATGAAAGAGAATATGCATGGACTAAAAATTATTCTGTTTTGTTTATTGATAACCCAGTTGGAACTGGTTTTAGTTATACTGAAAGTGATGATTGCTATGCAAGAACTCAAGAACATGTGTCTAGAGATTTATACGATTTATTAAAACAATTTTTCACTATTTTCAAGCATTTGAAAAATAATCCATTCTATTTAACAGGTTAGTTTTTTGAAGTTTTATCTTTTATAGCTAACTTTATTGATTATTTAGGAGAATCATATGCTGGTAAATATATACCATCATTAGCTTATAGAATTCATCAAAACAGAAATGAAGCTCAAAATTATTTCAACTTAGTTGGTGTAGCTATTGGAGATGGTTTAATTGATCCAATAAATCAATTAGATATTGCTTCATTATTGAAACAACTAGGTATGATAGATTTTAATCAATTTAAATTGATGGAAAAAAAGAAAAATGAAATTATTCAAGACATTCAACAACAATTGTGGCTTAGTGCTTTCAATAAAAGAAATGAATTAATTGATGGAGATTTAGGAACTATTTCTATGTACAATAATTTTACAGGGCTAAAAAATTATTTCAATTTTATGAATACTGAGGAACCTTTAGATCTTACTTATTTCAAAAAATTTTTAGAACAACCTTCTATTAGACAAAAAATTCATGTAGGCAATCACACTTACAATGATGGGTCTAAAGTCGAAACTATAATGAGAGAAGATGTTCTTAAATCTGTTGTTCGGGAATTCACTATTATCTTGGATGAATATAAAACTTTACTTTATAATGGTCAACTTGATATTATTGTTGCTCCAATTTTAACAGAAAACTTTTTGTATAGACTAGATTGGCCTTACAGACAAAATTTTTTGAATGCACCTAGAAAAATATGGAAAGTAGATGATAAAGATATAGAAGTTGCTGGTTATATAAAAAGCTTTAAAAATTTAAATTATGCTGTAGTGCGTAGTGCAGGTCATATTTTACCTTTTGACAAACCTAGACCTGCTTATGATTTAATTACTAAATTCATTGATGGGAAATTAAATTAAATTTCTTATTTTATGTAAAAAAGAACATAATTTGTTAAAATTTCTGTTTTATGTTTCAAATCGTTGGAATTTTTTAAATTTATTAAAAAAAATTTTCTTTTTTAATTGGCAATAAACTATAAACATAGAGATATTATTTAAGATAAGATGGAAAAAATTTTATTTATTGAAAAAAACTCACTATCTTATTTTATTTTTATCTTATACTTTATATTGATTATTTATAATCAATTGAGTTACAATTCTAATTTATTTGAGGTTCTGTATTTATGTGAAAAAGCTGTAAAAAAAATGAATATTTTATTTTTTTCTTTATTTTTATTTTTATTTTTTTTAATTTCAATTCATGATTGTTCAGTATCTAGACAACATTTGAAAACTTTCGAATTAAATGAAAAGTTTTCAAATTATGTTGATGATGAAGAATATTCTGAAGCTCATTATTTTACTGAATATTTAAACAAAAATAATATTATAGATGCAAAACTTAGAGGTTTAGTTAATTTAACTAATAGCAATAAATTCAAAAGTTATTCTGGTTATTTTACTGTAAATCCAAAATGCAATAATAATTTATTTAGTTGGTTTTTTGAAAACGAGGTAAATTTTTTTTCTGCTAATTAATTTTTTTAAAAAAAAATCTTTTATTCAGGATCCTAATGCACCTGTTTTATTATGGTTACAAGGTGGTCCAGGAGCATCTTCTTTACTTGGTTTGTTTTGTGAAATTGGACCATTTTATGTAGATAAAGATTTAAATATTAATGAACGAGAATATGCTTGGACTAAAAATTATTCTATTTTATTTATTGATAATCCAGTTGGAACTGGTTTTAGTTACACATATAGTGATGATTGTTATGCAACCAACCAACAACAAGTATCTCAAGACTTATACGATTTATTAATACAATTTTTTACTATTTTCAAACATTTGAAAAATAACTCATTCTATTTGACAGGTTAGTAATTTAAAACTAAAAACTTGATAATATATATTAAATTTTTAAATATTAGGAGAATCATACGCTGGAAAATATATTCCATCTTTAGCATATAAAATTCATCTAAATAAGTTAGAGGCTCAAAATTATTTTAATTTTGTTGGTATAGCTATTGGAGATGGATGGGTAGATCCTATAAATCAATTAGACTACGCAGCTTTATTGAGACAACTTGGAATGATAGATACTAATCAATTTTTTGAAATGGAAAAGAAAAAAGCAGAAGCTATAAATAATATACAACTACAAAATTGGTCAAAAGCTTTTATTTCAATAAATGAATTAATAGATGGAGATTTAGGAATATCCTCTCTTTATAAAAAGTTTACTGGCTTAAACAACTACTTAAACTTTTTAGTAACAAATGATCCTTCAGAACTTTCTTACCATGCAAAATATTTAGAGCAACCAGCTGTTAAACGTAAGATTCATGTTGGTAATCATACTTATAATGATGGTTCTAAAGTTGAAAGTTATATGAGAGAAGATGTTGCTAAAACAGTTATTTTTGAATTTGTAACAATAATGGAAAATTATAAAACTTTGATATACAACGGTCAACTTGATATTATTGTTGCACCAGTATTAACTGAAAATTTTTTGAATAAAATGCCTTCGAGTTATACAACTGAATTTATTAACTCACCAAGAAAAATATGGAAAGTTAATGAAGAAGACAAAGAAGTTGCAGGTTATATAAAAAGCTATAAAAACTTATATTATGCTGTTGTACGAGGTGCAGGACATATTTTACCTTTTGATAAACCAAGACCTGCTTATGATTTAATTACTAAATTCATTGAAGATAAATTAAATTAAATTTACTTAAATTTTAAAACTATTTATTTTTAGAATAAAATTTGAACGATAAAATAATTTTTCTCTTGTTTAATTTTGAATTCTTAATAAAACTCAATCTAAATAAATATGTTTAAGACTAGAAAAAAATTTATATCAAGTTTTATTTAAAAACCACTTATCGTTTTTTAAAAAATTTCATTGTATAAATAAAAACTCAAGTAATTAAACAGTTTATAAAAAAAGATAGGATTTACCCAATTCATAATCAATATGTAAACATTTTTTAAAGATATTAAATAAGATAAAAAACTATATTAATTTGAATGAAGTATTTAATCTTAATAATTCAACTAATCTTTTACTTTATTGCAGTTTTTGAATTAAATTGATTTTGAATTCATTTATTTTTTTTCTTTTTAATCATTCAGTAATAGAAAAAAAATGAAGTTTTTTGTTTCTAGTTTTTTTTTGTTTTATTTTATAACAACATTGGAATGCTCAATTTTTGGCCAATTTTTAAAAACTTCTAATTCAAAAAATCCAATATTGTATAACGCTGACTTTGAAGAAGTAGCTGAAGCTCATTATTTTACCGAATATTTAAAAAAAAATAATATTGAAGATGCAAAACTTAAAGCTCTAGTTAACTTAACATCAAATGCTAATTTTAAAGGCTACTCTGGTTATTTCACTGTAAATCCAAAATGTAATAACAATTTATTTAGTTGGTTCTTTGAAAACGAGGTAAATTTTTTTCTTTTTAATTACTTTTTTACAACAGTTTTATATTTAGGACCCTAATGCTCCTGTTTTATTATGGTTACAAGGCGGTCCAGGAGGATCTTCTTTATTTGGTTTGTTTTGTGAAGTTGGTCCTTACTACGTCGATAAAGATTTGAAAGTCAATGAAAGAGAATATGCATGGACTAAAAATTATTCTGTTTTGTTTATTGATAATCCAGTTGGGACTGGTTTTAGTTATACTGAAAGTGATGATTGCTATGCAAGAAATCAAGAACATGTGTCTAAAGATTTATACGATTTATTAAAACAATTTTTCACTATTTTCAAGCATTTGAAAAATAATCCATTCTATTTAACAGGTTAGTTTTTTGAAGTTTTATCTTTTATAGCTAACTTTATTGATTATTTAGGAGAATCATATGCTGGTAAATATATACCATCATTAGCTTATAGAATTCATCAAAACAGAAATGAAGCTCAAAATTATTTCAACTTAGTTGGTGTAGCTATTGGAGATGGTTGGATAGATCCTATCAACCAAATAAACTATGCTGCATTATTAAGACAACTAGGAATGATAGATACTAATCAATTTGTTATAATGGAAAAAAAAAAAGCAGAAATTATCAAAAGTATTCAAACACAACAATGGTTAAAAGCTTTTGATGGCTTAAACGAGTTAATTGATGGAGATTTAGGAACAGTTTCCTTATACAAAAATTTTACTGGTTTAACAAATTATTTCAATTTTTTACAAACTGAAGAGCCTCTTGATCAGTCTTATTACAGAGACTATTTAAACCAAAAAACTACTAAAGAAAAAATTCATGTAGGTAATCATACTTATAATGATGGCTCCAAAGTTGAATCTTTTATGAAAGAAGACTTTGCTAAAACAGTTATTAATGAACTTGTTACAGTTATTGATAATTACAAAACTTTAATATACAATGGCCAACTTGATGTTATTGTTGCTCCAATCGTAACAGAAAACTTTTTATCTTTAATGCCTTGGGCTGATAAATCACGTTTTTTTGATGCACCAAGAAAAATATGGAAAGTAGATGATAATGATAAAGAAGTTGCAGGTTATGTCAAAAGCTTTAAAAATTTATCCTACGCTGTAGTACGTGGTGCAGGTCATATTTTACCTTTTGATAAACCTAGACCTGCTTTTGATTTATTAACTAAATTTATCGAGGGGAAATTAAATTAAATTTGATAAAATAATTCAGTTTTTTTTAAAAAAATTAAATATAAGTTTGACTTTTTAATTTCAAAAATATTCTTGAAAAATTGAATTACTTTCAGATAAAAAAACATATTTTTTTAAAATTATTATGATTAGAAACTTTAATTAGATTAACCTTTTTTTTTATTGATGAAAAGGCTTAATGAGATTATAACAAAGTTTTTTTATCTATTATTCAGTTTCTAATTTATTGCATTATTTTATAAAGAAACTTTTAAAAAGAAAAATTTACCTGAAATAACTACTCGTAAAATAGTGTCATCTATTATTTTCTTTTTCAAAAACATAAATATTACTCTTTTAATAATTTATTTATGTTCTTAAAATTATGATCAATTTTGAATACTTTTTTTGTTGCAAATTAATTTTTAATATTCAAAAAACTGAATTTATAAGAAGACTTTAATTACCAATAAAATTAAACAAAACATTAGCACAAAAATTCAATTTGAATTATATTATTTTACTAAGATTTAAATCCTCTTTAAATATCAATAGATGGAACGATTGTACAAATAAAAATATTCTTTTTTTCCTCTTTTAGAAAATAATTCATGAAAATATTACTGTATTAAATAAAAAAAATTTTCATTATCTAGGTACTACCTTCATTCTAAACTAAATTCCAATCAAATTTTTTTTCAAATAAACTTAACAGATCCCTGTTAATATTAGATTTTTTCAAATAAAAAAGAAGAAAAACAGATTAACAGAGGCTAGTATAAGAAATTTTGTAACCAATTCAACTCTTATGATAAGTGGTACTAAATCACTTTTATACTACAAAAACTATGCTTCAGAGTACTTAAAAAATAGTAAAAAAACTTTTAAAATTACATGTACAATTAAAAAAATAAATAAAAGAAGAAATTAAAAGGTAAAAATTTATTCAAAAAAATGGTAATAATATAGATATAAAGATAAACATAAAATGAAATGATGATAAAACAAAATTATGAAAATAGTAAAAGTTGTTACAATGAAAATAAATTTAAAAATTAAAAGTTTCATGAAAATCTAAGTTCGTATAATGACCGTATCAACAGCTTAGTTTGAAATAAATCTATTGAATTTAATAAAAAGAGTGTTAATGTTAATTGACATAAAGTTTTTATTAATTAAAAGGATAGCTCATTTTCATTTGAAACAAATACTATTATTTTTGTTAACTTTTACCTAAAAACTCAAAGATAAATTTTTTTTTTGTTAAAATAATAAACATGAGTTCCATCTGTGATTTCAAATTTAAACCTTCAAATTTTTATATCTTTTCAATTAGTTAAAAATGAAATAATTCCTCTCTTAGTAAACTATTTATTCCCTCAAAATATCCTTATTAAAATATTTTTTCTTTTAGTAATTGTAAAATGAAGACTTAATTTTATTCATTAGCAATTTTTTAGTTTTTAATTTAAGTTTTAGTTGTTTTTTTAAATTTTTTTATTAGTTAAATACCAACGATTTTTGTTAATTAAAAGGCTTTAAGTTGAAGAAACTATTATTTTGTTAATAAAATTAAGTAAAGTAGTTTCACATTTTTATGAGTAAAAAGATATTTTGTCTTAAAATTTGAAAGTTTATTTTAAATCAAAATTTATTCTGTTAATAAAAATTCTTTTAAAGTTTAAAAAATATTTTTATTTGTTTTTTATTTAGTTTTTTATTCCATAAATTTAAGATAGCTTTTGTGAAAGATTTTGAAAAAGTTTATTAAATTTATTGATAAGCTAAAAAAAAAGTTTTTTTTCAATAGTCTAATCAATTTAACTTATTTAAATTATTTTTTAAAGAAGAAAAAAAAACTTTGATTGAATTTTAGATGAAGTTTTATGTTTAAAAAACTAGAAGATTTCAAAGATTATTTCCGCTGTTGATTCTTATTATTTTATGACAATTCTAGCCTCTTTAGTTTTTATTAAATCCGTTTTACAACTCATAAAATTAAATTTCTTATTTTTTTTTTTTGCATTTAACATTCAAAATGATTGCGTCTAAATTTTAACGAAAAAAAAGTCTTTTTATTAATCAATAAGTAATAACACTTGGAAGTTTTCTTTTCTCACAATGTTTAATTTAAAAATTATTTTCTTTTTATTAAAATAACTAATACTTAAATACTAATACTTAAATCAATATAAAAAAATTTAAATTGAAAATAATATTTAAATCTAATTTGTATTTAATTTGTTTGTTTTTTTAAAATTTTCTTCAAAAAATTTTAGCTTTTTTTCAGTTTTTTTTTATTTTTTTAAGTTCTTTTCAAATTTTCATGTTTTTTTTGATTTAAAATTAATTTTTTTTAAAATTAAATTTTTCCTACAAAGTTAGCTTGAAATTTATTTAAAAAAACTTCTTAAAAATCTGGTTTTGTTTATTTGTTTTTTTAATAATTTTATTTGACTTTGTCATTTTGTATCTATCTTAATAAAAATACTTGTTTTTAATTTTTTTCATCTTTGTGTACTTTTTTATTAGTTGAAAGTAAAAAACTTTATTATTAAATTATTTTAGATTTTTATATAAACTAATTTTCTAAACTGTTTTTATATAATCAAATGCATTAAAATATTATAGATTTTTAATGTTTTAGTATGTGTTTTATCAAAACCTTATAAACAATTACATTTTAATCTAATTACATTTGAAAACCTAGTAAGTCTACGAAAAATTTTAAGCTATTTTTTATTTAACTTATCAAACATATGTGGTTTTTTAAGCTTATAAATTATATATTTTATATTATATTTGATCATGGTTTGTTGATTTTTAATGGTGTCTGTATTTGTTGTAAATTTCTAATTTTATATAAAAACTTCTTCTTTTTTTAATAAAAATGGTACTTCAAATTAGCTTTAGAATATAAATATCACTTTAAAAAATTATTGTTTTTTAAATCTAAGTTTTTTTTAGGTTTCTTTTTGTAATTCTTTATAAAACTTTTTCTAAGTTTTCATTTGATTGCTCTATGTTTTAATAATTTTTTTTAAAGATAAGCTTAAATAATGATTTTTTGATTTGAATTGTTTTTATAAAAGTTTATTTTTATCAAAATACATCTTTTATTTTTACAGATATTAAATAGAATTTGCTCTTGTGTTACATGTAATATAAGTAATTAATTTAAAAAGCTTTTTTTTTTCTATCAAAAATTTTTATTGCTACAATATACGCATTGATTTTAAGATTTTTAGTATCTTATTCCATACTTTTTTAAATTTTTTTTTTGTTTCAAGTTACAATTTGCATATGTTTATTAATAAACTTATAATCAATTTAAGGATAAATTTATTTGATAAAATTTAAAATCTTTTTTTCCCAAAAAAAATCTATTCTAAGATTACACTAATTTGAGTTTTTTAAATACTCTTTTTCATTCATAGAAGTTTAAATTCTGATTTTAGGTTATCTGTTTTTACCTCAATAAAATTTTTATATTTAATAAGCTTTTTTTATCAAATAATCTTTTATCAAATAACCTTTTTTCAAAATAGAAATTTTTTAAATAAATTAACATCTTTTTAATTTTTTTTAAACAAATTTCATAGAAATTCAATAATTATTCAAATTTTTGTGATGAATGGTTTTATAATTTTTTTGAGAAAAAAAATAAATCCAAATTTTAAAAACCATTTAACATCTTTTACATTTTTTTGTCAAAAATTCTTTTTAAAACCAAATGATCAAAAAAAAACTTTAAATAAAAGTATTTACAAAAAAATACATCAATTTTTAAGCTAAATTTTTTTAGATTTTTTTCAATAAATTTATTTTACATAAAATGTTTTATAACAAGTATTTTAAGGTTTTTAAAAAATATTGTTCAACAAATGTAAAAAGTTTTCTAATATTATTCATAAAATTAAATAAAATTGAAAACTTGTTTTTCTTTATCTTCAAAATAAATCGGAAATTGTATTTTTTATGTATCAAATTTTTATTCAAAAATGAATTTAAATTTTTAATTTTACAAAGACTTTTATATTAAAAATTAAAGTTTTATTCAATTTTTTTCTTTTTAAACATTCTTGAACATTTTTTTTCTTTTAATTAACTTCTTTTTGAAGCATTTTTTCTTTTTAATAAGTAGTATTTTAAGATAAGTTTTTACAAGTAATTTTTTAATAAGTTTTTTTTTTTAATAATTTTTCAAATAAGTTTTCTTGATAAGTTTACTTTTTGTAAGACTTTTTTGAAAATATTTTACTTTTTTTAACGAATTTTCTTTTTTTCATTTTCATGTCAGAATTTGTGTGTTTTTATAATTTTTTAGCTTAAAACAAATTTTCTCAAGAAAAATACCACTAAAATATAAGACTTTATTTATTTTTATCTTCAAAGTTAATAATTTTCATTTTTATAAGATTTTTCATCTTTAAAAAAGAATTAATTTTTTTCCTATTTACAAAAATTTATTTATTCATAGATTTCATCATTAAGTTTAAGTAGAAATAATTTTATGCAGATATATTATTTTGATTCAAACAAGTAAAGTTTTTGCTAGATTGGACAAGTTTTTATAACAAAAATTTTAATCTTTAGTTCAAAAGAACTTCTTGAAAACTTAATTAAAAAATCAATCTACTAAAAAGCTCAAGATTTATAATTTCAAGCAAATATGGCTTAAGTCATATTGAAAATTATTTATAAATATAATTTTAATTAAAAATAAGTTTATCATGTTTGTATAAAAAATTAATTAAAAAAATCGGTTTTTTATTTAATTAGTTTGAATTCAAAAATTAACTTTTGAAAAAGAGAAAAAATTTAAAAAGTGTAGAACAGAATCAAAAAAAAAATTAAAGAAGATAAAAAAAAATTAAAAGTAAATTTAATGGATACAGAGTAAATAAAAGGAAAAAATAAAACAAATTCCCAAAAATAAACAAAATTTAAATCAAAAAAAAAAAAATCAAAAATATAAAAAGAAAGAAAACATCTAAAAAAGTATCAAAAAGAAACTTCTATAAACAATATGTTATCCAAAAAAAATTTAATTATAAAAACTAACTAGAAAATTTAAGTAAAGAAATTAAAAACTAGTATTTCTTTACAATAAAAATTTTCATACATTTTTAAAAATGAAAATTTTAAATTGAAAACTTCAGTTGTATTTTGAAATGTTTTTTTCAAAAGTTATTTTAATAAATTTATTCCGGAAATAATGTATTTTTACAACTTCCGCTATTGTTATTTTTAAACAAAAAGTATAAAATTTAAATTATGAAAGTTAGAGTATACTTATAAAATGAAATTAAATTTATTAATTTAAAAAGGCCATTTAAAACTTACAATAAACTTGTTGAAAAAAAAAATTTTATGTTTTTTTTTTTTAATTTATTTGCTGTAAATTTTTATGAAACCAATTTTCAAAAAAAAAATTTTTGGTGAATTTTAAAAATAAAAGTTTTTGGTAAATTTAAACATAAAGTTCTTTGATAAATTCAAATATAAAATTTTTGCTAGATTTAAGCATAATATTTTTAATGAATTTAAAGAAAAAGTTTTTAGTGTATTCAAAAAAAAAGAAGTTTTTGCTAAAATTAAACATTAAAACTTGTAAGCATGTTATTTTTGATAATTTTAGTCTAATATTAAGCCTAACATTTTTTTAATAAATTAAATTTTATTTTCAGATAAAATTAAATCCTTATACATTTTATTTAATTTTCAGGAAAACAATTTTTAACAAAAAGTATAGCTCATGGATTTTAATAAATTTAAACTTTTTAGTACAAAATTTTTCTTAATTTTTAAAACTCTTAAAAAAATATTTAAAAAGTAGTTCTCTTAATTAAAGCACGTATTTTGTTTTGAATTTGAAAAATATGTCAATTAAGCTTATTTTTTTAATCTATTTAATAAAACTTAATATTTTTACTTTTTATTAGATTTGAAAGTAAACTTAATCAAAAAATAAATTAGATGTTTAAATTAAAATTACAATGCTACTGGCTATTTTTTTTAACAGGTTTAAATTTTAAACTTTGTCGATATTTTTTTTATTTAAAACAAAGTTTTTATAGCTTAAAGCAAAACGTCCATATAAAAAGTTTTTATGTATTTGATCTATTGTTAAAAACAAAAGCTTTCAGCACAATTTTTTTAAATTGAAGTCTTAATTCTTCAATTATGAATTTTCTATTTAAAAAAAAAATGCTTCTTTTTTAATTTTTTTTTTGATAAAAAATAGATTTCTTTTTAAAAGTTCAAAAATAGTAAAGTTTATCAAAATTTTCGAAATTATTAATTAATTACTTTTTAATTCTTTACCCTTTGAATGATCAATTAAAATATATTAATTACAGTTTAATGAACTTATATTTATGAAAAAAAATACATCAAAAATCGTTTTCAAAGTTTAGCATCAATTAATTCATCTTTTTGTTTAAATAAGCAATTAATAACTTTTAAGACAGGTCGTTGATTTTATATAAAAATTTTTATTTGTTTATAATAAAACTATCAAAAAAAAACTATTAATCAAAAAGTGATAGGCCTTAGATTTATAAATTCGATTCAAGTTTTAGAAATAAATTCAATCATTATAGGTATTTTTTCTTAATTTTTTCTACTAAAAACTTAACTAAAAAGCTGTTTTTTTTTATTAGGTTTTTTTGAACAATTCACTATGATAACTATGTTATATTTTGCGCATGCTTATTTATCTTTTATAATTTTAGTCATCCACATGTGTTCATAACTCATGTTTAGTTTAGTTTTCAAACTTTATTCACATTGCTCAGTTTTCGAAAAAAACTCATCAAAAAAAAATTTTTTTTTCGAAAAACTTATTTACTCAACTAAAATTTAAAAACTTCGAGAAAATTTTATTTTGTTTCAATTTTTGAAAATTTTAATTATAGTAAACTAATGTCTTGGGGAAAAATTTAAAAAGTTTTTTTTTTATTTTTTAAAATGATAAAAAATTTAAGTTTATTTTATTTTTTTTTTATAGTCTTAAGTGTCTTTTTTTCTTATTGGCCTGCTTTTAACGCAGGTTTAGTTTTTGATGATGAAGTTGCAATTAAAAAAAACGCAGATATTTATTTACAAAAAAATTTAATTGAAGTTTTTAAAAATGATTTTTGGGGTCTTCCTTTAAAAAGCGTAAGTTTTATAGAAAAAAATTAATTTTTTTTTTTTTAAGAAAACGATTTTTTTTTCTTAGAATTTTAGTCATAAATCATACCGGCCTTTAACAGTTTTGAGTTTTAAAATTAATTATTACTTTCATCAATTTAATTCATTTGGTTATCATCTAATTAATCTCGTATTACATTCAATTACAAGTTTATTAGTTTACAGGTATATAAAAATTAATTTTTTCAACAAAATTATTTTAACAATTTTTCATTTTAACAACAAAAATAATCGTTTTAGTATTAAAATATTAATTTCAATTATCAGAATAACTCATTTTAATATTTATCATTTAAATTTCATCAAATTAACTAAATAATTTTTTTTCAGGTTAAGTACAAAAGTTGTTCGTTATAATTTTAATGCATTCCTATCAGGATTATTATTCTCTGTACATCCTATCCACAGTGATGCAGTAAGTTTTTTATTATAATTTTTAATTTTTAATTTTTAATTTTTAATTTTGACTAAAATGATAGTAACTTAAATGTGTTTACACAATTTATCATTCAAAAAATTTATTGAAAATATTTAGTTAAACAATTTGAAATTAGTTCTAAACTTTTCTAAACTTTTAACTCATAAATTTTAATCTATTTGATCTATTTGAATTTGAAAAAAATTATAAGTTTGTCAAAATTTTGATTTGCAAGATTTTTTAAGTTTTTATTTCTAATTTTTAATAGACAATTTTTTTTATTCAAAGCTATTAATAAATATTTTATATTCAGAGACTTGTTATTAGAAAATCTTTTTATCCTTAGTTTTCATGAAACAATTTTATTTTCACTTTTTAAAAGGCATTTTTTATTTTCTTTTTTGTTAGTAAAATCTTTTTATCCTTAGTCGATACAGAAATATAATCTTAGTTATGAAAAAATTTTCTTTTTCTTAGTTGATCGAATTAATTTTAAGTTTTAACGAAAAATATCTTTTTTAAAAGATGATTAAATTGACATATAATATTTATTCAATTTTTATAAATAAATTGATGTAAATAATCATTTTTTTTTAGAATAAAAAAAGAATTTGTTTTGCTAATTTGCATGAAATTGCTGCTTCAAACATGCTTTATTAGCTTTTTATGTCCGGTTTTGTCACGTCCGGTCATCATGTTAGTTTGATAAAAGGCATGCTTTAAAGATTAGTTCTAGCTTAGGACAATTTTTTAAAAAATTGTTTTAAAAAAATTTTTCGAATGAATTTTTTCAGTTGTTTAAGTGATTTTTTTACAAAAAATTTAAAAAGCTTAGTTTGTCAGTTTCATTTTTTAAAACCATTTTTCAGAAATTCAAATTTTTTAGATAAAACTACTTATTTAGTTATGTTAACATTGATCATTTATATTATAAAAAATGATTTGATACAAAACGCCATATGTAAATGATGATTTAACAAACTTTTTTTTATAATTGAAATTTTTGTGAAATTTTTTTTATTTAAATAAATTTGAAAATATTTTCTAAAAAAAGAATAATTTTTTACTCGCTTAAATTAAAGTTTATTTTTTTTTTTAAAAATGATATTGGTATTTGCTTTTTTAAAACTTAAATGACCCATTTGTTTACCTAAAAATTTTATTAAATAAAATAGACTAGAGATATTTTAAAATTACTAGAAAATTGCATTGTGTTGTCAATGATTACCACCAATGATAAGTCCAGATGGATTTGGCAGTTTACAAAAGCAAATTATAAGAAAGCTACTAAACTATCAAATACTGATTGAAAACAGCTGGTTATCAATGAACAAAATTGAACGCACAAGTTAATCTTGTATGTTTTTTTTTTCAAAAAATAGTGGGCTAAAAGTGAAAAAAGTTTATTCTTTTTGATAAATAATTGTAAAAATAAGTTACCAAAAAATACAAACGCTTTTAAAAGTTATTTAAAATTTTAGAAAAATCCAACAACAAAAAAATCATAAAATGATGTTTATAAAAAAACGGAAATGATAGATAGCGTAAAGCGTATATAACAATGTTAAAATAAGTTCAATTTTCAATTTAAGGTTTTTGTTGCTTTTTTTTCTAAAATTTAAAAATTTTATGTTATAAACTCAGGTTTATAATAAAAAAAAATTTAACTTCAAAAACTTTTTCTTTTGGATTTTATAAAAGTTCAAATCTTTATGTTGATGTTTAAACCTACAACTTATAAATTTGCGATTTTTTTTCTTCTTTAATCCTATACATTTAGATTGAAACAAGTTCAATAATTTTTAGTTTAAAAGATCTCCGGTGAATAACTAAATAAATAACATTTTTTTTATTCAAATTTAAATAAAAGCTTTGAAAAATTACAAAGAAATTTAATTTTGAATAAATAGTTTAAAATTTAATAAACTTATAAACAAACAATGTCACATTAAGACAATGTTACAGTTTAACAAATAAAAAAATCAAAAACTAATTATTTGTAATATATTATTTTTAATAGTTTTTATTGCTATCTAAACCTATACTTGAATAGCTAATTTTTAAAAGCTTTATTGAATGGACAATTTTTAGTTAAACATATTTTAACAGAAAAAAAAAGTTTAATATAAATGTTATTTATAATTAATTATATTATACATTAAAAGAAAATTCTAATCATGTTTTTTAGATACATTTACCTTAGTTTATAGATTAATTTCATTAAAAAAGAAAAATTTAATTGTTATCATAGATTTTTCTATAGTTTTTTTTATTTGAATTTTATTTAAAAAAAACTAAAAAAAAACTAAAAAAAAATCTAAAAAAAATTTTTTGATAGACATTAGAAAGTAACTGATGTAAAAACTAGTCACGTTCAACAAGCTTAACCACATTTTCAAAATAATTAGTTTGAAATTTTAGAATTAGTTTTTCAAGCCATATCTTAATCAATCTTAAAAATTTAATCAACAGTTTTTTTAGAGAAAAAAATTTAAACTTGTTAAATTCATTGAATTAGAAAATTTAAAAATCTTATCACATAATTTACTTTTTTTATTTATTTATTCAAAATAATAATTAAATAATCTTATACATTAGTTTTATTATAAAAATAGTTGAGTGTAAAAAAATTCAAAAAAAAAAAAAAATATACATAAAATAAGCATCAATAATTTATTATATTAAAACTTTAATGTCATTAGGTCGTTGTTAAATTTGGATAGGTTTTTTATTTCTAATCTTTTATTTATAAAAATCGAATTTAGTTTTAATTCAAAATATTTACATTAATTTTTATTTAATTTCTTTAGGTAATCAGTATTGTTGGACGTGCTGAATTACTTTCATCAGCCTTTTTCTTGTTTGGACTAATAGTTGTAACAAAAGATAAAAGTTTAAAAATAAAAAAAAAAAAATTACATCTTGGTTTTGCTATAATTTGTAGTTATTTAGGATTTTTATCTAAAGAACAATCTTTAATGTTATTACCGATAATAATTTGTTTTTTAATACTTGAAAATACTCAACTTTATTCAAAGAAATTTACTTTTTTATATTCTTTATTTTTAGTTATTCAAGAAATAACATCTTCTTTATTCAATAATCAAATTCAAATATTTCATAACCATCATTTGAAAATATTGAAAATAAAACAAAATAAAACAACAAATCAGTTAAAGAAAAATAATCTTAATTTTAAAAAAAATTTTAGAAAAAAAATAATTTGGTTTTTAATCATTTCATTTTCAATAGCATTGTATCTACGTTTTAAATCTCATGGTTATATAATTTTTGCTAAGTTTAGTATTTTAGACCAAATACCAGTAAATTATAAAAATGAACCTTTAAGTGCCTTATTAACATTTATTTATGTAATTTTTTTAAACGTGTGGTTACTTTTCTTTCCTAACCAACTTGCTTGTGATTGGAGTTTTGGTTCTATAAAACCAATTTCTCATTTGAAAGATCATCGTAATATTTATTCTTTACTATTTTTGACATCATTTTTATATATTTTAATAAAATTGTGTACTATGAAACAAAATTATCAATCTCAATTAGTAAGTTTTATTTTTTATTTTTACATTTCAATAAAGTTTCAATTGAAAATTTTTATTTTTAGAAAATAAAGTTATTTTTATCAACTTTTATACTCATTTCACCAGCTTTATTTTTCAAAACTGGATTTATACTTGCAGAACGTGTTCTTTATTTACCTAGTATATTTTTTATATTATTAATTATACTATCTTATGAAAATTTGTATCTAAAATATGTTGAAGATAAAAATTTTATTCATTTAAAATATTTAATTGGTTTTTGTATCTTTTTAATGTTTAGTTCTATGGTAATTAAATGTCAAGTACGTTCTTTAGATTGGTAAGTTATTTTATTGTTTTTTTTTGTTATTTTTTTTTGTTTTTTAATATACGCCGTAAGCCCTTGTATATACTTTCACCGCTTGTCAATTTTTTAATAGAGCATGCATTTAGCTTGAATGACAACCATACAAAACATGTCAAAGTGTCTATGACAGGTTTCAAAAGCAAATTTAGTCATTTTTTCTACTTTCACTTTTTAAATTATAGTTAAATCAAAAATTATTTTAAATTAGAATCAATTTTTAGGATTAAAAAACTTTATCTAGTAATATAATTTTAGGTTATTACTTGATTAAATCTGAAGTAGTTTCAAAAATTCAATTTATTAATGATTTTACTACTATGAAAAAGTTTAATTTATATAATCTTTTAAAAAGTTTTTTTTAAAAGTTCAAACTACTTTATCCTGTGAAACATCAAAATACATCAAATAGCTAAAAAAGTAATATTTTCAGAATCTTTACTTTTAATTTAATTAAAATCAAATAATCTTACATTGAACAGACTTTTTGATAAATTTCTCTCTAAAATAAAATTTATCATGAAGATAAAATTTATGTATAAACTAATTGAAGTAAATAATGTTGACATTGTTTACTAATATTCATTTCTTATAAATTAAAATTCACTAGTAAAATTAGTCAAGCAAAACCCAATTAATCATTTTTAGATTATTTTTATATGTAGATCTATGTTTTTTAATTATCTGTTGATAACAAACAGATTTTTTTTTTTAGTCTCAATTTTTTTACTAACTGTTCATTAAACTTTTTTTTTTATAGGAAAACAGAAAAAAGTTTAGTTAAATCTACGCTTTTAATACATCCTAAAAATGTAAAGATGCTGGTAAATATGGGTAGATTATTGGAAAAAGATGAAAAAATTGATACAGCAATTTCTTATTATGAAAATGCTATAAAGTAAGTTTCAAATTGTCAATTACACTATTTTTTTATTAAATTAATTTAAAACGTTTCAACACTAAATATTAAAATTTATATTATTATGAAATTATAAATAAAGATGATCAATTAAAGTTTTAGAGATGATCAAATGCAGAATAAAAAAAAATCATGATCATCAATAGTTTTCATAAAAAACTGCATTTGAGCTTTGGTCAAAAATAAATTATAGTTAAAACTTTTGAGAGATGTACAAAAAGTTTTGTGTGTTACTAACGATCCTTTTTAACACATTTTAGCGCCTTCTGGTCTTTCGCTCTATACTTTTTTATTGTCTTTATTTACAGTTCAATTGTAAACATTCTAGTCTAAACTGCAATTGATGATCATTATAACCATCATTCACATACATGAATAAGTAAAAAAAATATTACTAGCAACACATAAAAAATTTAAGTTCTAATACAAACACAGTGAAAAAATAAAATGATTATTTTTTTTAGTTTATAAATATGACAATACTCATCATTTAATACCAAAATATTTTATTAAAATAAAATTCAAGTTTTTTTTTACAAATTAGCCTTAAATTAATTTTTTTTTTATTTTATTAGGATACATAAAGGTTATCTAAGACCATACAGTTTACTAGCGGAAGTTCTTTGTAAAAAAAATTTTACTGAAAAAGCAATGCAAGTTTTGGATAAGGTAAAATGTATTTTAAATTTTTAACTTTTATTTATCTGTTTTTGACACATTAAAATATAATAAATTGAAAAAGCTTTTAGTTCTGTTTATGGTTTTTGGACAAAAAAAATTCATCCATAAAATAGCTATTTATAAAGATGAATGCTTTTTTTTTTAAATTTTTTTTTTAATTATATTTACTAATTTTTTTTGAAAGCTCTTTTAAAAAAAAACAATCTTGACACCTGTTAAAAAATTACTTAATTGGTTTTTTTGAAAAATTTTTTAATTAATCTTTATGTTTAAGGCTAAAGAACAAATTGTGTTTTTTTTAAAAACAAATGATCAAATTCCACAAGAGAGTATCAAAATTTTAATTCGTTTTGAACAACTTTTACAACTTTATCGTGTTAATTATAATAACTCAGTAAGTCATTTTTTTTGCTTAGTTTTATTCTTTTCGTGTTCTTATAAATTAACACAAACTTTTTTTTTTAAGTTGCAAAAAATCATTCTTTCATTATATAAAAAGATAAATGATTTATCATTTTTGAAACCGGAAGAAGTATTCAATGTAAGTTTCTTTCATTTAAAATAAAAAGTGTTAAATTATTCTTTTTTCATTAGCTTGCACTGATATTAAAAGAAAATAATCAAACAAAAAACTCAATAAATTTGTTAAAAAACTTAAATAAACAATCTTATTTGCCTTCTATAAAACTTTATAATGATCTTATTAAACCTCAACATGCTATTAACCATTTTCGTATTGCAATGCAACTGGCTAATAGTTTAATGAAACCAATTGATAAAATTTTATTTCATTTAAAGCAAAGTATTTTTTATGATCCAAACTTTATACAAGCATATTATAATTTAGCTCTTTTGTTTTATAAACAAAATAAATTACATCAAACTCGATATTATTTATATAAAGTTTTAAGTTTTCAACAAAATCATTTAAAAGCTAACTTATTAGTTTGTGATCTTGAAATTGAAATTGATCAAAATTTTTTGAAAGCAATTAATTGTTATAGGCAATTATTAAATAATTCAAAACTAGATCCAAAAGTTATGAATCTTGCTAAGCACAATTTATGTTCTGTACTTAAACATATTGATAAAAATTTAAAATTTAATTATAAAAATTTAACTTTAAGTTCCTATTTTTGTACCGATATGTATTTTAAAGAGATTTCAAATAATTTAATAGAATTCCAAGTTTCTATAAACAAATCCTCTGTTACTTATTTTTAAAATTGTTGAAATAATAGACAAAAAAAAATTGAACCTCTAGTAATAAATTAAGATTTTTTTCAACTTGCTCATTTGGCTTTGTTGATAAAATTTCATAATTTTTTATATTCAATCTTTAAATGTAAAGAGACTTTAAATAAATTTAATTTTACATCCCAATTTAACAAATCTTTAATCAAAAAATGAATTGCCGGAAGCAATTTTTTTTACCAACCAAGCCATTCAAATAAATCAATTTTTTTATTTAGATTATTTAGTTGTTAAATTTTTTTATGCAAATAAACATTTTAAATTTTTATTTCTTAGATTTTTATCAAAAAAACTAATAAAGTTCAATTTTTTGTTTGAGCATCATTTTAACATTAATTTGTTGTTTTAGAAACAACTTTTTATTTAAGCAACCAAATTTATACTTCAAAATTAAATTTTTATTTTAAATTCAACTTAATATATTATAATCATTTTTAAATTTAAACATCAACTTTTAAAATAAGCGTGAACCTTAAAAAAGAAATTTTGAAGCTTCAACTTTTAGCATCAAAATTTTTTTTTAAATCAAATTAATGTTTGAAGAATAAACTTTTTATTTAAACTTTAATTTTAAATTAGTTTAAATGTAGTTTTTATAAAAATCTTTTCTTTTTAAATATCCTTTAATTAACAGTTTTTTTTTAAATCAAATTATTTTCAACCAAAGTTTTGAGTGTTATTAAATTTCTAAAAGGTTTTTTATTATATGAAATTAAAAAATCAATTGTTTTTTCTATAATAAAGCTAATTAAGTTAAAATTTTTTCCCTCATTAAATTATTTTTGTGTTTTTGTGAAAAAAAAAACTTTTTTTCGGATTAACAACATTTCCCTTGAAAACATCATTTTAAATTTTAATGTATAAATATAGTAAATTTAATGTTTACTGAAATATTTGTGGTTTGTTTTTTAAAACATAATAAATGGACGATAGTGTGATTAATTTAAATTAAATTATAAGCTTATTATTTTTATGATTTTTATTCCACATTTCTCATGTTTCTTTTTATTTTATGATAAACAGGAAATTATTCTTTAGAAAAAAAAAGTTTTCTGATTTTTAATTGACCATAGGATAGACAAATTTAGATTAATTTGTTTTTTTTTTAAAACTATTTTCTTACTTTTATTTTTGAATCATTAATTATATAACTACACAAAGTATAATTTTTGAATAATTTATTTAAACATCATAAAATAAAATTTAATTTTTAAAATAAGATTCAGTTAACTAAAGTAAGCTTTAATTTGTTGAAATAAATTTAAATTAATTAAAATTAATTATCTAAAATCTAGATTTAGCAAAATAAAAACTAAAATAAATTTTAATTTAACTAATTAAAACCAAAACTCACTTAAATTGAAACCAAAGTCTATTAAAATAAATTGAAATTAACCGATTCAAACTTAAAAATACCAATTTAAACCTAATTATTTTAATTCAGTATAATTAGTTTTTATTTTTTAAAAAAAAATTTCCAATGAAAAAGTTTTATCTATAAAATTTTTTGCTTATTTCCTAAAAAATGTAATAAGTTTTTTCGATAAAATTTAGACAAATTGCTTTTCTGCAAAAAATAACGTTTAAGAACCAAAAATAAAAATGATTTAAACTAGGTTTGAAAACACTTTATGTATTTTTTGATTTAACAAATTTAATTAATAAAATTCCTCAAATTTTATCACTTGTTTTGCCAAAAGTAAAAAATTCATAAATTTTTAATTAATCCTATTTTTAATGTTTACAAATGTTTAAAGCTAAGTTTATTTGAAAAAAAAAAGTTAATTAACATCAAATTATATTTGACGTTTTTGAAATATTAAATTAAACATATCAATATAGTTCAAAGTGTTAAAAAGCTTAAATTTATTAAAAATGGCGAATTTTATACTATAAGTCTTTTTCAATAAACTAATAAACATTAGAGATAATTTTGAAACTTATCTCACCTAAAACTATTAAATAAAAAATAAAGTTTCTTAGCTTGATACTAATTGAAATAAAGTTTCTTTTTGATAAAATATTTTACTTTTAAAAACTTAAACATTAATAGCTTGTTTAAACATAATTTTTTTTTTGAAAAAACAACTTTCATTTGAATGCATATAACTATTTGACTAAATTCTTAAATTTATCATCAGTTAATTTCTTTTTGATTTTTTTTTTGTTTCCTGTTTTATAGGTATTAAAAGTTTTAAACTTTATAAATTTATCTTCACCTTTTTTTATTTACTTAGCTTTTAAAAATTTTTCTTTTTTAATCAACTTTGTATGGAAATCTATTAATTTTAACTTTTAGCTTTGTGTTTTTTATTTTAAAGTATTTTAAGTTTATTGTAAAGTTATCTTTTTCTTTTTTATTATAAATAAGTTTTTTGAACTAAACAGGTTAAATTTTATTGCTTTTATCATAGCTAAATATTTTTTATCAACACTAAATATCGTTTTAAAAAAAATAATTTTTTTTTTTATCAAAATTAAATATCTTTTCTATCGAAACTAATTCTATTAATGGTAAATATTGTTTATGTCATATTTCTTTTTTATTTGAATTGAATATCGATTTCATCAAACTAAAATTATTGTTCATATTAAAACTTAATATCAACTTCAACAAAAAATGTCTTTATAAAAAAGAATATTTTATCACAAAGCTATTTATAAATATAATTTTAGATAATGTTCAAAACAAGTATTTTTTAACCTGAATATTATAATTTTAAAAAATAAAAAACTTTTCATAAGTTTTAATTATTGTATTTGGCTTAAAAAATCTATAGATAGATATTTTTTGAAAATCTTTAATGTCCTTAACTGAATACATATTTAACATAATAAATATATTTATCAATATAACTAAACATTTGAACATATTTTTTGATATAAATAAATTTTTCATCTATTTAAACTTAATATTTTATCATTTAGTATTCGAATTTTTGAAATGAGTTTGAATTTTTAAAAAAAAAAATCAAAGTCAATAATTTTTTTTAACATGCAATTTTCAAATATTTTATAGGCTAATAGAATTTTTTTGGTAAAATTTAAAAGAACAATATAATTAGAATAATTATTAACTTAATTATAAAAATTGATATATTTAAAGAAATTGTTTCAAAAACAAAATTTTACTTTTTATAAAACTATAATTATGGTGTCATTTTTGACATTTCTGTTGATGGTTTTTTTGTGATTTTCTCAAAATTTAATTTTGTTGTTTAAATATTTTTGAATATTTTTTTTTATAAACTTTTTTCAATTTTTCTTTATGCTCTTTATCATTTTTTTCGAAAAAAAACTCTTAAAAAAATATTTTAATCAAATTTTTTAACTTTGTTATAATTCAAGAAATCGTACAAAAAATTAATTTTTTTTACTTTAGTGAAAAAAGTTTTAAAAATAGTTTTTACTTTTAGGTATTCTTTTAACATAAACTTGTAAAAATTCAGAAAATAAGTTTAAAATTAAAATTTTTAACAGTACATTTAAAATAGAAAGAAAGTAAATGATGCTCAAAAGATGGTGATGTAAAAAATTTTTTGATGATGAATGATTATGTGATGCTTTGTTGTCTTACAACCACTAATCCATTCATTTTTCCTTCATTCAAATTTAATTTTAGTACTCTTCAATTTTTTTTTCCTTTTAAAAAATAAATTTTTTCTTGATCAAAAAATATAAAGATATTCATTACAAAGTTACATAGATGCTTTTTAAAAAGATGAAAAATTGTTTGATTGACTTTATGATAGTGAGTAATTTTAAAAAATGAGAAAATAAATTTCCTTCTAAATATTTCAAATATGCTTAGGTTAATAATTACTTTTTAAGGTACGTTTTTCTGATAACTCTCAAAAAAGAGAAAAATTAATAATTTATTATGAAAAAATGGCAGGTATTAATCGAAAAAAAAAAGAAAAAAATATTTTATTCAAAGATTATACATCCTTTTTAATAAAAGTTTTTAAAAAAATTTTTGAATAATTTTTTAAAAAAAGAAAAAAAAATTTTTTTTAAGACAAAAAATAATAAAAAAAACTTAATCTTTATTTTAACAGCAAAAAATTTCAAAAAAATTGTTTGTTCCATGATACTTAAAAATAAATCAAAAAAATTTAAAACAAATATTTTAAATCAATTGTTTAAATCATCTATAAACGATTTATTAAAGTTTTGTACCAAAAATTTTAATTAATCAGCTTCTTATAAATAATGAAACAGTTTTTTTTTATTAAAAATTATAACCTAGTATAGGATAATTTAAATTCTAGTTGACAATTTATTAGCTATAAATGACTTTTTACATTTTATTTTAAAACATTATCTATTATTCATATAAATTTTCAAAAAAGGTAATCTAAAACTTTATATCAAGTTGTTGTAATAAAAATTTTAAGTAGCATTTTTTTGAAATTCTTGTTAAAAATTTTGTTTAAAAAAAAAATTTATTTAATCTTTTAAATATTGAAAATTACTAAAAATATGTAATACAAGTTTCTGCTTTTGAAAATATAATTTGAAAATTTATTTTTTAATAGTTTTTGTCAAGTGACGTATAAACCTTAAGCATTAACTTTAATGATCAAATTTTAACCTAAATTTTTAACAAGAAAATTACTTAAATTTTGTATTAAGTTTCTTTGTACTTTTTTAGATCAAAAAACTCTGTTCCTATAAGATAAATCTTTTTTACTTAATCATTTTCTTTTTAAATTATTCAGATGAAAAATCACAAAAATGATTTACTTTAGATTATTTTTTAGTTTTTTCTTCTAATTTTTATAAAAAAAAACTTTATTTTGTGAATAATTTATAAATAAGCTTAAGAATTTCGCAATCATAAAAACTAAAAGATTACCTTAAACCTTATTCAAAATATTTACAAATGATTTTTGTATACCTGTTTTAGCATTTTATTTTAATAAAAATTAATTCATAAAAAAAGAACAAAAAAAAAAGTTTAATCAGTTTAATATAATGAATTATCTTTTATTAAGTTAACATTTCAAATAAAACAAGTAATTTTAATAAATTAAAGTTTTTCTCAAATTTTAATTAGCTTAATTATTTTAATTAATTTAACTAGCTCTTTAACTTTTTAAAAAAATTTAAAAAAAGAGCAATTTTTTTTTCAAATAAGTAAATTACAGTTATTGATGTAAAAATTTATATAAATTATTTACAAAAACATTGAAAAGCGAGTTTTTTTTAAAACTTCATCTTCTTTATTAAACTATTTCTTAAAAATATTTAAAAAAATCTAAAATTAAAAAATATAAAAAACTAAATTAGATGAAATAAGATAAAAAAGATAATTTGAACATAAAACAAGTAAATTAAAGAAATCTATTTTTTGTTATGAAAAAATAAAATTAGGAACTTACCTTTAATAAAATTTTTCAATTAAACTTTAAACTAATTTCTATAAAAAAATTTTTAAACAAAAAAAAATTCAATTTAAAAAAACAAATTTATTAATTTTCAAAATTAAGAAAACAGATCGATTTTCAATAACTTTTAATCAAAATATAAATTATAAAATATTTAAACAAATTAAACAAAAACATAAATTTTGAACGAATGTGAGAATTAATATTTACAAAAGATTGTGAAATTTTGGCAAAAAATTTTTAATAAAAATTTGATCATAAATTTTTTTGATTTAGTTAACAAAAAAAATTAGTTTTTATAAAACTTAAAAATATTTTATAAAAACAGCAAAGCTTTTAAATAAAAAAACGATTGGTTAAACAAAATTATATTTTAATTAATCATACCTGGTTTTAAACCACGTAATTTCATATAACTTTCAACTTGGTCTGGTATTTCATAAAGAACATCTCTTGCTAAATCACCTTGACTCTGTATAAAAGATCCATCTTTTCTTATATACTTATTTAAAGAAACAAATTGAACTATATCTCTTACTGCTTTTTTTCCTTCCATTTCTAAAGGCTGATCATCTGAATCAAGCTCGTCCATAGCTGTAAAATCAGCATTACCTACACCTACAATAATAATTGACATTGGAAGACTAGATGAACGTATTATTGATCTTATTGTTTGTGGCATATCACAGATTATTCCATCTGTTATGATTAATAAAACAAAATAGTTTTTATTATTCGAATTTTTTGAAGCGATATCTGCTGTGTAATCAATAATTGGTGCAAAATTAGTTGGTCCATAAAGAATAACTTTTGATATACACTGTCTATACCAATATATTAATTGATCAACACCTTCACAATAAGGTTGTTCCATATTTCCATTTAAAGGAAAACGATGACTAACAACAGTTTTTGGTGGAACTATAGCACCAAAAGCAAAACCCGGAAATTGATGAGTAGAATTATAATATTGAATAATTTCTCCAATTGATCTTAAAGCTATTTCATATGAATTTGGTCTACCAGTTATTGTATCAATAAAATGTAATGAAGTAGCTGAATCTACAGGCCCATTTGAACTTGTAAAATCGATTGCGACAGCAAAATGCATTTCCATGCCACCTTGTAAATAATCAAAAAATGAATGAGTGTCTGACATTTGAAAATTCAAAAGCTCCAATTCTCCAATAATTTTTTTATTCTTATTTTTTATCTAAAAAAATAAAGTTTTAGAAAAAGAATTATTTTTTAAAAAACTCACCTCAAATTTTTTTTGATATGGTCCATTCACTAACTGATTTAAAGTGAAAAATACTGTTCCTAATATTTCATGATTACCTGTAGAACTATAGTTCATTACATCAACTTTAATATTACGATCAAAGTCAGCATTACATATTTTTAATACTTTCAATTCAAATTCATCAAATTCTGGATTTTTTGTATACCATTTTGTTTTTGTTGTATAAATGACAGAAAAAGATCCATCTTCATTTGATCTCCAAAACTTTAAGAAAGAACTTGGTTTGATAAAAAAATTAAAACATGAATTAATTTTTAAACTATTAATTTTAAACTTAAATTTAGCTAATTGTTTGCAATTATTTAATTCTTCTACAACTAAAATAAGTTTACCACAGTCTTTTTTATAGTTTTTATTTGTTATTGTTCTAATAAATTGTCTACTTTTATTAGCTACAATTTCTGGCAGTGTTGTACAAACTTCACCTAAAAAATCATGATCATTCATATCAATATCCCATAATTCAAATTTTAAATATTGGACAGCTTCAAAATTATAATCAAGTAAAATTTTATGAACAAAATCAGGATTTAAATTATCTTTTATGATTTCAGTACGTCCTATTTCAAAATAATTTTGAGCTATTGAATCTTTCATATAAACAATACACTGAGGATCAGACTTAGAAAATGTATCTAAATTTAATAAATTTCTAGCAGAAATACTTATTTCAACTTTAGTTATTGGTAAAGTATGAGCTAAAAAAGATGGTACATTATTAACATTTGATGTTGGAGCATATAATGCTTCCCAATTTTTTTCATTACTCATTTTAGATATTAATTTTTAACTATTCTACTACTTTCACAATACCTGTTACAATCAAAACTAATTTTTATTACATTTCTTTAATCAAAACTGAAAAAAAAAATTTCTTATTTTTCTTTGAATGTTGATTGAAAACGTACTTAGAAAAAGTTTTGAATGAAACATAATTGTAAACTTAAACTAATAAATTACATTTGTGAATAGAAATTTTCTGCTAGTTAAAAATTTAGTAAACAAATATATAGCTAATTTTAGTTTAAAAAAAAACTAGATGTCGTCTTAAAAAAGCGGAAATTTCAAACTGTCTTCGTTTGAAATAAATAAAATTTTGTACTTTTTTAAACACATTAATCTTAGAAACCACGAAAAAAGTATTGTCTGATTGCAATAGCTAGATAGCTGTTTAATAAAGTTCTTATTATAAATTTAAAAATAATACAGATTTCTAAAAATTATTTTAATAAAAAATTGTCAAGTTATTTCAATAAACGAAGAAAAATATTTTATACTTTATTAAACCAAGTTTTCAAGATTTGTTATAAACTGTAAAAAAAAAGAGTTATATATTATCAATAATTCACCTACAAGTTTCATGAAATTTAAAATAATAGTTAAAAAGTTAAAAAAAAAAGAAAGAAAATGTTGTCTACTACAATGCTGTTTCCCAGGCAGTCTACTATCCAAGTACTAAAGCATCCTGACTTTGATTAACTTCGGGGATCGAACGAGACCCGGTGTATTAAAAGTAGTGTGGCAGTAGACATTAGTTTAAGTTTTAAATAAATATTTAAATCTAAAAATGAGTTTTTTTTTAATTTACAAAATTGTTTACAAAAAAAATTTCAAGTCTTTGTAATTTTATCTTTTTAAAAATAAATAAACATTTTTATCTAAATATTTTTATCTATGTAAAAAAAATCAAACATTTTGACAATACTTTGTTTTAAGATATAAGTATAATAAAACTAAGTACCAAATATTTTTGACAAAATTTTAAGTTTCTGCAATCAAAAGACTTTAATTATCTAATCCTTTTAAGAAGATAAATATGTCTATTCTTGAAATCTTATTTGTTTTCTTAAAAATAAAAAGTAAGTTTACTTAAAAAAATTCTTTTTGAACAATACTGATAATAACTTATTAGCAAGATTTAAGTTTTAAAAATACATAGAAATGTTAAGCTGAATAAAACTTTAATAACTTAACTTTAATTATTAAGTTTTAATAATTAAAAATTAAAATTCATTTTAATTTTAGCGGTAATCGAAAAATCAGTTTTTAGTTTTATATAACTCCATCTATTTTATAATTTAAGTTAAGATTTTTACTTAATTTTAGTTTTTTTAATTTCTATTTAGCTTTCATAAAAACAACACAAACTTTAAAAAAATTTTTTTTTTTAAAATGCATTAAACTTGTTTACCTACAACTAAATCCGTTTTGTATTTAAAGTTGTCATAAATTCAAAAATAAATTTTTTCCTTTTAAACTTCATCATAGTGTATATTATTTTTTTTTTCAAAAACTTTGGTTTTTCAATTGTTATCATTATGAACTATGTTTCTAAAAATTAAAATCAATATATTTTTATAAATAAGTGTTATCAGTTTTATAAGTATTGTTCAATAAAAAATAAAAGATTTTTGTTTTAAGTGTATAAATTTTTTTTTCTAAAAAAATGTCAGCTAGTCGACTTTTAAATTTTTCTGGTAAAGTAGCAGTAGTTACAGGTGCTGGTAATGGATTAGGTAGAGAATATGCATTAATGTTAGCATCAAGAGGAGCATCTGTTGTAGGTAATTAAAATTTTTTTGTATTTTTAAAATCAAATATGATATGAATTAAACCAAAGAATTTTAAATATAGCTTAGCTGTTTAGTTATAATTTATATAGATTTATTCCAAAATTCAAGTTGAACAATCTTTTTTTTTATTTTTGATATTTATTAACAATTTTTCATTATTTAACAGTTTTGATATTGACCATCTAAATAAATAAAAAATAAGAATAAAAGTTTTTTTAGGTCATATTTAAGTTTGTGATTCAAAAATAAATTTTGTATTTAAATTGAGTTTTATGATAAAATTCTTATTTGTTTTAAAATTTTCCAATTTTTATTTGATTTTTATGATTTAAATGTAGATTGTTAAACTTTAAAGAATGAAAAAGATTCAAATAAATTAAATTTGAAAGTTTTTTTTTAAACTTAAAAACTTGATCAAATATTTGTCAATCAATCATTAATTTTCTTTATTTGAAATATAAAAATTTTTTTAATTGTGTTTTAGTAAATCTTGTGTGAAATATTTCATCATTAAATTCTTAACAATTAGTTTTATTATTTATTGAAGTATTAAACTTTGTTTAAAATATATTTTGTTTCAAAAAAAAATTTTTTTTAAAAATAAACTTAAATTTCAATTGAGTATCAAAAAAAAACTTTGTTTTAAAATATAACTGAGTAATTAAAAGAAAAAATTCTTTTTGTTCATTTTAGGCTTTTAATTTTAGATTTTTCTTATATTAGATTTTAAACCTTGTTTTAATTGTAGATTTTCAGGTTTAAATTAAGTCAAAAGTATCAAACTTCAAAAACAAAAGAGCTTGAAATTTAATTGTTAAAAAGTTCAATTTTTTTTTCAAATTATTAAAAGGATAAATTTTTTTATTTAAAATTAGTAAACGATTTGGGCGGAAGTACAAATGGAGAAGGAAAAAGTACTAAAGCAGCAGATTTGGTTGTTGAACAAATAGTTTCAAAAGGAGGAAAAGCTGTAGCTAATTATGATTCTGTTGAAAATGGTGAAAATATAATTAAAACTGCAATTTCAAATTTTGGTAGAATTGGTATTAAAAAAAATTAATATTTAAATTAGTTTTTTATTTTAAAAAACTCAATTTTTTTAGACATCGTAATTAATAATGCTGGAATTTTAAGAGATAAATCTTTTTTAAAACAAACTGAGCAAGACTGGGGTAAATTAAAATATTTCTGTATCATAAACTATTAGCTATAATTTTATTTAAATCAGATTTGGTGCACAAAGTACATCTAAAAGGAGCTTTTAGTGTGACAAAAGCTGCATGGCCTCATTTCAGAGCTCAAAGTTTTGGAAGGTCAGTAATTTATTAAAATTATACTTTTTTTTAGTTCTTAGAAAAAAATAATTTCTTAAAAACTTTCGTTGATTTGAAAATTTAGAATTGTAATGACTAGCTCTAATGCTGGTTTATTTGGTAATTTTGGCCAAGCTAATTACTCATCAGCAAAACTAGGTTTACTTGGATTAAGTAACACTTTAGCAGTAGAAGGCTCTAAATATAATATTTTTTCAAATACAATTGTTCCTGTTGCAGCATCTCGTTTGACACAAGATATTTTGCCTCCTAATATCTATGATCAGCTGCAACCTAAATATGTTGCACCTTTAGTAACATGGCTATGTCATGAAGATAATCAAGAAAATGGATCTTGTTTTGAAGTTGCAGGAGGTTTTATTGGAAAATACAGGTTACAAAGAATTTTTGGAAAAACTTACTCTCCTCCAAGTAGTATGACTCCTGAAAGTATACGTGATGACTGGCATGAAATAAATAGCTCAAAAAAATTTACTTTACCTGAAACTATTCATGGTAATTCAAATAAATTTCACCAGATAATTTAAATAAACTAATTTTAACTTTTTTAATTTTCACAAAGAACAAATGTCAAATTTACTTTTAGATTTATCAGGGGAAGAAAATACAGATACAGATACTACTGAATCAGAAAATTTATCTAATAAAGAAAATAAAAGTTTAACAGTTTTTGAATATAAAGCTTATGATGCGATTCTTTATGCTTTAAGCGTTGGAGTATCTACAAAACAGAAAGACCATTTAAATTTTCTTTATGAAAATTCAGAGGAATTTAGAGTACTTCCAACATTTGGTATTGCCCCTTCTATTGACGCTTTATTAGACTTAGATGTAATGAGTGAAGCAAGAAAAAAATATCCAATAGATTTTGATCCTACTAAATTACTTCATGGAGAGCAATATTTAGAAGTATTCCAAGAAATACCTCCTAATTGCAAAACAACATCTGAAGCAAGTTTAATAGAAGTTTTAGATAAAGGCAGTGGAGCTTTAGTAATTGCAGATTGTACAACTTATGATAACCAAGGTGAAAAATTATTTTACAATCAATCACAGTTATTTTTAGTGGGATCTGGAGGTTTTGGTGGTAACAAAAAACCTACTAGCTCAAACGTTAAAGAAATTATTCAAAGACCTGAACGCCCTAAAGATTCAACTTATATAGAAACTACATCAATTGATCAAGCAGTTTTACATAGATTATGTGGAGATCGTAATCCTTTACACATTGACCCAGAATTTAGTATTCTAGGAGGTTATGAAAAACCTATTTTGCATGGTTTATGTACATTAGCATTTGCAGTCCGTCATGTTTTGATTAATTTTGCAGGCAATGATCCTAAATATTTCAAGGCTGTAAAAGCTCGTTTTTCAGGAACAATTATACCAGGTCAAAGTATTCGAACAGATATGTGGAGAGAAGGTAATCGTATACATTTTGAATCTTCTTGTGAAGAAACAAAAAAAGTTATCATTTCTGGAGCTTATGTTGACTTACATGAAGTTATTCAAAACGCAATTGATAAAAATAAATTGTAATTTTCTATAGCTAATTTAATCATTTAATAATTGTTTTAAAAATAAATTTTTTTTCCATAAAATAAATTTAATTGATATAAAAGATTTTTTTAAATTAATCATTATTATTTGAATTTGCATAACAAAATTGCTTAAATTGTGAAGTTTAAATAAATTTTTGTTAATAAAAATAATATTTCTAAAATCCTGTTGTAACAAATTTTTTTTTTAAAAAAAACATCTTTTTTTATATAAAAATATTGAAAACTTTCACAAGTCAATTTAATTTGACCTTTTAGTGGAAAAAAACTTAAGTTTTAATTTTTAGAAATTAAAATTTTTTTTTTTCCTCAAAGTTATTCATTAATAAATCCTTTTTGATTTTAGTAAATTTAAACTGAATCAAGTTTAATTGTGGAAAAATATTATTTTCTTCATATTTAAAGATTGATTAAAAATTTGGCTGTTTCAAAAGAAAACTTATTGTTAAAAAAGTTTAATAAAATATTTTAAGTTTAAAAATAATTCAATATTAAAAAAAGCCGACTTTTTTGTCATTGAAATTCACAATTATCATTTAATGATTTTGTTTGGTAAAAATTTGAGTTTTTAAAATCTATTGAACAAAAGCATTTTACCAAATAAAAACCTACTTAAATCCTTTTAAAAAAAACTTTCAGATAATTTTTATCATGTCATTTTTTATCATTTTTTAACTCGATTAATAAATTTTTTATTGTTTAGCTATTATGTCAATTAAACTTTTTTTTCTTTAAAATGCAAAACTTAATAATTTTCAAAGCTAACAATATTTTTTTTAATTTTTTTTAAAACTAAAGTTCTGAATGAGAAAGTCGAATAGGAGAAAAATTAATGTAAACTATTTCGAATACCTGTTGAAGCGGAGATCAAGTTGTAGCTTGTTTTTTGAAGAAAAAAAGAAAGCAGAATAAAATTCTTAATAACATTTTCTATTAGCAATAGTCGATAAACCTGTTCCAAGTTGGCAACTAAAAAGTGAAAAAAAATAAAAATTTTTGTTTTCTCAAAAACCCTAAAATTGCCAGTACTGCTAGTTACTTAAAAATTAATTTTATTAAACTTTTGATAGTTTTAAAGAATCTACTTAGAAGCTTGATTAAAATTTTGAATCAATTTAAAGTTTTGTTTTTTTTTTTTTTTTGAAAAATTTTGCCACAATTGGCGATTTGAGTTTTTCTCTACTAAACCAGCTTTAAGTAAAATTCGTTTCAATTTTTATACAGTTGGCTTTATTTTGAAAAATTATTTTCAAGATTTTGAAAAATTGATTTTAGTTAAACAGTTTTAGTGTTTTATTTACAAATAATTATTTTCAAAGTTTTTAATTAAAAATAGCCAATTTTATCTTTTTAAACTTTTGTGTTAATTTTATCATAAGTGTTTTAATTATTTTTTAATTGTTGACTGTTTTATAAATAAAAATTCAAAATGACTGAACCTGGTAAGTTTTTATTGTTAATGAAAAAAATTTATTTTTATTAAAAAAAACTTATTTCATCAGAAAAAACCGAGTATATTACCGATGTTATTTTTGAAGAAATAGGGCGTCGTATTCTAATGATTAAAGATGCTCATAAAAAAATTGGAACTATTTTTCAATTTAATATACATAAAAAAGGTTTCCCTACAAAAACTTGGATTTTAGACTGTAAAGCAGAGAAACCTGTATGTTACCCAGGTGAATCTAAATCTGGTAAACCTAATTGTGTTATTGAAATGTCAGATGAAAATATGACTAAATTAGCATTAAATGAATTAGATCCGGTTAAAGCATTCATGAGTGGACACATCAGATTAAAAGGAAATCCTATGCTAACACAAAAATTAGATATTTTATTCAAACTAGATAGTGCAGATGCCTATGAATTATTTGTTGATAATACACCTCAAGAAGAAATAATTAGTGAAGGAACTATTAATTGTAAAACAGATTATTTGTTTAGTAAATGGTTAGTAACAAGATTATCCACAATAAAAGAATTAATACCTATGATAAATAATGTTTATCAATGGAATATCTTAAAAGATGGTAAAACTGTTTCTGTATGGACATGTGATTTCAAAAATGGTGAAGGTTCTATACATCCAGGTGTACCTAAAACAGGTAAACCTAATTGTACATTAACTATTGAAGATGATATTGCGGTAGAAATTTTTTCTGGTAAACTAGATGCAATGAAAGCATTTATGGGAGGAAAATTAAAAATTGGTGGTAATGTTCTTGCTGCTCAAAAACTGCAACAACTATGGGCTGAAGAGAAACCACCATCTATTGAAAGTTTAATGGAATCAAATAATGTAGAACAAAAGGATCCAAGTTCTAGTATTAAAACTTTTGAGGAAGAAATAGACTCTATTCCAACTTCAGGGTTAAGATGTGACTTAATTTTTTCTATTTTCAAAAATAGATGTCATGAAGAACCAGACTTTTTACAACGTTTACGTGTTATTTTTCAATTTAATATTCTTAAAAAAGGAAAACCAATGTGTATATGGACTGCAGATAATAAATCAAAACCTGAAATCATTGTTTACCGATCAAGTCCTGTCAATATAAAACCAGATGTAATAAGTACAGTTGAAGACGATGATTTACTAAAAATTATGACAGGTAAAGTAAATCCTCAAAGATTATTCATGATGGGAAAAATAAAAGTAAAAGGTAATATAATGTTGTTGCAAAAATTACACAACTTGTGGTTAGAATATCAAACGTTAGGTAAAACTCCAGAACTGCCGGCAGTTGTAGAGGTAATGATGAAAGATCCAATAAAAGAAGGTTTAAAATCAGAGTCAATGATAATTGATTTAATGCAACGTGTTGTAAGATTACCAGATTTACCAAAACAATGTCCAGGTTTACATCAATTTGATATAAGTAAAAATGGTACTGTTGTATCTCAATGGACTTTAGATTTTAAAACTGGACGTAACACATTTTATAGAGGTCCAGCAAATGGGGATGTAGTTACACAAATTGAAGTAGATGACATTGATTTTGTAAAATTAGTATACATTCATATTCGTTTAAGCGATGCAATTAATGATGGTAAAGTTAAAATAATTAAAGGAGATAAAAATCTTGTTATGAAGTATGATAAATTATTTACACAACCAACTTCTTTGAAACCAAAACTTTAAAAATTTTATTTTGTATTTTGGATAGAATTTTAATATATTTTTTTCACTTAATGAATAAATCAAATGAATTTTATAAAACTTAAAATTGATTAATAAATTGAAACTTTTTTTTTAAAAGGAATTGATTATAAAAAATCTTTTTAATTTAAAATCTGTTTGTGAACATAATAAAAACTTGATAATTCAATTAATAAATCGATTCTTTTATTTGCATAGTCAAATTTAATATATTTTCCAATTTTTAAATTTGATGAGATAATTATTTACAATTTAAGGTTATAATTAAATTTTACATGGTTATCTTCATTTTGAAAATTTCAAAAATAAGAAACTTTAGTTTCAAAAATATGTATATCTATAATAGTAAAAAAAGATAATTTTTTTGAATCAAATTAAGTTCTGCTTTAAAAAACGAATTTAGCCATAATTAAATTGATTAAAAACATGTACAATAAACTCGTATGTTACCATCATGATGGCTGTATTTGGAATTTGTCTGACTAATTGAGTTGCTAAACCTCTATATAAACCTTGTCTACCTTCTTCTTTATATACAAGAGATAAGGTTTGGAAGAAACTTTTATACTTTGAACCTTCTTGTCTTAAACGTGTCCTTACAACTTCTAAAAAAATTTAAAACAAAAAAATAAATAAAAGGTTTTTAATTGATTAAAAATTTAAGTTACCATGAGGATATGCTATTATTGCAGCAACAGTTTTTGATGACGCTCCAGCAACCATAAACTGTAAAACATGTATAGAATGATCTTCTGAATTACCTTTTTTCAAGTTTATTTTTTGCGTTCTTTCTCTTAAATAATTTTTAATATATTCATATATTACAAAATGTATTATAGTTTCACTAATACCAAAATAACTTGCAGTAATACCTTTATAAAAACCCATTAGTCCAGATTCTTTGTGAATTGATTTTACACAATTCCAAGCTGTTGATTTACCACAAAGACTTTAAAAAAAAAAAAAAATTTAAAATTATTTATTAATTGTTTAAATGAAATGTAAATGAATTTAAAATTAAGTTGAAAATGAACATAAGTATTAGTAAACTGATTATTTATTAAGACATAAACTCAAAAACTAAAAATAAATAAAAAATTAAATAAATTAAAAGCTATAAAATTACTTTTGATCTAATTGTAATCTTGTTTTTATAAACCAAATTGGATTTGTTAAGGTCGAAGAAACAAAACCAGCACTTGCTGCAGCAATCATATGAACGTAAGGTGTATCTGGATTTTTAAAATTTTCATTGCAAAGATTTTTAATATTTGAATATGTACAAAAATAAATAGCCCTTTTAATAAATAAAACAATAAATAAAAATGTGTTTGAATTTTAAATCAATTAAATACCTTGATGGTGCAACACCAATTAAATTAGGCCCTAAACCTCTGAATAAACCTTTTTTACCTTCATTTTCAACAATATGCTTTAAAGAACTGAAAATTAATCTTATACTATTTTTTTGAGGTTTTTTAGAAACAATTGACGCATGATAATAATCAAAATTTTTTAAGGAAGACTGTTGTCTGGTTTTAACAACTAAATTTGAAAAAATATTAATTAAAATTTTAAATAAAAGTAAAAATTTTTAGATATAAGAGTTTTTATTCTAAATAAAAAATCTTACCTTCAAGAGGACAAGTAACAATTGCACCAATTGTTCCACCAACTCTAAAATATAAAAATTTGTTTTGAGTACACAGATAAAATTAGATAAAAATAAAAAAACTGATTAAACAAACCCTCCAGCAACTAGATGAACAAAAGTGTCTAAAGCAACAGACATAATTTCTTAAATCAAAGTAAACATTATTTATTTGTTTAAAAGATCTTAAAATTAAGAGCGCTTACTTTTTTTGCTAAGCTTATGCGCAGAAATTTTAACTTAGCTTTTAACAATTTTCATTAATTTTACCGTCAATTGATTTTCTTTTAAAAAAAATAAGATTACTCTTTCATTTCAATTTTTTGAACAAGTTTTAATTAAAATTGAACTTAATGAATTTTGAGTTTAAATTTGAATCTATTTTTTAAATTAACAACAATTTAGAATTCAATAAAATATAGTTAAAAAATTTGATTTTCAATAAAAAAATATTTTCAAAAAATAAAAACAAATTAATAAAAAAAATTTTAATTTTCTTTTTCAAAACAAAAAACAAATTTATATAATTTAAATTCTTCTTTTTAGATAGATTAACATGTGATGCTGAACCCGGTTCATTAATTTAAAAATTTTCTTAGAAATAGTCTTTTAAATTTTACTATTTTCACATCAAACCAATCTAAACAAACTTAATAGTTTTGATTAGTTTTATGAATTATTGTTAATATCAAAAATATTTTTTAGTTTTTGATAATAAAATTAATTTAAATAGTTTTCTAATAATGAATATTTATCAAGCTCAAAAAATTATTAAAAATTCAATCAACCAATTGATTAAAAGTTTAAAAAACAACATAGATAAAACTTATATGACCTATGAAAATTATTTTGGTTTAAAAGAACTTAAAAACTTTCAAAATAGTGTACTTAATGTAAGAAAAATCTTAATGTTTTAATTTGAAGTTTAAAAAATTTTATTTTAGGCTGAAAAAGTGTTTATTGATTCATCTAAAATAAGAAGAGAATTACAAACAGATATTATAAATTTACAAAATAATTTAAAAAAACTAAGACAAAAATTAGATACAACAAATAGAGCTGATGAAAATTATTTAGTTTTAATTACTGAAGAACATAAATTAATCAAAAACGAGATTACTTTAATTGAAAATTTAAAAAACGCAGAAGAAGATGAAAGAGAAAAATTTAGTTATTTTTCTAATCGCTTAAGAGAATCTCAAGATGTAAGTTTTTAATAATTTTACATTTGAAGATGTTATCTAAAGAATATTTTTTTAGTTTGAACGTTTGAGACAAGAAAAAATTAAATATATATCTTTGATTGGTTCAATAATTGGTGCATTATTAGGTATAATAGCTACAAGTATTAATTATAGTATTCGACAAAAAGATTTAACAAATTTAACTAAAACTTTGAATAATCATGTTGATTTAAGTAATGAAGTAAAAAGTTATAATATTGAAATTAAAAAAGTAGTTGATAAATTAGAAAAAAAGAATTTAAACAAAAATTATTACAAAGAAGATTTGTCTAATCAAATATTAAAAATAAATAATCAATTAGATAAGTTAGAATCTGAAAATTTTTTAAAACCTAATCAAAAGTTAGATTTCGTTTTATTAGGTATAACTTTATTGAATTTATCAATTATTTATATGATTTCAAAAACTTAAGGTTTTCAAGTTCTTTACATTAGACAATTAAAAAAAAAATAAGTTAATTCTAAAAAGACAGTTAAATAATAGCTTTTTAAAATATGACGCTTTAAAAAATTATTTTTTTTAATAACTAAATTAAAAAATAGATTAATGTAAAACTGTAATTAAAAAATAGCTCATTATAAAATTACAATTGAATAATAGCTTATTATTTAATAATCTTCAACTAGCTTTTCAAAAATTACAATCGAAAAATAGTTTTTTTAAAAATAGAAATTCTCTTTTAAAATGTCATTGAATTCAAACATTTAAAAAAAAAACAATAACATCAAAAAGTTTTAAAGCGCCATCTATAATTGATTTTAAAATAAAATTGTAAATAAAAAAGTTTCATTATTTAATTTTAAATTTGTAAATAATATACAAAAAATTGTAAATAAAAGTCGTTATTGTTGAAAAAATAAAACGATGAAGAAGATAAAAAATGAATTAAATTAATGATTATCTTCTCAAATTAGATGTCAAATAAAAACAAAGATAGTCCTTCCATAAAAGGAAGTAACCAAAAAAATAAAAATGAAGATAGTGATTCTCAAAAAAATAAATCTATAAAAATGATGGATAAATCTGCATACATAAGTCCTAAGTCAGTAATAAAATTGTTTAGACAAACAACAAAAATTTTACCTAAGCACCTTTTACCTAACAATGATAGTTCAAATCCTAACGAGTCTACATATGGGAATTTTGCAGAAACTAAAGGTTTTTCTACTAGTATCTATAAAAAAGCGGCAAAAAAACCACAAGTTGAAGAAGTTAAAATAGAGCCAGATCAAAAAGACCAAAAAGAGCATAAAGAATCAAAAGAGCATAAAGAACATAAAGACCAAGCTAATCATTCTCATTTTTACTTAAACACAAAAGGTTTTAGAGTCATAGAAAAAGTAGGTTATGGAAATTATGCTAAAGTTTATAGAGTAATAAATCCTGAAAATAAAGAAATGGCAGTTAAAATCATAGATTTATATAAAACTTCTCAAAATTATCGTTTAAAGTTTTTGCCTAGAGAGCTTGAAATTTTAACACGTTTAAATCATCGTAATATAACTAAAGTTTATGAAATCATTAAACTGCCTAAATTTATTTATATTTTTATGGAATTCGCACCAAATGGAACTGTTGCTGATTTTTTAAGAGTTTATCGTGCAATACCAGAAAATTTTTGTCAAATAATGTTTAATCGTATTGTTGATGCTTTGTATTATTTGCATAAATTACACATCGCACATAGAGACTTAAAATTAGAAAATATTTTAATTGATAAACAAGGTCAGCCTAAATTAACAGATTTTAGCTATTCACTTATTTGTAAAGCAGATAAAAATGGTAAAATGTTTAGTCAGACTTTTTGTGGTTCTTTACCGTATATTCCACCTGAAGTTTTACAAGAATGTCCATATGATCCTAAAATAGCTGATATTTGGTCTTTAGGAATTTGTTTGTATGTTATGTTGAATGATGGGTTGCCATTTAAGTTTAATGACATTACTCATATGTTAAAATGTCAATTAACAAAAAATTGGAAATTTAAAAGCCGTGTTATAAATAAATTATCTGATGAAGTTAAAGATTTAATAAAACAAATGTTAGAGCCTGATTTCAAAATTCGTTTAAATTGTTATAATGTTATTAATCATCCTTGGTTAACTGAAAAAAAATTCATTATTTAATCTTGTAAATAATTATTATAATTTGTTTGAAAGTATAACTTATTTTTTATTAATAAATTAACAATTTTTTTTTAATTTTTTTGTAGTTTATATAATAAATATAAATTGATTAAAAAAACTATTTATGAGAATTTTTGAAAACTGATTTAAATTTTTGATATCCCAAAATGTTATTAAGAAATGGTTTTTGAACAACTGTTTTAATTCCATTTATATCTTCAATTTTATAAATATTTTGTGGAATGTAATTATTTTTTTTATTTTCTTTGCTAACTTTTTCATCATCTAAAACAATAGTATTAGTCTTTTTGAAATTATTTTGCTTTAAATTAGTCTCATATTGTTTTTGTAATAAATCAAATTGTTCATTAATTAGATTAGTCATTTTATTTAAAATTATTTTTACAACTAAATCATTTTGTTCCACTTTTTTATTTTTTTTTCTTTTATCAAAATTAGAACCAGTTTCTAAATTATTTGTTGAATTGTCAAAATTATCAACTGTTTCGTTTTCATCAAATTTCTCTTCATTTGTTTGATAAAAAAATCTTGTATTATTCTTCAAGCTTATTAGATTGTCTTTTGAAGAATCTATTTTTTGTTGTAATTTATAATTTTTTTTTGATTCAGTAAATATATTCTCTTGATCAAAATTAATTTCTTCATTTTTCAATTGTTTTTCTTTTAAAAATTTATTTTTATTTTCTAATTGATTGTTCATTAAATTTGATTGTTTTATAAAATGATCAGAATTCGTTAAATTTAATTTGTTTTCTAAAGATCTTGATTCACTAATTAAGTTTTCCTTATCTCTCAAAAATGATTTACTTTTGAATAAATCTAATTTAGGCTCAAATGAACTTGACTTAATTTTCAATAAACTTGGTTTTAATTCAATTAAGTTTAATTGAGTTCTTGTAAGTCCTGAATTATTAAACTCATTTTTAAGTTTTACTTCTAACTTTTCTTTGTTAAATTTATTTTCTGTTTTCTCTTTGTTGAATTTATTTTCTAATTTCTCTTTTTCAAAATTATTTTCTAATTTTTCTTTTCTATAGCCAATTGCTGAATTTTCATTTTTTAATTTTTTTTCTAAATTTTTGTTTTCTATTATATCAGACTCATTAAAAGATACAAACTTAACATCTTCAAAATTATCTTTTAATTGATTATCATCAAAATCGTCTTCATTTTTTTGTGTTTTAAAATTTTTTAACCCAAAATTATTGTCATGAAACATATTATTTGAATTAGATTTATTTTCTTCTGAATTTAAAATTTTTTTTTTCTTTTGATTTGTAGATGCTGTTTGTAAAAAATCATTTTTTTTTCCATAATTTGAATAAAGACGATCATTGTAGGTTAAAGGTTTTTTTTTAGATTCATCAAACTTTTTGTAACCATATTTGCCAAATGAACTAAAATTTTTATAATTATTATTCAAGTTTATTGTTGTAAAATTTCTTTGTTTTATTTCATCATAATTTTTCCCATTTATAATTTCTTTTTTATTGAATATCTCAAAAATTTCTGAAAAATTTTTATTTGAATGATCTTCAAAATTTTCATTAATAGTTTTATCATAAGAGTTTTTATCAAAAGTATTTTTATCAAAAGAGTTTTTATCATTAGAAATTTTATCATTAAAATCATTATCCTTTAGATTGTTATCTTTTAAAATATTATCTTTTAAATCATTTACTTTAGGATTATTATCTTTTAGATTATTATCTTTAGAATTATTATTTTTAGAATTATTATTTTTAGAATTATCAATTTTATCTTCAGAATTAGATGAACCTGTGTATTAAAAAATTAAAAAAATGGTTATTTTTTAATAAACAAATTTAATTTTTTTTTACCTTTTCCTCCTAATTCATATTCTGTTATTATTTTGAAACTTTTTTCTTTTATTGTTCTTATTTTACTAAAATTTTTTAAGTCTATATTATTCATAGGTTTATTATGTGAAAAAAAGTAAGTTTGTGGAATTTCTACAAAATTTTCATCTTCAATTTCAGAACTAAAATCTTTATGGCTAGACAATTTTTCTTGTATAGGTTCTATAGTTGAATCATTATTATCAAAAATTACAAATGGTAGTTTTTTTGTATCAACACTTCTATAATATTCATTTTTAAAATTTAATTTAGAATTCACTTTATCATCATAACTAATTGTAGTTTCAATATTATGATTATTTTTGAAAGATGGTAAAAAATTTTTTTTTTGTACAAAACTAAAAGAGTCTTTAAAATATAAAATAAGCTTTATTAATTTTAATTAAACAAAAAAATTAAACTTACTTTTTTTGTATTCATTTTTAAAATTTTTTTTTGGAATATAACTCTGTTCTAAATTATCAAAGTAAATTGTTGGTTTAGGATCATAAAAACTGATTTTTTTATGAAATGGTTTTTTTGAATAATTATCATAATATAAAAGATTATTTGAATTTTCTTTAATTAAATCTTTTGAAGAATCATAAAAACTGTTTAAAAAATCATTTTTTAAATTTTTTTCTGTTTTATTTAATTGATTTTTATTAATTGAGTTTATAAATATTAAGCCTTTTTCATCTGGCTTGTCAATAGTTATGTTCAGTGAATTCGAAACATTAGCATCTTTTTCATAATTTTTAAAATCAAAATTTAAATCTTTTTTTTTATCTTGCTCTGTAAGCCTATTATATTTAGTTGTATTTTGAATTGTTGGCTGAATATTATTGAACAAAATTCGTTTATTGAATAAAAAAGGTTTAATATTTTTAACTTGATCTTCTCTTCTTGAATTTTCATTTTCAATTTGATTCATTAGCTCAAAAATCTTATCATAGTTATCTGCTTCAATTAAATCATCTATTTTATTTTTGTTTAAATTTGATATAAAATCAGAATCATTTTGTAAAATATCTAAATTTTTTTCACTATTTAGTTGATTAATTAAAAAATTAGTTTTTATATTTCTAGAAATTCTTTGTGTGTTATTTGAAAGACGATTATAAAAATTAATTAAACGATTTTTGATTTGGTTTAGAACTTCTAAACTGTTTGATTTAGTAAAAGAACTAAAAGGACTTTGCAAATATTTCTCATCATTTTTGAAATTTTCATTTTTTTTATCATATTGTTTTTGAGCTTGAATATATTTTTCAATTAAAGAATCATAAGTTTCAGTTGGTTTTGATTCTGGAAGTTTATGAATTATTTTATCAAAATCAATTTCAAAATAACTAGGGTTTTGTAAATAACTTGTCAAAAAATCTTCTGTATCCTGACTTAAAATTTTAGAGTTTTCTAAATTATTTGAATGTAGAAGTTTTTCATTTTTGATTTCATCAAAACTTGTAAAGTTTGACAAAAAAAAGTCATTAAAATTTTGATCAACATTTGAAGAAAAATTTGAGTTTTTAAAATTTTTTTCTGGTGAATATAAATGTTTTGTTGCTTGTACAGATTCTTCTACATTCATTGTTTGATCATTAAAAGATTTGTTGAAAAAGTTTCTCTCTAATTTTTGGTTGTTTATTTTGTTATTAATAATTTTTTTGACATTTTCAGGCTTAAAAGATAAAGTATTCAATTTGTGTAAAATTAACTCAGGGCTTTCTAATTGTGTTAATATTTTATAGCTTGATTTATCATATGGTCTGTGGTTTACTTTTTTATTTTCTTCTTCAATTTTTATCAAAGAATGCAACTTATTCAAAACTTCTTTTTTTTTTTCTAAAGAACTTAAAAAAGATAAAACAGTGTCATTCAAATCTTTATTTATAAAACTATTTTCACTGTTTAAACTAATAGGTTCACCATAATTAAAAAAATTATTATCAAAATATAAGTAATCTGGTTTAGCTAAATTTTTTTGAATCAAAAAATTTTTCTCTTTATCATTAGAAATTTTTTCTAAATAACCATTTAAAAGTTTACTTAATTGATAATCTAGATTCATATCATTGTTAGATACTACTTCTTCTGGTTCAGATACATATTGTCCAGTCAAAATTTTTAATTGATCTTTCAGTTTATTCACAATATCAGAAACTGTTTTTGATGCAGTAGGTTTAATAGATTTAATAGGCTTATCTTTGTTAATAGTAACTTTTAAATCTTTTAATAAATCATTTGTTGTCTCTGAATTTGATTCATAATAATCATTGTTTGTTTCTTTTATTAAATTCAAATTTGGGTGTAAAACTTTTAAATCTTTAAAATCTTTTTCTCTTATTAAAAACATTTCTTTTGTGTTATCATCATAAAACTTTATAAAATTATTTTCTAAATAATTTTTTTGATTGATTAACGAGTTATCATAATTTAAATTTTTGTAATCATTTACTAAACTAGTTTCTAGATAAGGTTTAAAATTTGGTTCAAAATTTCCTAAATAATTTAATTGGTTAGTTTGTTGTTTATAAAAATCTAAACCAGATTTTAATTTATTATGATTAGATTTCAAAGTATTTTTCTCATCAAAATAATATAAACGTTCAGGATTTAAAATATTTTTATTTAGTTTATTTAAACTTTGAGTTTCATTTATATTTGAATTTTTTGATAAATTTATTGAACTAAAATTTTTTTTTTGAGCACTTGAATTAGTTTTATAAAGAAAATTTTTATCATTATTAACATCAATGATTTTTATGAGTTTTTTCGAATTATCTATTAAATTTAATTTATTCAAATTCTTTTCTGAATTAGAACTTTTTTTGAATTGATCATTGGTTAAAGATTCCAAATTAGAAAAACTATTTTTTTTTATTTTTGAAACTTCATAGTTAAATGGTTGAAATAATTTTTCAATAACAAGATCTGCTGTAAAAGGCTCTAAAAAAGATTTTTCTGTTTTATTAGTCTCAAACTTATTTTTGCTAATAAGTTCTAAAGGTTTAGCAATTAACTCAGGCTCAATGTATTTCTTAATAAGAATCTTATATAATAAATTATCATTTTCTGATTTATTATTTAAATTAATAGAACTTTCATCAAATGATTCTTTATAATGATCTTTTAAATCAGGTATTTCTAAAGGAGGCTGATATAATGGAAAATAAGTCTTAGTTATTTTTTGACTTTGATCTGAACTTATAAATTCTTTTTTTTTATCATTCAAATAAGAATACGGTATATTTTTATTTGAATATACAACTTCAGGTGGTTTGATTGTTTTAAAATTATTGAATTCTTCATTATTCAAATTTTTAATGTTTTTAGATGAATTTAAAATTTTATCATTAAAATTAAAGTTTTCCATAGTATCAAAATGATTTTTTGATTCTGTTTTAATTTCATTGTTCAAATTATCATTTAAATTAAATAATTTTTTTATTTTATTTAAATTTTCTTTATGAAGGCTCTCATAATTATCTTTAAATTGAATTTGATTTGTATTTAAATTGTTTAATTCACTATTGTCATAAATAACAAAAGAATTTTTTAAATAATTATCATTAAGATTATTTGTTTGATCACTTATTTTGTCAGAAAACTTTTTTTCCAATTTTTCAAGATTTTTTACATAACTTGTATTTTTATGCTTAAAAAAGTCTTTTTCATTAAAAAATTTTTTACTTATTAATTTTTCAAATAAATCTAAACTTATTGATGTTGTACTTTCTATTTTATCATCAAACCAAGTTTTTTTCTCAAATTTATTTGTTTCAGAAATAATTGGTATCCATTTGTCTAATGAGATTAATGGTGAAAATGTTGAATTAATCAAATTAGTAGAATTTTTTACTAAAAAAGTTTCATTGTGATTATTAAAATAATCATTTATTACACTACAATTAACACTTGTTGAATTTTTATCAAAACTTAATATTAAAAAAATTACAAGAAAAATTAACTCCATACTTTTAATCAGCAAACATTATTAAGATTGAAAAAACTATCTACTTTTTTGTTTTAATTTTTTTTTTGCCACTTTATTTAAAGATCAGATCTATTTTGAGAAAAGAAAAAATAAAGTTTTGAAACTTCAATGCTAATGAAGTTAAGAGAAATTATTTAAGACAAATAAAGAACATCTTTTTACTTAATTGAAAAAAACAAATAATAATAAAGGTTAAGCTAGTTCTGGCCTATTATCACCGTTATGCTTAAAAACTCTTATTAGACATTTTGAATAAAGTAAGCAATCAATTGTTTATCTTATTGTTTTATCTTTAAAAAAAAATTTTCAACAATATTCCTTTCAAAGTGTTCACAATAATTAACTTTAAACAACTTAAAATTTCTTCAAATAAATTTTAAAATAATTTTTTTTTTTAATTAAGCATCCAAGTTAATTATTGATAAAAGCTTAAAAAATTGTGCACATAATTTATTAATTAGAAGAGAGAAAAAAAATTATTAAACACTTATGCTAATTGTCTACTTTTTAAAATAATTTTTTTAATTTGGATTTTTTGTTTTAAAATTTTTCTTTAATTTTCATTCAAATTCTTTTTAAATTTTTTTCTTAAAAAAGTTATTCCTTCAAAAGTCAAACCAAATTATAAAGTTGAGCTTCATTTTTTAAGTTTTTATTTCTTTTGAAACGAATAATTTAATTGAAATAAGAATAATTATATTTCCATAAAAGTCTTTTAATCATTATGGAAAATTATTGAGATAATTTTTAACTTAAGATTAGTAAAAAGTTATTAATCAATTTAAAGAAATAAAATTCTAAATTTTCAAATATTTTAAAAACAAATCTTTTCTTGAATTGAATAATTAAAAAACTTTGAATCCTCGTACTAAACTCATATAAATTATTTTGATTAAAAAAATTCTTGAAATTAACTTTTTAAATTCTTCTTAGTTATTTTTTTTTAATTTAATTTATTAAGTTTATTTACAATAATTTTTAAATATTTTTTATAAATATCTACATGAGTATAAATTATTGAAATTCATTACAAAAATCATTATTTTAGCAAATACCAAAAAAACAAATATTTTGAACTTTTTTTGTGAATGATTAATAAGATTATGATGCAACAGGTGGTGTCAAAATTCAAAAAAAGTTTTTTTTTTAAAACTAGAGCAGAAATTTTTTATCTTAATTGATGACTAATACTAAATCAATTTACACTTAAAGCATATTAAATCAAAAATAAAAAATGAATCAACTATGAATAATTTTAGATAATTTATCATTTTTTTTTTGAGCAATTAAATTATTTTTAAATTCAAGCATTAAAGCTGAATTTAAATCAAATTCAGAACAATCTTTCTTTTTTTCATGGTCCAAACTAACCATTGATTTACATTTTTTATGAATTGTTTGATTTAACTCAATTGGGTTTAAACAGTTATTATAATTTTCATTCATATTATTCTGATCAATTAATTCATGATTTGATTCTTTTGTAATTTGATTTTCATCGTTATGAATTGTATTTTCAATAATTATTTTATTTGACAAATTTAAAATTGAGAAATCATCATCTAAAATAGACATACTGTTGGCACGAATTTTATAATTATTTTTAAGTTTATATTCATCATTTTCTATTATAATTTTATTACTATCAATAATTGGAATGTCTTTGGAATTAAAATTTTGGTCTAATAAATCTTCAACTGATGTTTTTAATTTATCATTGATTGTCATTTTTGTACCACAACTATAACGTTTATTTGGTAATCTTCTACCTTTAGGTCCTTTTGGTCTATCTTTTGTTATAACAGATAAACTTTCAATATCTTTTAAGAAATTTAATTGTTCATCAATTTTTTCAACTTTTTCAATCTTGATTTCTTTTTTTTTTTTTTGATTTTTACGATTAGATCTTGCATCTTTAATTGCTTTTTGTAAATTTTCAATCCATTTGAACATATCTTCTTTATTATTTGCTGTGAATGTATAACAAAACTAAAAAAAAAGAAAAATTAGTAAAAATGAAAACCAATTACTTAAAAATGAAAATAACTGTTCTAAATGAATAATTCTTACAGAAAAGGTTTTATAAACAGAGCTTTTAAAAATGTCTAAATTACAACATACTTAAAATAAACAAAAAAAAAAATAAAGTTAAATACTAAGCTAAATGCAATTTAAATCATTGAATTTTTTTCTAAAATAAACAGATGATTTTTAAATAAAAACCTTAATTTTTCTTTTTTAAAAAGCCTAAAAAGATCAAATTACAAATTTTTAAAATAATTTTATTGAATTTTTGGATTTAATACTTAATGAATTAAAGGGTGTGACTTTTAAACTAATAAAAATTATTAGTTTTTTTTAATAATTAAAATTGATAATCCTTTAAAATTGAATTTGAATAGTAAGTTAAAAAAAAAATTGTTTTCAATTAAGAAGCGTTGAAAATATTTGTTGATTAAACATAAATAAAAAATCTAAATCAAAAAACTTCAAAATTATAATAAACAAACAATTAAAAATGATTTTCATTTAAAAAAAATTCAAAATAAATGATCATTCTGTCTAGCAACAAAATCGACTTTAGCTAATTATTTATAAAAATAAAATTCAAATTTAAAAAAAAAAAAATTCGTCATTTTGAGGATGGTTTACACATTTAAATTGCAATAAACAATCTAATAAGTGAAATTTTTTTTTGAATGAATATAAAGTTTCATATAAATTCAAAAGCTTTAAAAGATAAAACAATCTTTAATTATAAAATTGATAAATAAAAATTAATTTTTAACTCAATAAGAAAAATTTTGAATATTCTAACACTGGAATTTGTTTATTTAATTGAACAAAAACATTTGTAAAATTAATTTAATAAATTGAAAATTATTGTCTTACTTAATAAAAAAATTTTTAATTAAATTTTAATTTATGAACTAGAATAGTATTTTTGATAATAATTTAAAAAACATTTCTTCAAAATCCACAATCCTAAAATTGAAAAATCTCTTACATTTCAATAAAATATTTTAAAGAAATTAAAAAAAAAATTAAAATCACATTTGAAAACTAATTTTTTTTATAAAAACTATTTTACAATAAGCATAAACTAAATTCAGTAGTTTGACACAAAATTAAAGTTTCAATAAATTAAAAAAATTATTAAATCTAATTGATTATTTTTTTTCAAACTATTTCATTAAAACTAAACATAAGTTTTTTAAAAGAAAAAAATAAATAAAATTTTAAGTTACAGATTATTCATTTATGAAAATTACATTTTTTATTGTAATTAAATCGTAAATTAATTTAAAGAAATAAAAAAATTAATTGAAAATGAATTATTCTAAAACAAAATCAATTATAACTTAAAAAAACAAAATTTGAAAAAACAAAACTTTGGTTTTAAATTTAAAAAAAAAAAATGATAACTTAAATAGACTTATTCAAATATAAGATAAAAAAAAATTTGTTTTAATACAAACTAAACTAAAAATATAAAAAATGCAATCAACCGTTAGGCTATTAAATTAAATAGAAATTTTTTTTTTTGAATTAAGGTTGATTTAGATAACATAAAAAAAGATAAAAAGACAAATATTTACCTGAAAAACTTCAGAATACAAAACAAAGCTTATCAAAAAGTAATCAAAAATATCAAAATGAAAAAATTAAATTTTTTTTTCAAAAACTTAGTAAAAGCACATACTTAATTTTATTTTCTATTTTAAAACTTGAAACTATTAAAATTTGAATTAAGTTTATATTTGAATAAAATCAAAATGAAAAAAGGTTTTATGGAAAAAAATTAGTTTCAATATTAGGTAACATAATTTGAAAAAGTTTATAAAATAATTAATTTTTTGAAATTTGAATTCAATTCAATTTTGAATCCTTTTTTCTTCATCTTTTTTAATTTAAAAATAAAGTTTCAAAATAAAAACTTTTCAAATATTAAAAAGTTCTATTTTTTGAAATTCATAATAATGAATTATTTGAAAGTAAAAAACTTTAAATACAAATAAGTATAAAATTAATTAAATTTTAAATCTAAAAAGCTAAATGAACCAAAAAACTTGGCTAAGAAAGCTTAAATCAGTACCTCAAATTAAATTATCAAAATTATCTCAAATTTAATTACTATAACTACCTTATATTAAATTATTATAGCTACTTCAAATTTAATTAGTTAAAACAATGATAATTATCTTAATTAAAAAGATTACTTACATCTACAATAGAATTAGGTGTTTTTGCAGTTGTATAATATAAAGCAAATAAATTTTCAGTGATTTTACCGCCTTTTGCTAATTTAAAAGGACTACATTCAAAGTTTTTTAATTTAATAACTGATGAGATTTGACTATCCTTTAAAAAATAAAAGAAGTTCAATTAAGTTGTTAGCTTTTCAAAAATAATACTTACTTCAGAATTTTTTAAAATCAAATTATCATCTTGTATAAAACAATATTTTTTCTTAAAATTTAAATATGTAAAGAACCAAAAATTTTTTACATTTATTTCATTCAAATAACCACTAAAACTACTATTCTCATCATTATAATTAGTTAAAATAAGCTCTTTATTTTCATCGATTGGTAAATTTTTTAATTTAGTAGATTTTCTTAAAAAATACTTTTTTGAATATAAATTAGATTCAGTATTAGATCGTTTTTTTAAAAACTTTTTATTTATGTCTTCAGTTTTTTTAGAAACAACATTTGAATAATTTTCATTTAATTCAGATAAATTATTTTTTTTGTCTTTCGTATCACTTAGATTAACATTTTTTAATTTATCTTCTATCAAATTTTCATCAGGATTCAATTCAATTTTATGGTCAAAACTTTTTTGAACATTTTTTTTATAAAAAAAACGATTTGAGAAGTTTTTTGATTCATCATTCTTTTTATCAGGATTTATATTTTTTGCTGATAAATAATTCTTACAATCATTTGTGTAAGTATTTTTTGAATCAGATTCAACCTCAGAATTTTTTTTACAAAAATAGTCACTTGTGAAATGCTTATTAGAATTATCGTTCACAAAATCTAAATTATCTTTTTTAATTTTTAAGTTAATGTTGATATTATCAATATTTATGTTGTTGTTCACATTTGAATTTATTGTACAATTAGTTAATTTTTTTTCAATTGAATTTACCAGCTGCTTATTTACTGATTGTTTTGAATTTAAAAATGCAGGTGTTATATTTAAACTGTTTAAATATTCAAATTTTTGATAATGTAAATCATAATTATTTATATTTTCATTTGATTTTTTAATAAATTCTTCATTAAATAATTGTTCACAGTTTTTATCGATATAATTGTTTTCATTTTTAATTTTAGTATTAAGTAACTTGCTTCGAGCCATTTTATTTTTTTTTTTTGAATTAATAAACACAAATTAAAAACATATATTTAATTAAATAATTAATAAATTTTTCAATGATTGATCATTGAATTTATTTTTAAAAAAATTCTTTATAAAAACAATTTATTTGAAAAACAAAATTAATTTTTTGATAAGTTTTAGAAAAAAAATTAGAAAAAAAAAATCTTTTTTTCAAAAAGAAAACCAAATTTTTAACAAGAAAATTAGAAAAAATTTAAAACAAAAAAAAACAAAATAAAATTTTTCTTTAGTTTTTAAATATTTTAGTAGAATTTTAAAAGAAATTTTTTTAAATAAAACTGAATTTAAATTATTTTAAACAAAAAAGACATTTTTTTCTGTTTGAATAAATGAAAAAACTAAATAACTTCAATTAAAATTGTCATTCTTATAAAATTCAACAATTGCTTTTTTGATTACACTAAAAGAAAAGCTAATAATTATAAATGAAATTTTAAAAAAAAATAATATAAACTATTTAAGTTGACTATTAAACAAAAGAAAAATCTTAAAATTAAGAAGACATTCAAAAAGAAAAAGTTTTTTATTTTTCTAAATTACTAATGAAAAAAAAGTTTATAAAAATTGAAAAAAAAAATTTATTTAAAATGATAGAAAATATGATTTATTTAAGTTTCAAGATTTATTTTACTTTTATAAACTGATTTATATATTTTTTTTTCTTTAAATTTCTATTTACTAAAATTAACTTTATTAAGTTTTAATTAAGAAAAATTGTATTTTTTTAAAAAAAAAAATTTTCATTAGACTGCTACACAATTAAAAAATAAACTAAATTTAAAAAGTAAATTTATAGTTTATGTTGTTGGAGTTTAATAATTATTTGATTCAAAAACTTTTAAACTTCAAAAACCTATAAATTTTTATAAAAATAACTTTTTGTTTCCTTATAATAATGTTTAAACATTAAAAAAATTTTTGACAAAAACAATTTTATTGTAATTTAAAATCTAAAAAAAAAATTTGATAGTAATGGTTTTATGTAATAAACGTTTACTAGATTTGGAACAAATAAATTTATAAACATTATTAAATCATGCTTGAAAATACAAAAAAAAAAAAAAAATATAAGATCAATATATTAAATTAAGCACGTGATAAAAACTTATGTCTTCTTTAAAGAAAATTAAAACAAATTATTTTCTTTTAAAATTGAGACTAATTTCTTAATCTTGTGTTAATTATTAAAAAATATAAATTTCATTTAATTTTTTTGATAAACTATGCATTTTAAGGTTCTTTATTAAATTTACTATGAAAATAATTATGTTTTGATGTTTACTGTTTTCATCTTAAAAGAAAATTTTCTAAAAAAAAAATTTAATTTTTATTGAAAAACTTGATGTATTTTAATTAATATAAACTCAAAACTAACAGTATTCTTGTTTTTATAAAAGAAAAACTCAATTCTGTTTGTCTAAAAAGAAAATCTGATTTTCATTTTAGAAAAAGATATTATTAATCCAATAAAGATAACTAATACATAAATATAAACGTAAAGAAAATATTAAAAATTTTTATTTATACAAAAAAAATGTAGAAATAGATAAAAACAAAATAAACAAAAAGTAAACAAAATATTAGATTGATTTTTTTTAAATCTAAATTAATTGTACCGAAAATAAAAATTTTCTTGTGATTAAAAGATAATAACAAATTATTTCTCTGAAAATTATTTTCAATTGTTTTATCAAGTTTGAATGATAAAAAAAAAAATCTTTTTTTATAAAACATTAAGATTACATTTTTTTTAGAAATCTATTTTAGAAATTCCATTAAATACTAAACTTTTAAAAACTTTTGTTAATTACTAGTTTAAAAATCTACTATTAGTGAAATATTTTAAAATAAATTGTACAAAAGATATTTAATATGAAAATATCAAATTTTCAATAAATTCATAAAATTAATGTTTTAGTTTTCTAAAGTTTTAAAAAAACTAATTTAAAATTATAATTCATTTTGTACATTATGTTTTTATAAATTAAATTTGATTTGAAAAAAATTTCTGCAAAGAAAAATTATTAAAATGAATTTTAATGAAACAAAATTTGAAATCATTGAAAATTTGTTAGATGCAGGAAATCAAGTAAGTTAATTAACAATTCTTAATTTTATTTTTAATTAAAATTATTTTCTTAGTGTTTAATTAGATTTAGTGGTAGAAATGAATTGGCATCAGAACATGATAAACGAGTTTCTTATTTATATGATTGTTTTGAAAAATTTTTTTTTCATGGACTTAAAGAGAATCAAAATTTATATCATTTATCTAGAAAAATGATGAGTATCAGTTTATCAAATAGTCCAAATAATTTTAGTCAATTTGTTACTTTGAAAGAAAATGGTTCTAGTTTTTGGAAATTTCTTTGTTTTTTCTTAAATAAACATGAAGTTGAACGATTTACAAATTTGAAAAAAATTGAAACTAATTTAGGCAGAGGTAGAGCTTGGTTAAGAAGTTCTTTAAATGAACATAAATTAGAAAGATATATTAAAGCAATGTTAGAAAATGGTAGTACAATACTGAATCAATTTTATGAAAAGAATGCTGCTATAAGAGAATTAACAATGCAAAATAAAATATTGAATCTAGTTTCTGAATTAAATACAGTATTATTTGCAAGTACTATAGATAATTATTTTTTGAATAATTTGAACATACAATCAGGACGTAAATTATATGATAATTTAGAATCACAAGAACAAAATAAAAATCAAATTTTAGACAAAAATGAAACAAATTTATCTGAATCTCATGTAAATGAAGAAAAATTTAAAGATCACTCAAATGAACTAGTTGATTCATTAAAATCTAAAGGGTCTAAAAACAATTTAAGCTTACCAGTATCTAGGAATAATAGTTATACTAACAGTCAAAATTTTGATGAGAAAGATTTGTTTGATAAAAGTGATGATGAAATAATAAACTCGAATGTAACTAATGTCTTGTTAACACCTATTGTTGCAGATAATTATTCTATGACAGATCAATTCATATCTAATTTTGATGATGATGAAAAAGCTTCTGACTTTAGCAGTCAAAGCTGTAATACTAGTTGCAGTAGTACACCAGCTTTTCATCCTAAAGAATTAGTTAATTTTGAAAATTCTAAGAAACTTATGAAAAATTTTGAGAATAACATGAGTAATTCTAGATTCGAAGATCTTTTTGAAAAAAACAAAATTTTTATGAATGATAATGAAAAATTAGAAACTTATAAACAAGTTGATTATCAAGATAATGGAATATTAGAAAGTAAATTAAATTATTTAGAAGAAAAGTATAGTAAATTAGAAATGCGTTATGAAAAGCTCAAGATTGAAAATGATTCATTGAAAATTCAATTAAGAAAATATATAGATGCAATATCGCTTTTACAAACTAATGATAAAAATACAATTATTAATTGTGCTATCGACTCTAAAAATAGTTTTTTTAATATTGAAAACGAGCAAAATCACACGGATATAAATTTTAAAAAAATGAAAAGTTGCTTGAATGCAAATGCTTATTTAAATTTTAAGGATTCTGTTGAGTATGAAAAAAAATTAGTACAAGTAGCAGAAATGCATGGTGAAATTGTAGAGTACAATGATCGTTTACATCAAATTTTAATGCAAAAAGATGCTACTATAAAACGTTTAAAAAATCAGTTAGTAGAATTAAGAGGACCGGTAAGAATTAATTTATTTCATTTTTTTTTTATTTTTTTATGATAAAAATTTTTTCCAGTTACCAGATACAAATCAAGTTTCTGATGATGAAGATGAAATTTGTTCGATAAATTCTAATAATGAACATCGTTCTATGCAAATAGATTCAAGTTTGAATCAAAATTTATGTCCTCTAATCAATGTTTGGATACCAAGTGCTTTTTTAGCTGATCAAAAACAAGCTTATCAAAATTCTTATTTATCAACAGACCAGAATAAAAATAAGAAAGTATCTTCTCATCATGTTTATCAAATTTATATTAGAATTAAAGATGATGAGTGGAATGTTTATCGTAGATATTCTCAATTTTATACAATTCATCAAATTTTGAAAAAAAAAAATCCTCAAATATCTACACTTGAATTTCCACCTAAAAAAACAATAGGTAATCGTCAAGCAAAAGTTGTACAAGAAAGGCGTAAAAAACTAGAAGCTTATTTAAGAGCTGCATTAAATATTTTACAAAAAGAGCATAATATTCATGATAGGAATTCTTTAATTGAAATATTACCTTTTTTAAGGTAGGTTTTTAAAAATAAAATTAAATAGATATTAATTAATATTTTCAATTTAAAGTGAAAAATATATTATGCAAAAAAAAAATTCAGATTCAAGTATTGGAACAAAAGAGATAAATTCATATCCAGGAGAATCTGTTTTACAGCAACAAGATTATAATGGTTTATAATTTAAAAAAAATTAAATTAATTGATAAAATTTTTACCCTAATGACAGCATTAAAAATTTTATATCAATTTTAAGTTAGCAAATGCAATTCAGCTTTTTAATTGTTTTTATATTGATAACTTAAAATTTTTTTTTTAAATCATGTAAATTGTAAATATTAATTAAGTACTTTGATAACTTTTTTTAGTTCAATTTATTTATAGTAATTTATAAATCCCCGAAAAAAAATAATTGTTTTTAGTTTAATAAATTTAGAAAAAAAAAAAAATTTAAAAGTAGTTTTTTGTGATAATTGTAGCTTAATAAATTTTTTATCTAAAAACCTTTCAAAATCCGATATTATAAAAACAAAAACAAAAAAATAATATCTAACTTAAACATAACCTTAAGTATTATTAAATATTTTTTTATTTGAATTTAAGATACGTTTTTAAAAACTATTTACGTATCTTCTTTTCTTTAACTATTAAAACAAATTCAAATGTATTTTTCATAAAATGAAGATCTTTGATAAATCTAAAATTAATAAAATTGGTAAAAATAATAAATCAAGTTCAAGTTTTTAATTTAAGGTTATTCTAAATTTTAATTAGTATTAATATTTATTAAACTGTTTTTATAAATTATGATGAAACTTTGAAGATAATTTTAGTTAATTGTTAAACTTGAAATATTTTTTGAAAAAGAAACTTTTTTAATGTTTATTATTTTAATATAAATTTGCAGAAAATGTTTTAAAAATTAATTTAACTGTATATAAAATTTTAGTATGTCTTTTAAATTGAATTTTTAGTAAATGTTTTTTTATAAGTTTCTAAAATATATTTCAATTGAATTTTCTAACATATGATTTAAAAAAAATTCTCAGTAAAGATTTTAGTAAAAAAGTATAATAATTTGTGTTTCGAATACAAAATATTTAAAAATATTTTTAGAAAAAAGTTTATTAAAAGTTAGTGTATTAAAAGTTATTTTATTAAAAGTTAGTTTATTACAAATTAGTTTATTACAAGCTAGTTTATTACAAACTAGTTTATTACAAGCTATTTTATTAAAAATAAATTAATTAAAATATTCTAATAATTAAAATCTTTTTTAATTTTAAAGTTAATTTTTTTTTCTGAAAAATATTATTAAGATAACTTAAATGCTGATGAAGAATTATTAAGTTAATTTTAAATTTACACTTTGTACTTTAAAATAATTTAAATTATTTTCTAAAGTAAACAATTATAAATTTTTTTTAAAATTATATCGAAAAATACAAGTTATTACTTACTTTTTTTTGGTAGTTTATATAAACTTTTCATAAATATACTTCAATTGATTTATTTGAGTCTTTTCAAGAGACTAAACTTCTTGGATTTTTGAAAATTTTATAGATTTTTGAAAATAAATTTTTGAAGAAAATTGAATTTTTTTTAGATAATTTAAAGTTTTTTTTTGTAATTATTAAGTAAAAAAATTTTTTTGGTTATTTAAAAAAAACTTCTTTATTTAGATAAAAAATACTTTTATAAAAAATAACTTGTAAAAATTTCATAGAAAAATTACTTTTGTTGAAACTTCAAAATATATAATTCTGTGAATTGTTTTAATAAAAAATTTATAGCTTTGTATAAACAATTACATCAAAAAAAAAATCTTTTTTAAATTAAACACAAATTTTTGAAATAAAAAAGCTATTTTTAGTAAGTTTGGATTAATATTTAAATAGTATTTGAAGAATTAAAATCTATTAAACAATTTTTGTTTAAGCAGCTGTCTTTTAAAATCAATTAATTCTCATTTACATTCTTATAAAAATTAAACTTAATCATCTAATTAAACAAGCTTTTCTTATTGATTAATAATTTTTATTAAAAATCTAAGTTTTTTTAATTTTATTGATTAAAATTGAATTAAAGTTTAAAATAAAATTTACTTATAAATTAACTTCTTAAAAATAAATTCCTCTAAATCATAAAATATTTTATCGAAGCTTAAATTTTCTCAAACACTTCATCAAATTTTTATTAAATTTCTCAATATTTAATGAAACTTCAAAAATATTATTTTGTATTATAATACTTTATCTGTTAAAATGTTTTATGACTCATAAAAAATTTTAAACTCAAAAAAAATTATAAAAAAAAGAATTTCTGAATACCTATGAGCATTAAAAATGATCAAGTTTTTTGAAGAAAATGATTAAAAAAAAAAAATTTCTCATCAAATTATTATCTTTAATGTAGGTGTTTAACTTGTTAATAATTGATCATTTAAAGATTTTTTCTTAAAAATTGAAATTTTGTTCAAACATTTACATTTTTGTTGAAAATATTAATAAAAAAAGAATTTAAAAATTAAGACTCATAAAAGAGAATTCAAAAATTACATAGTTTAACAGAAATTTTTGAAAAATTAAAAAAGACTTTTACAAATTTGTTAATTGTCTATTAGAAATGTTCTAAAATAAGGAAATTTATTTTTAAAATTTTCAATTGTTTTTTAACTTATCTTTTAATTGCGTTTTATATTTTTTCAACAAATTAAACAGCTTTATAATTAGATTTTTTTTAAGCTAATAAATAAAAGTTGAATTAATACGTTTTATACAAACTTTAGTTTTGATTTAATTTTTAGATTTAAGTTTTAAACTTAGTTCTCAATTTTAAATTCAGTTCTCAATTTTAAATCATTTCTCGATTTTAGTTTATTTTTCAAATTTAATTCATTTTTTAGTTTTAAATTATGAAATTAGTTTTAAATTAGTATTTTTTTATGATTTAAAATTATGCTTTGAATTTTTTATTTTTTAATTAACATTTAGGTTTAAACCATAATATAAACATAATGTAAAACATAATATAAATAAATAACACTACATTCAATTAACTCTTAAGCTATTATCTTATATTTTAAATCATAATATAAGATATAAAATAAGATTAGAAAAACAAAAGATAATTTTATTAAAAAAAAATTTATTGATTTATTTGGAAAATTTTAATCTTTTATTTAATTTAAAGTTACATAAAAAGTTGTTTATTTAAAACCAATAAAACTTACCTATAAAATCATCTTACGTTTAAAAAAGAAATTCGATCAAAGAAAACTTTCTTTAATCAATTTAAAACATACAAACCTTGTCATAAACTTAAAATTGAATAAAAACTTATAAGAATTATAATCTTAATTTGATATTTTGTTTAATAAAAACTTTGGTTAATTATTTTTACTAATCTTGCTTTTTCTTTCCATTTGAATAAACTATTAACACGTATTTTATTTAAAATTTTGAATTAGTTTAAACATAAATTTTTTAAACTTCAATTATGATTTTAGTTAACTGAATTTTTTTCGAAACCATTAAAAATTATTTTTTGAATTCATAATGATTCAAGGTTAAATTTAAATTAGGGTAAAAAAAAAGTTTTAAGGTTCCGTTCATCAAAATTCTCAAGTCAAAAACCTAAAAAAAAAATAAAATTAATTCTTAAGCTAAATTGAAAAAACTTTGAAAAATTAAAAAAATTTATAAATAAAATGAGTTAATAAACTAATTATCAAAATTTTGAGTTGACAGTTCTTCATTGCTTTAAGATAAGAAAGATAAATTTTCATGTATTTCGAAAACAAAAAAATTTTTCTTCATCAAAACTAACTAGATTAGTAGTAAAGTTTTGAATTATTTTTGGCGGATTAATAGTTTTTTTTTGTGAGAAAAATTAATATTTATAATAATTCATATACTAAAAACGTAAATAAAGTTGAATTTCAACACAAAATTTTTCATAAATTGAAATGCAAAAAATTTTTGAAATATACTTCAAATATTTTTAAATTAGTAAAAAGTTTTATTGATAAATAAGATAGTTTTTTTCCGAGAATAATTTTTTTTCTAATAAAACTGTCACTAAGTAATTCCAAATTAATAAAACACAAAATAATTTTCGCTGAATACATAAATCAATTTGAAACTTAATCAAAAAACTGATTTAAAAAAATGTGAAAGTTGATAAAAAATTTAAAATGTAAATTAAGCTTATTTTTAATCAAAATTTTTCTAAGTGTTTAAATTATTCTAAATCATCATAACAATTTTGCTGATGAAATTGAAAAATTTATCTATTCAAATTTATCAATACTAATCAATGAAAAATCTCTGTAAATTAATTTGAATTCAAAAATTTTAAAAGAATTTTCTGAAGTTAATTTTGATGAAAATAACTATTTTAGTATTTAAATATTTATAATTAATAAATGATTTTTCTTAAAATTGTCATCGTCCACTAAAAAATTTTTGCTTCCTTGATGAAAAAAAAAGATATTCTACCTTGTAAAAGTCATATGCAAAAAATTAAGGGAATAAGTTTAATAACAATTCAAGAATAAGTTGTTGATTGAAATAAGAGTAACAATAATATAAGAAGCAAATTAAAAAAAAAACAGTTGAAGTCCTCCTCCACAAAATATGTAAATACTTTTTTATGTGTGCTTGTTTGTCTACATGTGCAAAATTAACTTTAAGTATAAAAACAAAATAGTGGTCAATGATTTCAATAAACATCACATGACTAAAATTTTTTCTTTTTTTTGGGAGTTCAATTTTCTTGAAAATAGTTAACAAAATTTACTTATTAAACTGCTGTATAACAAGTTTTTAATGACAATCCAAGTTTAAAAAGCTAAAGATATTTTGAGAAGGTATTTTTAGCATTAAAAATAATAGATCGAGATAAAAAAAAAAGAGTTTATTAGTCAAAAATTTTAGTAAAAAAAAAATCATGATTCTTGTTTGTCTTTGAATATTTTTTATGCTTGAGAATTATATTTATGTAGATATTAAAACAATTGACTTTATGCTTTAAAAGTTTTCAGTTTCTCATGCGTAACTTTTGTTTTAGTATTTTTTGGTTAAGCTAAAACTTTTTTATAAACTTTTTTTTGTTCAAATAAACCTAAGCTTGAAAATTTAATTAAAAAATCAAATCAGCATAAGAAATAAACTTTAAAAACTTGAATTTAAAAAAAAAAATACGACTTGAAAATATATAAGTTAATGAGTTATTATGGTTTTAAGTTATGTAAAAGTTTTTAGGGTAAATGTCGATTATAATTGCAACCTTTAAAAAACGATAAACTTAATGTTTTTTTTTTTGAAACACGTAAACATTTAACAATGCGCAAAATCTCAAAAATATTTGATGCAATAATTTATTAATATTTTCTTTAAAATTTAAATACATCATCATAAGTTATGATTTTACTAACAAAAATAATTTCACTTAATGTTCAATTTCACCATTGTAGTGCAATAAAATAGTTGATCTCCTTTATCTTAAAATTTAAATTAAGAAAATTATATTTAAAACTCAAGAAGTTTTGAATAGCTATCATTCTTTATTATTTTATTTAATAACAAAAAATTTGATTTTATATAAAAAGAGAAGATTTAGATAAATATTTCAAGCAGTAGTCTAAAAAAACTATATAGTTAAGTTTATATACTGTTATGTTGTCAAGACAACAATAAATACAAAATGTAAACAAAGAAGCAGCTGACTGTATCAAAAACTTTAAATTATACGCAAATTAATCAAAAAAAAAAAATTTTTTTTCAACAAAAACTATTTGCACTTAATTTAGAAGTTTTTTTCAATAGTTTGATTATTAGAAAAAATTTTTACAAAATTATCATAAAAAATTTCAATTAAAAAACATCTTTCCCAATTAACAAAAACTTTTTTTGTGATTGTAAAACAATTAAATTTCTAATAAAAATTTTCTTCTTTTGAGTAATTAAAGGTTTGATTAAACTTAAAAAAATTTAATTTCCAAAAAAGATGTTAAAAATGAAAATTTTTTTTTAGAAAAAGAATCCTAATAAAATTGTTATGCATTTAAAAACTGGGTATAATTAAGAAAAATAAATTAACAGACAATAAATTAGTTTTTCAAAGTTCAATTTGAAAATTTTTCTTGAACTTTGTTTATATTAAAAAATCTTAATTGAAAAATCTTTAAAAATTAATTAAAAATTTAAAAGCCTTTATTCAAATAGCTTTAATAACCTTTTTAACCTTAAAATTTAAAAATAGATAAAATAATTTGATTGGCTATAAATTTGACATTTTTGTTTTAAAATAATACGTAATTTGGTTTTTTTTTTCTTTATTAAACACCTTGATCAAGAACAAAGAACTTTCTTTTCATACCTAATTAAAAAGATATTTTAAGAAGCTTTTTTTGATTCTAACATAAAAATCAAATGGTTAGCAACATAAATCTTTGTTAAAATTTTCAGTTTTCATGGAGTTTTTGTGTAAATTCAAAAAACTTCATTTTAAATAAAGAGAAATAATAATTTTGAAATGTATATTCAGTATTCACAACAAAGAAAATAGAACTTAACAAAAAAAAAAAAAAAATAGGGAATAAATGTAATACGACAAAATACGATCACATGTACAAATTATATAGAAGTTAGTAAACATATATAAACAAAACTGTATATAGTAACTCATTGCATCTATTAAATACTTATTTTTTTAAACTCATATATACTTTTTAGAAAAAAAAAAAGAAATAAAGTTGAAATTATTTATTTGCTTTTTGTTGCTGCATTTAATAACTTATTTTCTTAACAATTTTAAATTTTAAATTAACAACTTTATTTTTGTTTGTTTATTTAGTTTAATTTCAAAAATCAATTTAAAATAATTTAAAACTAAATTTTGATCAAAATAAAGAAAAAAAGAGAAAGAAAAAAATTTGATCTTTTGTCTTTCGTCGTATTTTTGGAAATTTTTGTTTTTTTGAAAAAGAGACAAAATTTAATTTAAAAAATGGAATGCAAATACTAAATAGGAAATTAAAGAATATATTTATAGATTAGAATTTTAATTGTGCTAAATTTTTTTAGTAATAAATTAAAAATTTAAATCAATAAAATTAAGTGATGAAAATGTTAAATTAAAATCAAGTTCAAAAATTTGTTCAAAAAGTTCTCCTCTAAGAATCATTTTAAATAAAATTAAGTCAAATAATTTAAAAAAGAAGGGTTTTAAACAAATAATTATTCAAATTTAATGAACCAATAATTTAATAGATTTGATAAATCTGAAGGTGAGCGAATTCAATTATTTTGTAAGACGAAGTTTTTTCGACGTATATTTTCAATTGATTGAGAAACGTAATTTTAACTTATGAAAAATAATTTTTAAAAACTTTCAAAAATTGAAACGTCAATAAGTGAAGGATTTTGAAAACGAATAAAATTAATTTTCAAAGCTAATCAATTTAAAAAGATAAAAATTTTTAAAATTTAAACAAAAGAAAATTTAAAACAATACTCCATCTTAAAATGTAAGTATTGTTGATTATTTAAAATCTATTGGCTTTTTAAGTTTGTTTTTAAATAGAAATTTAGTTCCTTTTAGATTAAAATGTATTTTTTTAAGTTTAGAGTTCTTTTAAACAAAAATCTCAAGTTTAATAATCATAAGATTTAATAGAAATCTTTTTTAATAGAATTAGTTTATTTAAAATTTAAAATTTATTTTAATAAATTTTTATTTAAAGTTCATACCCTTTATTAAATTGTGTTAATTAATGTTTGTATTTAGTTTATCTTTAACTGATAAAAAAACTTCAGATTAAATTATCTTATTTAAGCATTCAAGAATATTTAATTTTATTTATTTAAAAAGATTTTAACTTTGATGAAAGATTTTTAAATTAGGTGAAAACTATTAATTGATTTTAAACAAATTATATTCATTTAAAATTTTAATCGATAAAAATTTTATTTTTAAATTTTTAATTAAAATTATATTACTTTTATGTAATAATTAATGATTTTAATTAAAAATATTATCTTAGTATTTTCACGCTGTAAAAGTTTGATAGAATTTTTTTTCTATTTTTAAAATTATAGAATAACTTAAAAGAATGTTTCATAATAAATGTTTGGTCATTAATTACCATTAATATTGATTAAAATAAAAGATGAAAATTTTTCAAATATTAAGAAAAAGTTTCATCAAAAACTTCTAAAACAATTAAACTGCCAAGTCTATTATTTTTTTTTAAAATTAAATGACGCAATTTCATATAAAATTAAAATTTTTATAATCTAATGACATCAAATGTATATTGAGAGTTGTCATTTATTTTTATCTGAAACTTTATTAATATCAAGTAAAAAAAAAGGCTTGTAAAACCTAAAATTTCAAGTATACTTGAAAATTAAAAACCAAAGTTTTTTGTTTTGAAAAAGTTAATCATCATAAAAAATTTTTAACCTTAAAATATAAAAACTTCAATTTTGATCAGCTTTTTGTATTCAAAAAAAAAGAACTATATTAACTAAAATAAAGTTATATATAGTGCTCAGCTGATTTGGTTACTTTTTTTTTACAGCTAATTGTTAGCTACTACGCATTAAAGATGATATTAAAACTAAAAATAATAAAACTTAAATACTATTTAATTTTTTTCTCAAAAATTTAAATAATTGAATTTTTAAAGTTTTATTCTTCAAATTTAAAAATAATTAAAATTTCTAAAAACTTCAATTCTAAATTGTTGTTTATGAAAATTAAGTCTAAATTTTTCATTTAGGAAAAATAATTTTGATATAGCTCAATAAATAAACATTATGACCAGATATTAATTTTTCTTCTTAAAACAAGCTAAATATTACTAATAGAAGTAAAAAAGTTGAAAATAAAGTTTGAGAATAAATTAAAAATTTCAGTAAATAAAATTAGTAAATAAAATTTGCTAAAAAATCTATGACTTTAATCATCTAAAAATTTTTTTTTGAAAACAATTCATTCTTTACTGTCAACATTTTAATAAATATTAGGAATTACTCATTTGAAAAATAATTAATTTTTGATTGTGTAATTGTCATAAGCTTATGACTTAATTTTAATTCATTCACAAGCTTTAAGCTTAATTGAATTTAGTAAACAAATAGATAATTTTACTGAACTTTTAACTATTTTTCAAATCAAAATTTATTTTCAAAAACTTTTTGTTTATTCAAAATAATTAAAAAGTTTGTCTTATTAAAAAAGTTGTTCAGATTTTCAAGTATATTAAAAAACTGTTTCAAATTAAATAGTGAAAAAACAAAATGAATGAGCTTTTTCCTTTGGGTGTTTCTTTGAAAAATTTTAGGTAATTTTCCTTTTTTTTTGTAAAGCTTTGTCAATTGTATAGAAGTTTATATTTTAAAATTAAACTCAAGTAATTTTAAAACTTCATATTTTTTTAATTAATCTATCATCTATTTATCTAATAAATAAAATTTAATAACACATGACAAATGTTAAAAATCATTTATACACAGTATGTTAAAATTAATGAAATAAACCTCTGTTTCTAAAAGGTAAACAAGTGTCGTTGATAACGCAAAACTAATATTAAAAATTGCAACTTTTTTTTATATTTATCAGCGTTAAAATGTTTTAAAGCTTTTTCTTTTTTAAACTTTGTTTAAATCGATTGATTATTGTCATAAATTATTTAAATAAATTTGAGTTTTAAACATTGATGTGAATCATCTTAAACAAAATTTTGTTTTACTGAATTTTTTTTCCTTCAAAGACTTCAAAAATTATAACTGTGATTTAAAGATAATTTTAAACAATTAATTTCTAATTTAAATAAACCAAAAAAGTGTTTTTATGATGTAATTTTATTTATTAGTTAAATGTTTTTACTTTATAAATAGTTTTAAAAGAATCTGTTTGTAAAAAAAAATTATCTTTTACTTTAAATTAATCAATATAACAAAGAAGTTTACTAAAATAAAAGTCTTAATTTTTCAAACAAAAAATTAAATTCTACCAAAAAAGAAAATTATTCTTAAGTATTTCATCAAAGTTATTATTTTCAAATTTATTTTAAAAAGTTTCAAGTAAAAATATTTTTTTTTTTAAAAAAAAATCTCAAAATACAGAAACAAAGAACAGCAGATTATAACTAGTCTGGGAAAAACTTTAAACCTGTTTTTTGTTTTGATCTTTCACTTCTTTATGTTTTCATAATTTTTATTTTAACTTTTTGTTTTTTGAAAAATATTTTGTTTATTTAACTAATAATTTGTTTCTTTACATTTCAGATTTAAAAAATAATATTTATCTTTTTTTGGAAACTGTTTTAATAAAGAATTTAAATAGTAAAATAAATTTTTAATTAATTTTTGGTTGAAAATTGTATTTTTAAATAACTTTTCTCAAAAAATCTCAACTGCCAAAAAACTAAACTTTGCAAATTATCAGAACTTACAAGTGTTCAATTTTAGAAAATCTTTTTCTCTTTAAAAATAATGTTATTCAAATTCGCAAGTTATCTATTGGGGACAAATTATGAAGATGAAAATAAACCAGATACACAAATAGAAGATCAAAAACAAGAAACAGAAAATACTTTTGACGACTTAAAAAAAAATAAGGATATTAACGAGGAGAATGATTTGAATAATGAAAACTTACAAGAAAATTTTCAAGAAAATAATTATATGTATTCTGAATGTATAATAAAGAGTCCTAATTTAAGTAAAAACGATTCAGAAAACGTAAATACCGAGAATGATTGTGAAGAAGAAAACTGGATTTATATTAGTCCAATAAAACGTAAAAGTGTTGAAGATCAAGAAAGCTCTTCTGATAATTCAGATTTATGGGATGAAGAATCTGAAGAAGAAGATATAAATTTAAATTCAAGTTCTAAACAATCAAATGAAGAAAAATTGGACAAAAAAGAAAAAGCCCGTTTTAATTTCTATGATTATTTCAATAACAAAAATAATTACAACGAAGAAGATGAATCAAGTGTATGCTCTAAAAAATCATCTGTAAAATCATTTTCAAATAGTGAAAAGGATCAAAATAAAGGATATTCAAACCGTATGGAAGAAAGCTGGGTTATTCATCCACCAGCATGTTTTCAATTGGATAATACTTTCACTATTGAAGAGCATCCTTTAGAAAATTTATATATAGAAAATCCAGCATTATCTGTTATTGCTTCATGTAAATCTTTAGAAAGAGAAAACAGTTTAATTTTGGTTAATTCTAATAAAAAATTCAACTCAAAACATATTTTAACATCTCATGACAATAAAGTCATCAAAAAAGATGTTAAACCATCTAGTCGCAAACCAATGCAAAAGAGTAATAACTCAACACGTAAAACTGGCAAAAAACAAAACAAAAAAAATAAAAAACAAATGAAAAAAAATGAATTAGAAACAACAATTAAAAGTTTAAATGATTCAAAAGAAAATAATTCTGAAAACAACGAGCAACAGAAGCAACAAGTTTTACGGGAACGCCAAGAAAAACAATTGTTAGCTCATTATCTAACAATTAATCCTAAAGCATTTAATTTAGCCAACTCATTTGTACCTTCACCAAACGTTTCAGCAAATAACTCAACAAATCATACTCATCAACTTAATCATCATTTTTTAAGCAATAGTAGCAACTCAACAAACACTACTGTTACTGAACATCAAAATGGAAGTAAAGGTTTAAAAAGAAACAATAAAGTTGCTTTGAAAAGAGAAAACATGTCAAAAAACAAACCATTTACTTTACATAGAAAATTGTGTTAAATATAAGAAAGCTTTTAAACTTTAAGTTTTATCAATTATAAGTTTTTTTTTTCTTAATTTTTTTGCTATTTATCTAAAGCTTATTTATCAAAACAAAATGAAAAAAGAAAAAAAAAATTCAAATAATTTGGAAATAAAAAAAAAAATCAAAGAATTAATCAAAAATTTATAAGCAAATTTAATCGATAAAAGTCGAAAAACTAAAATATTAAGCAAAAAATAATTTAATTTAAACGAAACTTGATTCAAAAACTTAAAATATATTCATTATAATTAAACCATCTTCGCTATTTTTTTAGATTTTGTTGGATAAATTTTCAAAATTATAAAATAGCATTTTTATTTTAAAAGTACAACTTTTTTTTTTGAATTTATTATCAATATTTAGTTTATAAGTAATCTGTTTTCTTAATTTATAAATTTAAAAAGAAACTTTAGTTTCTGTTTAGCAATTAGTAAATATTAAAATGAAAGCTAATTGTTAAAAAAAAAATCAAAGTAGAAAAAAAAAACAAAAATTGTATCAAAAAGGAAAAAAAAATTAATAAGAAGAAATGAAAAAAAAATATTGAAAATAATGAAAATACAAAAAAAATTTAAATGATTTTCAAAAATGTATATTATTTATAATAATATATGTTAGTATATACATTATTTCTGATACGCATATATAAGTATGTTTAAAAATAAGATAATTATTTATCATTTATTAAGTATTTATCAATAAAAAAACCAGAATTCAAAGTTTTTCAAAGATTTAAACTTTAAAAAACTTTTTTGAAAAAAAAATTTTAGTTTTTGTTTCTTTGTTTTTTATTTAATTTTTTTTAAATGTCTTTTGATCTTCTTTTTTAATTTTTGTTATTATTAGTTTAGATTTTAAACAGTTTTATGTTTAATAAGTCGATCAAAAGTAATCAAAAAAAAAACAACAAAAAAGAAAACAAACAAAAAAATTTATAAAAAAATTTTTAGATTTTAAAACTCGTCCAAATCTTATTCATAGAAAATTAAGAGTAAAAAATTTGTAAAAAAATCAAAATTAAATTTTAGGTAGATCAAAAATTTCAAAAAACAGAACCAATTTAGTTAATTAAAATTTTTAAATACTTTTTAGTAACTCATTAGCTTAAACTAAAAAATTGTTTATATAAACTGAAGCTTTTTTTTAATTAATTTAAAGAATGAAATTTTAAAAATTGTAACTTCAAAAATTGAAACTTTAAAAATTATAAGTTTGTTACTTTGAAAAATAGTAACTTTGAAACTAATTACTTTATGTAACACTATAATTTGTATTTTTAAATATTGTAACATCAATCGTATATTTTAATTTAAAAATAGAAAAAAATTGACTAGAAAAATACATTTTAAATTGTTGCATGTTTATAACTTAAGAACTGTGTTTTAAAAACAAAAAGGTTTTAAAAAATCATTGTAAAATTTGAAAAATTTTCGTTATGTAATACACAATATTTATAAACATATTAAATATGTTTTAAGCACTGTTTTTTTGATTAATTTTAAACTTAAGGTTTAAATTAATCTCTAAATGTTATTCTGATTATATTTTTAATCAAACAAAAAACAATAAGCTTTATTTCAAAAAAAAAAAAATCTAAAATTAAAGTTCATCTTTAAGATAAATTTTATGAATTTACCTTTTTCTCTTAATTATTAATTTTTTAAATGTAAAATACTTTAAAAAGGTTTTAATAAAAATTTAACTGCAATGAAATTATTTGAGTTAATTTAATCAAAATAAATTTTTTAAATAGCTACGTAAACATTTTAGAAAAAATTAAAAAACTTACATTTAGCCGGTCTAACATATTTTTTGAATTTCAATCACTTTTTTTTTGAATAATCCCTTGGTCTAAACATTAAAAATGAAAAACTTTTTTACTTATTAAATATAAATCAAAATTTTATTTAAAAAAATCATTATAAACTGGTTTAATCAAAGAATTAGAAAATTAGAAAATGATTAAATATTTGGGTGTATTCCATGCGGAATAGAAAAAGATGATGTCAATAATTGGCGCTTCGCTCGTTAATAAATGGCGGGTAAATTTAAAATTACGCGCTATTAAATTTTTTCTTTTTCCAAGAGAAAAAAATAACAAAAGTTGTCAATATTTTCTTAAGTTTTAAAAAACAAAAAAATATTAGTTAATTAAATATAAATTTACTTAGCGCGGTTTTTAAACAGTATTTCTATCACCCATGCGCCATGTTTTTAAAGAATTAATAGCCCTTAAAAATATTAATAGAAAGATCATCAAAATTAACTTAGAAGAGAATTTAATTTTGTTGTCATATAAAATTTTAAATAAACGTTAAACAAAAAAATTAAAAATAATCAAGAAAAGTTTAATTTTTCAAAAAAGTTAATTTCAAAACATTAAAATTCATATTTTTCAAAACATCTGAGTATAAATTGATTAGTTAACTTTTAAAGTTTAAAATGAAATTTAGAGCTAAAATAGACGATGTTAATTTAATAAAATCCATAACTCGTAATTTAATTAAACTTTTTTTTATTTTTTTATTAACAAGTTTCTTTTTAATTAAGGTTTAGTAAACATTTTTTCAAAACAATCTAAGGATATGGTTTTAAGAATAAATAAAAACAACATTTTTCTAATTAGTCAAGATATACAACAAGGTTTACATATTTGGGCTGAATTACCAGTTGCTATTTTTTTTATTGAATATTTATTTGAAGGTTCAAGTGATCAAGAAAATGATCAAGTTTATTTATCTTTATGTTCAGACTTATTTTTTAGAACTTTAAAACTAATAACTGTTTCAACAAAATCTGTAAAATTTAAATTAGTTCAACATAATTCTCTTTCTTTTATTGAAGTAGTTATTGAACAAGTAAGTTTTATAAAATTTTGATTTTAATTTCACTAATCTTTTCATTAAAAGTCTTCTGTAGATAATAAAATAATTGATGTTAAATATAATATACCAATAGAATTGATATCAAGAAAAAATTGGTCATATTATGAGGAACCCTTTATTGATAATTCTGAAGTATTATATTTGTTTTTTCTTAAATTCTTTCATTATAATTTTTTTTATTTTTCTAGAATGTTTTTTTTTTACCTCCAACAAAACATATCAAACAAGTTATTGATAAAATGAAAAATTTTGACAAAGTTATTAGTTTTGCTATTGATATTAGTGGTTTTATGGTTAAAGCTAAAAATTTAAACAATTCTTTAGCAACATTATATCCTCAAGTAAAATTCAAAGATAACAATGTTAGAACAAATATTGATGAATTCATTGAAGTAGATAGTAAAAGACTTTCAATATTTTTTAATAGTCTAACTTTAAATCAAACAGTTAAAATAGAAACAAATATTGTTACAGAAAAACTAATACATTTTTCATTTGTACAAGATCATATTCTTTTTTATTTTGTTTTACCTCACATAATCAAAGAAAACTAATTTTAAAAAATAAATATCTTTCAACTAAATTTTTTTAAAAAAAAAACTTGTTTAACCTTATTAATAATGATTATATTTAACAGTTTAAATTATTTTGATAAATTTAAGCTAATTTAATATAGCTTTGGGTCATGTTGATATGTTTAGATTATATTGGTAAGTTTTAAAATTTGATTAGAAGTTAAAGTTTTGATAAAAAAATTTTGATTAAAATTGGAAAGTTCAAAAAATAGTTTCAATTAATTGGTAACAAAAGATATATTTTCATAAACAAAATCAAATAAAATTTAAATCTTTATATTTTGGAGAAAATTCATTTTTAGCATTAAAAGACTTAGTTAAATTTTGAAACGAAAACTTTCAAAGGAAAAGTTTATAATCTTCTTGAAAATTAATTTTTTTAAAATTTTTTTTTGTTTTATTTTTAAACTTTTTTGAAACTTTTTTATTCATCAAACTTTCTTCCAAATCTTAAAAATGAAGTATCTCTAGCATCGTATGATGGTTTTATCATATAGCTTGAATACTTTTTAAATAAATTTTTTTCTGGTTGATTCAATGTCTTTTGATAATTATCAAAACGTCTTCCAAATCTGATAAAACTGCGATCTGAAGGATCAAATTTGCGATCACGTTCTGATCCACCTATTTATTAAAATTAAATTGATTATCTTTGATTTTTAAATATAATTCATTAATAAAAATCAACTCTGAAAATAATCTCTTTAAAAAATCTTTAAAAAACTAAATGTACAGTAATTAATCAAAATATTAACTTCTCCTAAAAAAATTTTTTTAGTGAATTTTTAATATTTATCTTTAAAATCCTTTACTCTAATAACTTTCAATTATTTTAGTCTAATAAACAAAGAACTTTTAACTTAAAATTATAAAAAATCTAAACCTCCATTGCTAAAGAATAAAAAAAGATTTACTTTTAAACTAAATTTTCAAAAATAATCTTGCTAATTTCGAAAACCAAAATTTTAATTTCAGTTTAATTTGAAAAAAATTTAAATTTATTTAACTGAATATTAAAAACGAATTCTTAAATTTAATGACAATTTATTCAAACTTTTTCTCAACATAAACAAAAAACAAAATGACTTACTTATACTTGATGGTCTTATATTATCAAAATAAAAAAATTCAAATGGAACTTTGAAATAAGATGATTGATTTGACATATTTTCTTGATTAACTTTTGAAGCCTTTAAAATTAAAATTTTTAATTTTTTTTAATTAGTTTATTAATTATTATCTTACCTTTAACAATTCATTATATTCATCATCTTTTAATATTTCATTTAAATTATCTTGATTTGATTGATAATAACTTTTTTTTCTCAATACGTTTCCTTCACATAAACTAATTATAATCAAAAACACCAAAAAAGTTTTTGAAATTTGATTAAAACTTCTCATTTTAAAAGATAAACAAATGTTCATTTTATTTTATTTACGAAAATAAAATAATTTAGTTTAATTTTTAAGTCTAATATGAGTTTAAAAATTTGACTAAAAAAAAAACAAAAAATTAATTTAACTAGAAAAAAAATAAATAAAACTAAAAAATTAATAGAAAAAACACAAATTTTATTTAATTGGAGTCACAATTAAAAAACAAAATTAATTAGTTTTCAAATTAAAAATCGAGTTAAAATGGAAGTCTAAACACAATTTTATTTTAGTTTAAATTAGAATTTGAAAACTTCTTTTACAAATCTTACTTAGCTAATAAAAATAAAAAAACTAAAAAGACTATTTCCATTTTTTTTCATATAAAACTAAAAAGATTTTCACCGTTTAATTAAAGTTTTATTTTATCTATAACTTGAATTGCCTAAAAAAAAACTTTAATAAGAAAACTAAGTTGAAATTTGGAAAAAAAAACTTAATTTATAAAACTTTTATATTTTATTTTATGAGTATGATTCATTTGATTAAGTTTTAAATATACTTATTTATTTAAAGAAAAAAAATTATTTATAGACCGGAAGTTGATCAAAGTATTTTTTAAGAGTTTTTGAATTTTCAATCAGATTAAATTTAAGACTTTGGAAAATTTGATTTTTAAATAAGAATTGATCTTTAGAATTAAATTTAAAAAAAAATATGATCTATAAAAGTTTAATACTTTAAAAAAATATTCAAATTTAAAAAAGAAAAAAATACTTGATTATGAATCACAAAAACAAAATTACTTAATTTAAAAAAACTTCAACGACAAAATAAAGTTTTAATAAAATTATTAAACAGTGAAATGAAAATACGTTTTTTAAAAATCATTTTCAATCAAAAACAATAGGTTATTTTTCTAGATTAAAATTATTACTTACTTTAATCGTGTTTAGAAATTTAGAAACAAAATTTAATGATGTGATCAAACTTTTATAATAAAATTTTTTAAGAATAATTTTTTGTCTTAACCAATAAATTTAAGAAGAACATTTTTTTTTAAAAGTAAAAAAAACTCTGTAATAAAATTTTAGGTTTGATTTTAAGACTTAAAGGCGGACATAAAAAAGATAACAAAATAAACAATAATTAAATAAAATAGGTATTTGGGAATATATTTGTGAATTCTTTTTTAAAGACTTTTAAGAAACTATTTAAATAACTATCTATATAAAGGCTATATCAAAACATTTTAAATTTGATCAGTTTGATTCATCTTATTTTTATAAAACTTTTTATAGTTTTTTTAAACTTTTTTTGTTAAAAAAAAAAAGTTTGATAATTAATAAAATTGTGTTCAATCTTTTATGTTTAATTTAATCAAAATATTCAAAAAAAATTAATTAAATTGTCTTTTAATTTAAGCAAAGATATATATTTCAATTTAAAAAAAAAAGTTTTTAAATTTTAATAAGATTTTTTCACCTATATTTGTTAGGTAAAATATCAAATTTATTTACATTTTCTATTTAAACTACTTAATTTAATTATTGATTTATTTTTAAGCTTCATGAATTTATTAATAAAATTTTTTAAGATCTTGTTTCAGATAATGTTTTATAAAATTAAAATCTTAAAATAATCTATAAAAATTAATTAAAACAAATTAATTTTTAATTTTTTTTAAACAATTTTTCAGAAATTATATTTTATATAAAATTTGGCTTTTACTTTGAATTATCTACTTCATAAAAATTAATTTTTTTTCACAACTAAATAGTTATTAAGAATAAATCTTGCAAAAAATTTCAATTCAGAACATAAAAATTTAATAAAGTTACGTAAAAAAATTTAAGTTAAAAAATAAAACTTGTAAAAATTGTTACTAGAAAATTTTTTAGTATAAACTAAATTTTGTATTAAAATTATCAAATAAAACTTATTAAAACTTCAAGTTTGAATAAAAAGTTTTTTGTCAATTAAGTTATCGATAGATCAAAATTAACAATTAAGATTTCTTTTATGAAGATAAATTGATTAAGTAAATGACTTTTGAAAAGATTCATAAATAAGAATTTTTAAAAAGAAATATACTTTTAAGACAATAATTAATCATAAATATGTAACTAAATTTCAATTCACTTCATGTTATCATATTTTTATTTAGAAAAATGTAAGCATGTTTTGATAATCTAAAGTAACTATGTTTTGAAAAACTAAAAAAAAAATAAGCATGTTTTGATAAACTAAATTTAATTTAATAAACTTAAACATAATACTTGTTTTTAAAGAATTGAATTGCTAAAAAAAGGTATGAATGAATTAAAAGTCTTGACAAATAAAAAAGCTAGAAAAAAATATGGGTAAATAAAAAGAAACCAAAAAAAAAAATTTAATATGCCAAAGTGTTTAGTTAAAAATTTTTTATATATAAAAGTTAAAAAGAACTAAACTTTATACAAAAAATAAGTAACCAAAAAAAAAAACTTTTTGACCTAATCATATTCAAATTACAAGTTTAATTGAGTTTTAATAATTAAAAAAAAAACTTTCTTGAAATTTAATATTCGTTTTAAAAATGAAAAACATTTTAAAGTATAAATTTAATTCAAAGTTTAAAGTTTAAAAACAAAAAAAAAAAATTTTTAACCTCAAATTTAATTAAATTTTTAAACTTTCAGACACTTGAAAATTTGCATAAAATAAATAAAGGTCATCTCAAAAAACAAAATAATAGTTTAAAACTTATAAAATTATCTTCAAGTTTTTGTATTATTTTACATTTTTCAATTTGTTTTCTGTTGTTTAATTTTTTCCATTTTAAAAACTATTTTTATCAGCTTTTTCACTTTTACAAGTTTCAAATAAATGAGTTTATAAATAAAAAAATAAGTTCATAGAAAATAAATAACGTACATTTACAATAAAATACTTAATCATTACGTAAAGTATTTAACAAATACGTATTCTTCTTTAAACTAATAAGCTAATAAAAATTTTTTTTGTAAATTATTAAGTCGATACGTATTTTTAGTGAACTATTAAGTCAATACATATTCTTTGGTAGATTAAGTAAAAATTTATTTTTTGATAGATTATAAAGTTAAATACATTCTTGAATAATAAGCTAAACACATTTTTGAATAGATTAATAAGCCAAAAACATTCTTCAATAGATTAATAAGTCAATACATTATCTTTGGAGAAGTATTTAGAAAATACGTAATTTGTAATCAAAAAAAGAAAAAGTGTTTCATCAGAAAGAATTCAAAAAAAAAAAAATTTTTTTGTAAAGTTAATTTTGAAAAAAAAACATTTAATAATGAAGCTTTCAATCTAATTGATAAAGTAAATGTTAAAATTGTACTTACTTTTGTTCGAAAACATTTTCATTTAAAGATTAAGTTTATCCAAAAAGATTTAAAACTTTCAATCAAATCTTTTTTTATAAAACTAATCTGTAAATTGAAAATAGATTTGTAATTTAAATAAACTTTTAATTCTTTTAAAAACAAAATGAATATAAAAATTCACACTTAAGAGAATTCTTTTCAAAACTGAATCAACTTTTTTTTAATCAAAGTTTAGTAATTTATTTTTAGTAAATATTCTTATTTCAAACAACAAACTTAAATAATTCTGAAACTTTTTGTAAATATTTGAAATAACAAAATGTAACAAAAATAAAACTTCTAAAAATTAGTTAATTAGCTTTGAAATTTTTATCAAAACAGTTAAGATCAAATTTTATTGTTTTCGTTTATTTTTAAAACAATGAGTTTTCATGTGTACAGATTTTAATAATTAGATTTTTATGCTGATATTTGGAAAAAAAAAGATATTTCATCGTTTTAAAAAGCATAAACTAGTCTAGTAAAAAAATAACTGAAATACATCAATTTAATTAGGTTAAATTTGTATTAATAAAAATTTCTATATTTGAAAACTTACATGAAGTTTATTTTTTTTCAAATGATACTGTTTGATACTTGTTTTTTTCAAATTAAGTTGAGTTAATTTTTTAACTTCAATTAAACTTTCATTTTTTAAAAATAGACATAAATTTATTATAAAAAAGCTTAATCAATTTTAAGAAACCTAATTAATTCTTTTTTAATCATTTTATCTAATATACAACTTCTTCATCTACCTGTTCTAAAAACCATCACTTTTGACATAGTAAACTCAAAACTAAATATTTATTTTTGTTTTTTTCCAGGCCATCCCAATTATAACGTTTAAAACTAAAACTTGATTTTCATTATTATTTATTGTTATAATAAAACTTTTTTCTGGTTTCTTTATTTGAGCTTAAGTTTAGAATTTTATAAAATTAGAAAAAGTTTCTATCATCTTAAAGTTGTAAAAATCAAGTCAAAAAGTGGTTCTTAATGGTTTTTATATATTTCGTTACTCAATTTTTTTTTTTACTTTCTTTAATATTATAATACTAAAAAACTTTATTTAAATGAGGTTTTCCTTTCAAAAACAAAATTTTTTATTTTTTTCAAAACAAAATTTAAAAGTTCAAAACTTTCAAAAAGTTTTCTTAAAAGTTTGAGGACGGATATTTTTTAATATTTATTTTTTTAACTTTAATCTTAATTTACTTTTATCAAGAACTGTTTATATTTTTTTTTTAATATTGTTAAACTTCAAAATCAATTAAAAATGACAATTGAAAAAGATCATATTGATGAAGATAAATCAAATGAAGATGTAAGTAAATTTTACATTTGTGAATTAACTTGATTTTTAAAATTTTATAAAAGTTTGAATATTTTTTCAAGTTTATGTTAAGAATTTTAATAAACTTTAGTATCAAGCTTTTAATAATTCATTTTATTAAAATGAGAAAAAATTTAGAAAGTTAATAATTAGTCATCAAAAATGATAAAAACTATTCAACTAAAATATTTATAATTAATAAATTAGGTAATTTGTAATTAGTTATAATAAATCTAAAGTTTAGTTAAATATTTAAACAAATTTTACAAAGCTTAACTGAAATTCGTTTAAAAACTAAATTATATTAAAAAACTAATAAAACTTCAAAAAAAAATTAAATCTTAATAATTTTAGTTTTTTTTTGATGTGATATGTTACCTAAATTTTATAATTTATAAAACAAACTCTTTAATTCAATTAGATTTCAAAAATTTTGAAAAAGTAAATAATTATCATTAATGGAATTACTTTTACCTAAACAGTTTCATCACATTATTTTATAATTCTAAATAAAGCTTATAGGGTTGTTTTAATAAAGTAGTTTCACTAATTTGTAATTTTTAAACAATTTTTTTTAAATTTTCAAAACTAATAAACGAAAATTTTTTTTTATTTAGTTTGAAGATGCTTTAGAAACTTCAGATAAGTTAGAAGTCAAAGATAAAGAAGTTATTGACAAAAATTTTAAAATTAAAACAGATGACAATAGTCTAGAATATGCATTAAAAGAAATTCATCATTGTTTAGTTATTGCATTGAATAATCAATTTGAACAAGCATTAAAAATAACACAACAAAAGTAAGTAAAAATATTAAGAAAAAAATTTTTTACATTAAGTTATTTTTAATAATTAGATCAGAATTCAGCATTTATCATTCAGTGGGTCAAACTTTTCTTTATTTTCTCAAAGGTGTTTTAACCCTTGAAAAGGTAAGCCTAATTTAAGATTAAAAAAACTTAAAATTAGAACTTTTAAAACTTGAACTAAATTATAAGAAAAAAGAGTTAAAAATAATCAATTCATTTTAGGAACAAGTTGAAAAAGCATTAAATTCTGCTACTCATTTGTTTGAATTATGTTCAAAAATCAAACGTCCTAACTATTTAGGCGTCATCTGGAAACCAAATTACAATAATTATACAGATAGTAAGAAATTCATTTTATAATTATTAGTTCTAATTAAAATTTTTCTTTTTTTAGTTGAAGTACATTCAGAACTTTGTTATGCTGAATCTTTATTAATGGTAGCATTGTTGACATTTTTAGAAAATCAGAATTTAATAAATCTTGTAAAAGGAGCATTCAGAATTCGATCCTGTTATCAAGCATACAAAGAATGTTTAAATATTTTAAATACCAAAAACAATTGGCAATCAGAAAGATCAAGAAGAGATTTTGAAGCTGGAGTTAGAATGGGTGTTGGTACTTTTAATTTAATGGTATCTCATTTACCATCTAAAGTATTAAAAGTGTTAGAATTTATAGGTTTTTCAGGCAATAGAGCAACTGGATTACAAGAAATTGAAACTTCAGTCTCAATGAATGATTGTTTAAGATCACCAATTTCAGCATTAATAAGTTGCACTTATCATTGTTATATTGAACATTACTTTGGTTTAGGAGATGGAGATGTTGAATATGTTGATAATATGTTATCAGGTTGGCTTAAATATTATCCAAACGTAAGTTGATTAAAAGTTTTTAGTTCAAAATAATATTTTTGTTTTTTAAAAATTTTCAGAGTGCATTTTTCTTATTATTTAAAGGAAGAATTTCAGTATTAAAAGGAGAAATTTCAAATGCTTGTTTAAGTTTTGAAAAATGTATTAAAATACAACAAGAATGGAAACAGTTACATAACATTTGTTATTGGGAACTTCTTTGGTGTTATTGGTAATTAAAAAAATAAATTTTTTTAAAATTTTTTCTTACAAGTTTTTAATTTTTAGTATAAAATGTGATTGGACAAATGCCGTTAGGTACGCAGATATTTTACGCAACCAATGTGCATGGTCTCCTGCTATTTACACTTATCAATCAGCTATATTTTTACATATGATTTTAGATGAAACAAAAGATGATAGTTTGAAAGAAAAAATCAATGAATTATACAAAGAAGTACCTAAACGACGTATAAGATATGCTGGTAAAACTATACCTGCAGAAAAATTTGCTATTACACATGCAGAAAAATATTTCACTGCTGGACAGCATCTTTTATTACCTGCTTTTGAATATATTTATATATGGAACATTTTCGCTATCATTGAAAAAGATAAAAGACTAGTTGATCCAATTTTAGACAGAATTGAGAAAAAAATAACTCAATACAGCTATGAATTAGGTAAATTAAAATTAAAATTTTTTTTCAAAAATATTTTTACCTAAATGTTTTTCTTCTTTTAAAGATTCACCTGATCAATCTACAGATAATATTTGTTTATTATTCTTATTAAAAGGAGTTTGTTTAAGAACTATGGGTTTTTCATATCAAGCTTTAGATTCATTACAACAAGTTTTAAAACAGTAAGTTATAAAATTATTAATTTTTGTTCAAAAAATAATTTTTTTTTCTTTTCAGTGATAAAAGGATTTCTTTAAGTACATTTATTCCACCTCACTGCGCAATGGAAATGGGTTTGACTTATGTAAAAATTAATGAATTCGATTTAGCAAATTATTGGTTTGAGAAAGCTAAAAAAGATTATAGTGGTTATTTATTAGAAACACTTTTACATTTCCGGGTACACTGTGGGCAAAGATTAATTAAACAAGCTAAAAAGAATCAAGCTGCAATTGAAGCTGAATTAGAAAAAAATAAAGTAGAAAATAAACAAAATGAAAATTCTAACGATGATATAAAATTAGAAGCTAATAACTCAGTAAAAGAAAGTTCAACAACTACACATGATGAAAAAACAATTCAAGTAAATAAATTAAGAAACAAATTTTCTGAAAAATTAAAAATTGATGATGAATATAAGAAATACATAGATAATGAATCATCAACAAATAAATTGTAAATTACATTAAAAAAACATAAAAGCTTTAAATTTGGCTGAAAATTTTCTCAGATATTTTTACTTAATTAAAGATTTAATTATTTCAAAAAAAGTTTGTTTTTGTAGCTTCACAGTTTTCAAAGAATTATTAAAAAAGCTAATAACTAATTATTAGAAGAATTCTATAACTTAACTTAAAAAAAAAAATTAAAATTTCTAAATTAGTTTTAACAATTAATCATAAACTATTAAGATTTACTTAACTAAAATTATTTATATTTATGTTACTCAGTTTTATTATAACTATTAAACTAAACATTATAATATAAATTTTTAACTAAACTTAATTAAACATTTCTTAAAAATTTCTTACTAAAAGACTTTTGAATGTTAAAGAAATGAAATTAAAATAAATTGAAAAGAAAATTTAAAATTAGAAAATATAAAATTAGAAAAAAATAAAAGAAAACGTAAATTTAGAAAAATTTAAATCAATAGGATTTTAAAAATGAAACTTAAAAAAACACATTAATTAAAACTAATGAAAAATATTAATCATACTATTAAAGCTATTAAAACTATTTAAACTAATAAAATTTATTAAAATAAGTCTTAAGTAATTTTAAATTTATTACACAACATAGTAAATTAGGGAAATTTTTGGTGTAAAAGATGTATAAATAACTTAATGTTTATTTCAACAAATTATTCAGAAAAAGTTTTTTTTTTCTAAAATTTGTCATTGTTAAATGATGTGCAATTTATCGAAACAAAAAACATATTGAACTAAAAGTTTTAATGTAAGCAAAAAAAAAATTCTTCAATAATTTTAATATTTTAATTAGCTGATAAAATTTACAGTAATTCAAAAATTTTTATTAAAAATATTTAAGCTCAATTTGATTTTTAATTTGAACTTGTCGATTGAATAAAAGTTGAAAAAGTATTAAATGTTAAAAAGAAAGGAAACAATTTTAACTTTGAACTTTAAACATTTAAATAGTATCAAACAATTAGTTTTTTTAAAAATACTTTCATTTTTTAATGTAAGTTTAAATAATTTTTGAACTATTCATTTATAATAATGACAATTGTTACATGACCAATTACCTTACTGTGTTTTATTAACTTTATCCAACTCAATAGTTAATAAAAACAAATATTTTTAAAAAGATTTTCAACTTTATATCAACTTGAAACCTTCAAAAGAGAAAACTTTTTTTTTTAACCAATAGGTTTTGGTCAACAAATCAATCAACTTATCCTTTAAGCTCTTAAACTTTTTGATTGTTGTCTTTAATAAGATTTATTTTTTTAATAAAAAATTCAATTACTTTCATAATGGTAAAGTTTATAATTAATTTACTAGAATATTTATGAAACCATTACACAATATTAAGTAACTTTTAAAATCTACTTTTCAAGATAAATTGATTATTCAAGATTTTTTTTTAATTGATTATTCAGCATATTACTTAATCAATCTTTAAATTTGTTTATGTTTTTCTTTTAAAAAATTTATTTTTATCTTTAAAAGTTTCTATTATTTTTTGAAATAGGTTTTCACTTCAAACAGGATTCTTATTTATATTTAGTTCTAAAATTGATTGAAATGATAACTCTAAACTACTTTTTTTGTTTTTATTAAAAATTAATGATTTATAAAACCAATTTTCCTTGAACTTAAACTTGATCCATCTTTTACTGAATTTTCAATCTTTTAATCTCATTGAAGAATTATTTTGTTATTTTAAAAATCAATTCAATTTTTATCAAAAATGAATTTTCAAGTTTAAAGGAAAATTTTTTTGAATTTTTTTTTAATCAAAAATTGGTTAATAGTTTGAAATTGAATATTATTGAAATTAACATAAAAATCTTGAATTTTAATTCTAAAAATTTATATACAATTTAACATATTTGATTTTTGGTATTTTATAGCTCAACTGCCAATATATAGAAATTGAAGAAAAATTGAAAAAAATTTTTAAAAAATGAAAGTTGTTTTACCGCCTTAAAACTTATTTAATTTTAAAAAAACTTTCATACTTTGAAAACATCTAAAGCCTTGTCTTTTTTATTTTAAAATCAATTTAATGACAAAATTTACACTAAATTTTAATAAAAACTTTCTTCTAAGCTTATCTCAAGATTTTCTTTGTTTTTATTTTACTTTAAATCAATTTTGTTTTAAGAAGTTTCATTTTAAAAAATTTTTTTCTTATTCAGAAATATTTTTTTAAAAAGTTTTGCAAAAATTTATTTTTTTTAGTTATTTAGATTTTTTTTATTTTTTGTATAAAAGTTTTTTTCTTTTTAGTTTTGAAATGAAAAACACTAGTTTACCTGCTAGTTTTGATGAAAATGTTGATCCTGATAAAATAATTTTACTTAGAAGTTTATTTATTGAAGAGTATGAAAAAAGTTCAGATTTGTATGATGAAAGAGATTTAAATCATTTAAAAGAATATGATCTTCATGCAATAAGGTAAACTAACTTTGAAAAACCTTTTTAAATGGTGTAAAATAAAATTTATTTATCAAATTTAGGTATTTAATTGCTAATCAACAAAATGTAGAACTAGCTTTAGAAAGTCTTAAAAAATCATTTAAATGGCGTAAAAGTTTTAAGCTTCATGATTTAACAGAAGAATCATTTCCTAAAGAGTTTTTTGATTTAGGTGGTTTATTTGAATGTGGTAAAGATAATTTTGGTTTTCCATGTTTATATGTTAGAACAAAGACAATAAGAAAAATCAAACTTTTAGATATTCATCAAATGCAATTCTTAGCTTATCATGTTAATAAACTTGAACGTAAAACAGAAAAATTACAAAGTTGGACACTTGTTTTTGATTGTACTAATATAGGTTTTTGTAACGTTAATTTAGATTTAATTAGATTTTTAATTGATCTATTACGTGATTATTTTCCTCTTAGTGTTAGATACGCAATAGTATTAGATGTTCCATGGATTTTAAACGCAATTCAAAAATTTGTACTTTCCTTATTAGCTGAAGAAAATAAACAATTAATACGTTTTGTTAATCGTAAAACAATTAAAAACTTCATTACAGATGATAATTTACCATTAATTTTAGGTGGTAAGTCATCAATAGATATATTTACTTGTTCCTCAAAATGTAAACCTATAATACAACTTGCTAAAGAATTATATGGTTTAGAACCTGAAGAGACAGAAAAATTAATGAAGCCATATTTAAATTTATTAAAAGATACACAAAAATTCAAAGATAATCAAAAAGAAAAAAATCAAGTTTTAGCAAAAACAAACTTCAATACAATGAAAGTAGATGATCGAATTGAAGTTTCAAATTGATTAAATTATTTATCTTAAAAACTCATTTTTATCTCATATATAGTTTTTTTATTGAAATTAAATCAAACAAAAATTATTTTACAATTTAAGTAACCTTTAAAATGAAAAAAAATTTTATTCACAAAAATTAAATGTTTTTGTTCGTTAAATCTTTTGAACCTTTTTTTTTAAAAAATAAAGTTCTAAAAACTTTCATTACCATGCATTTTTACTTTTCAAAGTGTAAATGTTTTTAAAAAGAGAAATAGAAATTGATTAAAAATTATTGCAAGTTTATCTTTTGATTCAAAAAAATTAAGTATAAATAATTACGATGATTGAGATTCATTGAAGAATTAAGTATTTTATAATGCTGAAAATCCTAACCTTGACAATGCAACGTTTTTACGACGACGGGCTATTTCCCAGTAAACTTCAATTACTAAAAAAAAAATTTTTTTAATTTTTTATTTTTAAACTAAAACAAACTTACAGCCACTTTTAACTAAACCTTGTTGAATATATCTAAGATAACAAAATAAATCGCAAACAGCACTTGTTCTGTCTCTGCATATTTGAGAAATATTATACCATTCTTCATTTATTTTGATACGATGATTGCAAGTTCTAGGAATTTCTAAAAGAGCGCACTTTCTATTAACATTAAAAAAAGAAGGTTAGTTTTATTTAAAAGTTATAAAACATTAAAACATTAAAATCATAAAATTTAAATAAAATATAATTTGAAGGCATCGTTTAAAAACTGACTTGAAAGAATTAAAAATTACCTTACATTAAACATGTCATGAAATCAATAAAACTCAATATAATCAACTAATAATAAAAATTATTATAAATATCTCATTATAGTACAGTGTAATATAAAATTAATAAAATTTAAATTAAATATATAAATCTGATTAAACTAAAACTTAATTTTGATCATTAAAAATTTGATATTCAACTTACTTTGGAATTACTTGAGATCTATCGGTATTTAACTCTATTATTATATTATTTGTTTTGATTGCTTCTAAAACTTCTTCAGTTAGCTTATTATTTTTAAAGTTAAATGCTGGATAAATTTCTTCATCATATAAACGTTGCATAAATTCAGAGCTATTTTTATCTAAAACAGGGTTTTTTTTCCATTTTATAAATTCTTCATAATATATTGGATCTATTTCACCATATTTTTTTGAATTAGATTGATTTGTTTCTTCTTCAATATTTTCATTAATACTGCTTATGTTATTATCTTTGAAAAAACGATTTGTTTCTCCACCTAATTCATAATTAGATGGGGATTTTTTACAAGATCGTCTTTCTAATTTCATTAATTTATTTACAGTAGTTTTAGATGTTTTACTATTAAATGGAATGGATGTTCTATTTATTATTGCACGTAAACTATTTTTTGGGGATTTTATTAATTTTGGTGTAAACTGATTTTTGAGAGAATCTAAGTTACTATTTAATGATGATGTTGATTTATTTTTTAAACTAATTTGTTTTGTACTAGGTGAAGGTGTTGAATTTAAAACAAGTAATTTTAATGCTTTTACTTCAGCTTGTAAAACATCATTTCTCATTGTAACTTCTTTCAAAAGTTTTTCTGTTTTACATCTAGATGCTTTTGCTTCACGTACCATTTTATTTGCTTCTTCAAATAAACTAGCTGTTAAATCTTCAAGCTCGACTTCTACTTCAGCTCTTATTTTAGATAGTTTAGCTATTTCTTCATCTTTAAGTTTTAATTTATTTTGAGCACTTTTTAAATTATATTCTAATCTTAAAGCATTTTGATCTTTAACCTTTAAAAGTTAATTAAAAAATTAATAAAATAGTTTATCAAATTTTTAAAACTTACCATATCAGCAGTAAAATTCTCAGACTGAATTTCATAAGTATAATCATTACTTTTCAATTTAGAATCGATTGTATCTAGTTTTTCATTATTAATTGTTTCCAAATTTTCATCATCAATTTTATTTAACTTTGAATTTTCTTTTGAGATCATAATATTGTTCTTAGCTTTATTATTAGAAATTAACTCATTATTAAAATTCAAATCACTTTTTTCAAGTTTAATTCCCGTTTGCTTTTCAAGTAAATCAAATTTTTGGCTTATACGGTTTTTGATTTTGTTAACTAAAATTTCATTATCACTTAAACATTTTTTGTCTTCTGAATTTTCTTTCTTTGAATTCATTTCATTTTTTAATGTGTCTTTAGTAGAAACCTCATTGTAAACGATTGCACCATTATTCTTATTTTCATTTGCACCATGTTCATCATTTTTATTTAATTCATTCGTATTGTTTTCATTTTTATCTGTTTGATTAATTTCATTTTTGATTTTTTGATTCAAACTAATTTGATTTAAATTCGATTCATTTTTTGAAATACCATTTTGATTAGTTTGCTTTTTCAAGACTTCAATTTCATCAAATTTTTCATTTGAAATTTCTTTATTAGAAAACTCATTTGTAGAAATTTCTAAATCAGATGATTGACTTTCTGCACTATCATATTTATCAGGACTTTCTAAAGGACTAGAATCTTTAAAATTTGTTTCATGAAAAGAAGAATTAATTTTTTCCATTGATTTCAAATAAAAATAAAACAAGAAATTTCAAGAAACAATTAGCTTTGTAAAAATTTGAGGAAAATTCATGAGATTATCAATTCAAATTAATTAAAAGCAAATTCATTTAAAAATTAACTAAATGTATAAATATATTTATAAGCTTAAACTAATTAACAATTATACTTTAATTTATATTGTTAATTGTGAATATTAAAAAAAGAACAATGAACACTTTATGACTAGAAAAGAATTTTAATTGCCTAATAAATTAAAACAAATGAATTAGCTAATCTAATGAATTTAACAGATTCATCGCATTTTTTTTCCGTAAAAGCATCAGTCTTAGAACCAAAAAGATGATTCTAGCTAAAAACTTTAACAAAAACAAACATTAATGTTAAAATAGAAATTATGACCTATAGCGCTATTTTCAAAAACTTTCGAACTTTTATACTACAGTGTTCTATTTATTTAAATTATTTGAAAGTTGATAAAGAAATATTATTCTACTTGATTTAGTTTCAAATTTTATCTCATAATATGCTTTACTATTTAAAATAATTATTTACTCTTGTTGCTTTCACAAATGTTTTTATTGCTAAACTTATATATTTCCATTCATAGTAGATAATGTTTAATTCTATTAATATTCTTTACATTAACTTTTTTGCTTTAAAATTTTAATAATTTTCTATTATTTATTCTATAACTCTCAAGAAAATATTTTTTTAACTCCTTACTGATCTTAATAAAACACAAGTTCTACTTTAAAATTAATAATTTGTTTACTGATTTTTTAATTTTTTAAATTGTAAATAAATTTTATTATCTTTATATCTTGTTTAAACATAAAGTAGAAGTGATCTACATTTATCATTGTTTTAAATTTAAATATGTTTGTTTTTGTGAAAAACTTTTCAAACTTTTTTTTGCACTTTTTTTTACCTTAAAATATTTGTTTACAGAGCAAGAAAAAAATTTAAGATGTTTACTTAGCTTAAATAAGCTATGTATCTAAAACTTACTTTATTTTTTTTTTTGGTAAACCGCTTTTAGGTCCTAAAGCATGTTTCTAACCGATAAAGCTATATAGCTTAAGTATTAGAACTTACCTAGTAACTTTGAAAAAAATAAATATTCTACTTTAGTTAGTTTAAGATCACCTAACAAGGTTTTCATTTTTAAAGAAAGCTTGTTTTGATAAACATCTTTTTTATAAAGTTTTTTGTTTTTTCAATTTACAGTGTTAAATTTTTTTTAAAATGAAGTCCAAAAAATTTAGTTTATGTGATAGTCAAGTTGATTGTATAAATTACACAAATTTAAACTTAAAGTCTTATTATAATTTATCTAATCAACAAAATGAAGAAACAAGTTTTATGAATAATTCAAACCGCCAAGAAAAAAGTATTTTACTAAGAAACAGTGTTAGCAAATTAAATTTAAATAACAATACCAAACCAGATGAAAAAGTTATTAAACAAAATTTTAATTTAGAATCAAATTCATTAAATAATTGTTCTAATGAAAGTATAAAACAGAATTCATTTTTAAACTCTCCTATTAATAGTTTATTTATTCAATCACCACTTTCAAAATCATGTGAAAGTTCACCTAAAATTAGTTCAATTAAAACTAATTTTTCTAAAAATACTCATAATACTTCAAGTTATTCATTAAATTCTGTAGAAAAAAATCGTATCAATTGTTTACCTCTTGCTGTTGATGCTAAAAATATTCATTTTGACTATAATTCAACAAAAATTAATAAAAATAATGTACTTTTTGATGTAAACATAAATATTGAAATTGGATCTGTTTATGGTCTTCTTGGTCCATCTGGTTGTGGTAAAACTTCATTAATAAAAATACTTTTAGGCCAATATAAACCAATATATGGTAATGTTACATTGTTTGGATGTGATTTAAAATCAAAGCTTTCAGGAGTACCTGGTTCTAGTGTAGGCTATATGCCTCAAGAATTATGTTTGATTTCCCATTTAAGTATTGAAGAGCATTTAACTTATTTTGGTCGTTTATATTTCATGCCATTTGATAAAATTAAAAAAGAAATTAATTATTTAATTAAGACATTAGATTTACCTGAAAAAACACGTTTAGTAGATCAGTTAAGTGGTGGACAAAAAAGACGTGTTTCTTTTGCTTGTGCTTTAATTCATAAACCTAGATTATTAATATTAGATGAACCAACTGTTGGTGTAGATCCTGTTTTAAGAAGAAATATTTGGAATTATCTAATTAATTTAACAAAAACTTATAAAACAACAATTTTAATTACAACTCATTACATTGAAGAAGCTAAAAAAGCTAATTATGTAGCATTTTTAAGAAAAGGTAGACTATTACTAGAAGATAATCCAAACTATTTAATAAAAATACATCAAACAAACACATTAGAAGAACTTTTTCTTAAGCTTTGTTTGAATCAAAAAACTAAATCTAAAGCATTGAAAGATGAGGAAAATATTGAGTTTGATAATTCATATAATGAAATGCTGGAAAAATCTAGAGAAAAAAATAAGTTTGTTGAAAATAGTGAAGTTTTAAGTCAAGTTCATGTTGAAAATAATTTAGATACTAATAAGTTTAAAATTCCTTGGGCAGAACGTCATGAAAGAACAAGTTTAGAAAAATGGTTAATACAGTTTTTAGCCTTAATAACTAAATATTTTATATTAACTAAAAGAAGACCAGAAACAGTTTTAGCTCAATATGTATTACCAATTGTTGCAGTATCTGTTTTTTGGGTATGCATTGGTAGTACTCCTAGAGATATTAAATTAGCTATTATAAATGAAGAAAATTGTGTTTTACCTGAAAGTATGAATAAATATTTTAATCCCAATGCCATAAATAGCTTTGAAGATTTATCGAAGAAAATTAAAACAATGATATCCAACTCTAAGTTCTTAAATTTTAAGGACTTAGATCCAATTAGAGTTCAAAAACGTTCTATTGATTCTTTGTCAAACAACATAAATTTTAAAGTTAAAAATGATTCTAATTCCAAAAAAAACTCAACACAGCCTTCAATTGGAATAGAAACAACAACTATAAATAATCTTATAGAAGAAAATGAGACAACTGAAAAATTTTCAGATGATGAAGACAAAAAAGAAGAAATTAGTAATGATTTATTAAGTGAATTAAAAGAATTTACCGATGAAAATGAAGAAAAAAAAGTTACTGTTAAAAATGATTTAGTAGAATTAGAAACAACAACAGAAAACTTTTTTGATGAAGAAGAGAATATTGATCACTATACAGTTAATAAACAATTTGAAGATGCTTGTTTCAGTAATATTTTAATAGAAAAACTGAACAATTATGTTTTTACAAAAATTCCTTATGACTCTCATGAAAAAGCTATAGAAGATATTAAAAAAGGAAAATTATGGGGTCTGATGAGATTCAAAAAAGGTTTTTCTAGAGCTTTGATGTCAAAAATATTTTTTCAAGATTATGGTGATGTAAATATATCTGATGCTATTATTCAAGTTAAAGCTGATTTAACGAACCAAGTACTTACATCAACATTAGATTTCTCATTAAAACAAGAATATCCTGATTTTATTGAAACAGTTTTGAAAAAAGCAACTGAAATCAATTTAAAAATTAGTACTGAAAACCAAACAGTTGCAAAAATTTATAATTTAAAATCTGGCCGTTTACCATTAGTTTTAGGCGGTAATATATTTGGTGAAAATTTCACACTCAGTGATTTTTTTGGAGTAAGAGATTTTGCAGCGGCAGGATTACTTACTATTTTAACATACTCCGTTTCTTTTGCTTTAACTGTTTTTAGTTTAGTGTCTTCTGAAAATTCTGATAAATTAGCTGATAGACATAGCTGTATTGGTTTATCTAATAATCAATTAATTTTATCTCATTTAATAACAAGATTTGTATTTTCTGCAACTGGTACCATATTAGCTTTACTAATATCAATTTATATTTATGATGTTTCTTGTCGTGGATCGTTTATAACTGCAGCATTAATTTTATTATGTCAAAGTTACTGTGCTATGATACATGGAATGTTAATATCTTCCTTATGCCCTAGTTTATTTATATGTGCAGCTATTTCAAATGGTTATTTAGTTTTTGTATTCATCATTTCAGGAGTTTTATGGAGCTTAGAATCTTTACCAACTTTCATAAAAAAATTCTCTGTATTTCAGCCAAGTACAATTCCATGTGAAGCATTACGTAGTGTTATGACAAGAGGTTTAGGTTTAGAAAACCACATAATCCAGAAAGGATTTCTCATAACATTTGCTTGGATCATAATTTTTTATTTACTTACCCTTTTTGTTATGAACTATAGAAGAAAAAAAAACTAATAAGTATCATTGACTTTGTAAAAATTTTAAATAACATGTATTTTTTTAATTTAACTTAATTTAATAAATTTAATCATAAAGAAAATACAAAAAATCTAAAATTTCATTTGATGTGGATATTGTCTGTTTTTTAAATAAAAATGTGATGCTAAATAAGGTATAAGCATATTTTTTTCAGGATGTTTCTTGATTACTTCTAAGACTTGTTTATCTACAGTAACTTGATCTTTTTTTCTGTTATCGGTTAAAGTATATTCAACTTTTTTGTTTGAGAATAAATTTGATTCACCTTCTTGTTCTTTTGCTCCTTTTTTGCCTCGTGGTTTTTTCTCTGTTTTTTTAGAAAAGTATGAATCATTAATATTAGCATCTAATTTTATTCCACTAATGTCTAATTTCATTGATGTAACAATTGTAAACATTTGATGAACTCTTCTTAAAGGTAATCCATTAACTTTGTGTGGACCAGTAACTAACAATAAACCACTTTCTAAAACTTTAAGAACGACTGCATGTTTACCTTTGTGAGCACCGGCTAATAAAATTACAATACGACCAGGTTCAATACCTAAAAAAAGAAAACATTAAAATTTAAAGTTTTACAAAAATTAAACTAATTGATTAAAAAATTTAACTAACCTTCTTTAACTTTTGATGGAACTTTTCTAGGTGTTAATAAAGGTAAAAAGGTTTTTTTCAATAAAGCAACTTCTTCTTTTTTAAGTTCTACTTTACTGCTACGTTTTTTTTCGATTGTACCAACAACTTTAGCCTTATTTCTCAATAAAAACCTTTGTTTGGATTTAATTTTAAGAGCATTATGCTTTCTAATACGGCTTGGTATCACTTTTCTTGCCATTTTAATTGAAAATTTTAATTAATCCCAAACTAATCTTAAAACTTTACAAAAAAACTAGAAACTTAGTCAGGAGTAATATAAACATTGAATTTACAGGATATCAACATGCTAGCGGAAGTTATTTTTCTTACAAAACGCCATCTGTTTGTATATATCAAAGCGCTAATTTCAAACATTACAAAAAATTATTTTTTTTGCTTTTTCATTGGCTGATTTTTTAAAAGAAGTTAAGCGTACCGCTTAATTTAAAACTTCTACTTCAAATTTTTCGTTTTTTATTTTAAAACACTTTTTCTTTTTTTTCTAAAAATAAATCAGAATATTTATAAATTTAAATAATTTCTAAACACAATAAACTTTTGTTTTTTTGATTTAATTGCAGCTCTCTAAATATTTTTTATTTGAAAAACAGTATTTTTAGTTTTTTTTTAAATTAATTTTGAAATTATAAATTTATTGAAAAGTTAGTAGGTTGAATAACTTAGTTTTTTATCATGGTATGAAACATTTAATTATTATTAATTAAAATTCAAAAATATTTTTTCTCAATTGTTTTTTGTCTAGAAATATTTTTTATTTTATGTATCAAATTTAAAATTATTTAAATAAAAACAAATTTTTATATTTTCAGATTTAATAGTCTTAGGTTTTTTAAAAAAAATTGATAAGATGAATTAAAAATTAAAACTACATCACTTATTCTAACATGAGTACAATAAATAAAAAAAAGAAAAGATTACAAAAATAAAGTGGCTAAAATTCTTTAAAAGATTTAGAAATATAAAGATTAGTTAATCAATAGTTTTAGTCATGACTAATATTTCTAAAATAATTTTAAATACTAAAAGTGTATGTATTAAATGTTAAAACTCAAATGTTTATTTAAAAATAGTAGAGTATTACAGAAAGTAGATTCATTATATTTTATGTGTAAAGAATAAATTTCAATTTAATACAAGTGTTGAATCTAGAAAACATTATAAAGTGTTTACTACAAAATACTAATGTTTGTTGGTTTTAAAGTTCTTAGAATAGGTATTCTTGCACAAAATTTTTTAATTTGATTTTATAATGAATTTTTGTTAAAAACTAAGTGTTGATTTATCTAAAAAATGATGAATAGTTCTGAAAATTATTTTAAGTTTTTTTGATTTTTTTTTTGAAAAATAAAATGGTCTGATTTATTGATCTTTATTTCATATCAATTAAAACATAATAAATAAAAAAAAAATATCTTTAAGTTTGAGTAAATAAAAAATGTTTTTCAAAATTAATTATTTAAATTAATATTTTTTTAAAAACAAATTATTTGTAAAAAAAAAATTTTTTTTGTCTAAGAAAACAAGCAAAAAATTCAGAAAAAAAAAATATTTTTTTGAATTTAGCGCTTTCAAGTTGATGAAGCAGATTTTTAACACTGAATTTCTTTTTTTTATTTCAAAGTCCTTCATTTAACCATAGTTTTCTTTTTTTTTTCTAAATTTCGTTAGTATTTTGACGTATTAATTTTCTTATTCTTATTTCTTTAAGAAAAAATTCTTTTTTTGAAATACTTTTTTCTTTGGTTAAATTCTTGTTTTTGGAAAGTGACTTAAATTATTAAATTATATTGAAAACAAAATATATTTTTATAGTTTTTTAAATAAACATTGAAACTTTATTTTTTTCTTGAAAATTTTTTGTTTAATGAAAAAAAAAATAAGAATGATTTATTTTTTAAATCAATAAGTCAATATAAAAATTAAAAAAAAAGGTATTAATTGTTAAGTTTTTTTTAGTTTTATTATACTTAAAGTTCTTTTATCTTTTTTGATTTTGAGCATCAAAAGATTTGATCAAAAAATGCTAGATTAAACTTTAATTAACAACTTTAATTATTTTATCTATGAGCTATTTGTTCAATTAATTGAATTTTGTATTTCTTAGTGTAGTTCATAATTTAATTTTAGCGCTATTCTATTTTTTGTCATTTGTAGTTTTAGGAATATAATTTATTATTTTTTTCTAATTATTATTTTTTTTCCATAGAGTCACGTCAAAATAAGATTTTTCGGAAATTAACTTTTGAATAGAAAACCTCAATTAAAAGTAAAAATGTCTTTTACTTCTGATGAAGTAAATTATCTGGTTTACAGATATTTACAAGAATCCGGTTTTCAACATTCTGCATATATGTTTGGAATGGAATCTCATATTTATACTTCAAATATTAATGGTAGCTTAGTACCTCCAGCAGCCTTATTGAGTATTATTCAAAAAGGATTACAGTATACTGAAGCTGAAATTTCAATAGCTGAAGATGGAAGTGAACGTATAATAGAAAGTTTATCATTAATAGATGCAGTTATGCCTGATATTATCGAACAAAGACAACAGCAGTTGGCAAAACTATCTACTGTCAAAAGTAGTACAAAAGTTGAAAATGGAATCGTTATCAGTGAAAGTTCTTCAAGTAATAGTAATGGTAATACCAATGGAGGTTTGAATGGAAACCCTACTGATAATGTTACTATTCAAAAAACTAATGCTGCTAGCTCATCTAATAATTCAGCTAATAATTTAAGTACTTCTTCATCATCCACAACAAACATAAATATCGTAAACCCACAAATATCTACTTCAAGCTCAACTCCTGTCAGTCAAAATAATATACCTCAAACTTTAAATTTAACTACAAATATTGACCTTACCAAACCAAATACACCTAACACATCGACAATGAATCAACCACAAATAAATGTAAGTCATAAATTTTATAAGTTTTTTTCAAATTTATAATTAATTTTGTGTTTTTAGAACTTAACTTCAACTCATATTCAAACTCATCAACCTATGGAAATAGAAGAACCTACTTTAGATTCTATCGAAATTCCTGCTTCTCATGCTACCATTTTGAAAGGACACGAATCAGAAGTATTTATATGTGCCTGGAATCCTACATCAGATTTACTTGCTTCTGGATCTGGAGATAGTACAGCAAGAATATGGAATTTGAATGAGTCTAATTCTAAAAAAAATCAATTAATTTTAAGACATTATATACAAAAAGGTGATATTGAAATCCCGTCAAACAAAGATGTGACTTCTTTAGATTGGAATTCAGAAGGTTCATTATTAGTTACTGGAAGTTATGATGGTTTTGCTAGAATTTGGACTACAGAGGGAAAATTGTCATCTACTCTTGGTCAACATAAAGGACCAATTTTTGCTTTAAAATGGAATAAAAGAGGTAATTACATTTTATCTGCAGGAGTAGATAAAACAACAATTATTTGGGACGCCAGTACTGGCCAGTGCACTCAACAATTTGAGTTCCATTCTGCACCAGCTTTAGATGTTGACTGGCAAACAAATACTTCGTTTGCTTCTTGTTCAACTGATCAATGTATCCATGTTTGCAAATTAGGAGAAAAACAACCTGTAAAAACATTTACAGGTCATTCTAATGAAGTTAACGCAATCAAATGGTGTCCAAATGGTAATTTCTTAGCTTCATGTTCTGATGATATGACTTTGAAAGTTTGGTCAACTAAGCAAGAAAATTGTTTACATGATTTACAAGCTCACAAAAAAGAAATCTATACAATAAAATGGAGTCCAACAGGCCCTGGTACATGTAATCCTAACATGAACTTGATATTAGCTTCAGCATCATTTGATTCTAGTGTGAGACTTTGGGAAATGGAAAGAGGATTAAGTTTACATACATTAACAAAACATTCAGAACCTGTTTATTCTGTTGCTTTTTCTCCATGTGGAAAATTCTTAGCTTCTGGATCTTTTGATAAAGCAGTACATATTTGGTGTACCAAAAATGGTAAATTAATTAATTCTTATAGAGGTAGTGGTGGAATTTTTGAAGTTTGTTGGAATTCAAGAGGAGATAAAGTTGGAGCATCAGCAAGTGATGGATCAGTATTTGTGTTAGATTTAAGAAAACTAAAATCTCAAAGTGAATTTTATTAATTTAAAAAAAAAAATTATCTTAAAAATAAATTTCATTTCGCTTATTTAAATTCATCTTTATATAAAAGTTATTTTGTTAAATTGAAACCATTTATTTTTTTAAATAACTTATATTAAAAAATTAAAAAAAAATTAAACACTTAATGGAATTTCGTAATGAAAATTCGATACTAGATATTTTTTCAAAAATCTTTTTTGTTTATGAAAATTTTAAATCAACTTTGCTATTTTGATAAAACTTCATTTTTAAATTAATCTAAATTTTTACAATAAAATTTTTAATTTATTTTTAATAAATAATTTTACTTAAACTTTCTGGTAAATCATTTCAAAATTTTTAAGCTATTAACAAAGTTTCAAGAAGATTTAATTGTTGCTTACGAATTAAAAGCGTTAACTAATCAATGCAAAAAATTTTTAAACTTATGACTTAAAAATATTCATCTTGTCATTAAATTTTAATGCGCATGTTTCTTTAAAATTAAAAAAAAGTTGCAACTACCATTTTTATTTGTAATTATAAATTAAAAATTAATTTATACAAAAACAATGACTTTAAAATTATTTTTTCACCCTGTTTCTCCACCATCTAGAGCTATATTGGTTTTAGCTGACTTGTTGAAATTAAAACTTGATAAGAAAATAGTTAAACTAAACAAACTTGAACATTTAACACCAGAATTCGAAAAAGTAAGATAATTTTTTTTTCTCATCATAACTTATTAATTATTTTTTCAGATAAACCCTAATAAAGTTATACCAGTTTTAGTTGACCATGATAAAACAATCAGAGAAAGCCGGGCAATATTGACTTATATGGTTAATAAATATTCACCAAATAATGATCTTTATCCTGTTGATCCATATAAAAGATCTCAAGTAGATTCAGCATTATTTTTTGAGGCATGTCATATTTATGGTCCTTTTGAACCTATTTCCATTGGTCTTATGAGAGAAAAATCTTTAGATAATAAATTTGCTATAATAACAGTTAAAAAAAACTTAAATAAGTTAAATAATTTGTTAGAAAAACAAAAGTTCGTTGCTGGAAATGATTTTTCGATTGCAGACATTAGTTTATTGCTATCACTTTCATCAATTGAAGTAGTTGGTCCAATTGATGTATCTTCAAAAAAAAATATTATGGATTGGAAAGAACGTGTTAAGCCTTTCATACCAAACTATGATGAGTATATTGTTAAAGGAACTGAGCTTTTAAAAAACTTATTTGATTCTTTCAAAAGCAATTAACTGAAATTTTAATATGAAATTGATGTTTATTTTGAAAAACTTTATGAAATCATAAAATTTTCTGTTTCAAATTGTTATTTCAATACTCAGAGGCCTTTCTAATTAATTATATTATACTTTGATTTTTTTATGGCAATAAATAAACTTACTATTTTATAGTAATTTTTATTTCAATTAAGTTTTAAAACAGTAATGCACTAATGTTAATTACGAATATAAAAATACATTATTCTTGATTGGTATATTAAAAAAATTTTTTCAGATTTAAATCAAGATTTTTGATATGAATCAGTTAAAGTTTTTCATTTATACAGAAATTCATTGCAAAATTTTTTGTTTTGATACTTTCATGTATGACATTGAATTGGAATTATAATTTTTTTAAAACTTTATTATAAATGAAAATTTTTCATAAAATCAAACATTTTTTATTACAAAAACTGTTTAAAAAAAGAAAACGTAAAAAAGAATCTATTAAGTGGGAAGACTTTGATTAGTTTTGAAAAAAAATCTTTTCTTAACTTTGCTAAGGCGTGTTTCGAATGTCTTGAATATAAAATTTGATCTTTACATAAAACATTTAAATACGTGGTAAAAAGGCTGTTTAAAAGTTGTGTTAAGTTTAAAAAGAGTTTTTTAAGTTTAATAAAATAAATGAAAACAAACTACTTTTCTTATATATAAAGTATCAACACGTTTTAGTATAAAATCAAATTTAATAGAAAAAATTTTTTTTTTCATTAAACTTCAGTTGAATGTAGGTCATTAAAGTGGATAATTTTTTTTTTAAATTTTGAAAGCGAGTCTGAAACAAAAAAAATTATAAGTTTTTAAGCGTTTTCATTTTAAAATTTAACATCCATTTTGTTAAATCAAATGTGTTTTTTTTTGACCAGTGTTAAAAAATGAGTGATCGTTTAGAACCAATTTATTTAGTGGCAAAAAATGTTATTCAACAAGCAAACCAATTTAAAAATAATAATTTATTAACTAGTGCTGATAATATACCTCCACAATTTGTAATCTCAAATAAACAAATTGATCCGCCACCTTTACCTTATCGACAAGTTAAAACGTCAAATTTATCTTGTAAAAGTATTAGTAAACATCAAACTTTTGTACAAATTAATGATTTTAGAGAACAAACTAAAGAAATAATTGATAATTTAAAAGAATTTTTTAGTTTAACTACTGATTTAGCTTTTAGATTGGTCATTTTGTTTATAATTTATATCAGCATTATTTATAATTTATACAGATCACTAGCTGCATTATATTTAATTGAAACAAATTTTCGTCTAGTTTATCATCTTACTCCTGATTATCGAACAATATATTCATTATTCATGTTATTAAATTTATTTGTAGATTGTTATGGTGTTTATACTCTAATTAAAAAAAATGTTGTACATATTTTTTTATACGCCATTTGTATAACATTTTTCAGTTTATTTATTTTAATTATTTTTGGTCGTTTGTCTATTATAAGTGTAATATTGAGCTTAATTATTGCAAGTTTATGTTATTTATTTACATTTAGAGAGTATAAAAAATTACAACCTGAAGTAACAAGTGTGTGCCAAGCTTGTATTCATCATATAAATCAATCGTAAAAAAAGTTTTTTTTTTTTTAATTTTAAATAAATTATTCTCTAATTTTTTTAATTGATGTCGTTAGTTGTAAATTTATATATAATAAACCATTTTAAGTTTATTAAAATTATATATAAACCAGTCATTTGTTTACACTGCCAACCAATAACAACAAAAAAAAAATTCTCAAAATTTCTTTGTATTTTCGAGCTAATTTAAAAAAAAAAAATTTTTCTTAAAAAATTAGTTTTTGTGATTAGTTTAGACCTTAATTTACAACAAAAATTTTTTAAATGTCATTGAATTGTTAATTCTAATGCAAAATCTATTGTTTTAGAAAGTTTTATGTTGATTATTTTCTCTTAAAATGTTTCTTTAAATTCAAATTTCTCAAATTTAATCATAATCTTCAATTCACAAGTCATTAACTAAGTTCAAAATACTTTTTTCTTAAAAAATCATTATTTTCTTTAAAAGACATTAAAAGTAAGTTTATTTTGTTTATTAGCTTATTGGTAAATTTTTTTTAAACTAGTTTTTTAGATTTATTAAGATAATTTTTTTAGTCCAAAAAATAGATCAACTAATTAAGTTTAATCAATATTTTTTCGTGAAGATGTTTTTTTAAATTGAATTTCAAACTTTTAATAAACCATGTTAAAACTAATTTTAGAATTTATTGAGTTTATTAATTTCTTAAATTAATTTTTAAAAAATATTTCAATTAAAATTTTTTATTTTAAAAAAGATTTTTTTGAAAAATGCGTTCAAATTTAGACGATTCTGTTTTAACTGGAACTGATGATGAAAGTTTTTCTGAAAATGAAAGTAGTAAAAGAAGTAACGAATCAAAATCTAAACAAAATTTAGTTAATAAAAATTCAGATGATTATAAAAAAAGAAGACAACGTAATAATGAAGCTGTTAGAAAATCACGAGAAAGAGCTAAAAAAAATTACGCAATAACAGAAGCTAGAGTTATGAAATTGAGAGAAGAAAATAGAGAATTAGAATTAAAGAAAGATGGAAAAACTAAAGAACTGAATGTTTTACAAGAATTAGCTAGATCATTAGATGTTGAACCTGAATAGTTTATCAACATTCCATTTTATTGTTTTATATTTATTTTCAAATTTTAATCAAATCAAAAATTTATAATCAAATGTATAATTTAAAGATTTATTATTAAAATATTATTCAAAGATATTTTTTTGTCTAAATAACATTAGTTTACATTTTCTTTTTAGAATTTTTCACTTTTCTTTTTTAATTATCTTTTTTATCTCTTTTTAGATGAATTTTTTAATTTTTAATAAACCAAATTATCAAATACATGATAAAAAAAATTTATTCTTTATTGATTAAAACCACCATTTGATTAAATTTAAAAAAACCAATTTAAAATTGAGTTTCAGAATAAATTTTAGTTATGTTTCTAAATTAATTTTTCTATTCATTTGTTTTCAAAATTTTTTAAGCTTTTGATTATAGTAGTTTACATCTTATGAATAAATTTTTTATCTAATTTTGTTTTAAAAAACGTCACAAATCCAAGTAAATTTTAAGCTATTTTTAAATATGATAATTTAATTAAATCATAATTATTTAAATAAAATATTTTAAGTATGTTGGTTATAAATAAGTATTACAAAAAATTTATTATTTTAGTTTAATCTACTGTGTTGTCAACAAAGCTAGTCGATTTTCACTTCTTTATAAAGGTAAATACTCAAAAATTTTCATTTGACAGAAATTAAAAGTTTTTTTTTTAGGTTTTCAATTATTCTGGTTAATTGATTTTTGAAATTATTTTCATCAAAAATTTTTTTTTTTAAATTAACTTAACTCATAATTTTTAGTTAAAATTATTTAATTTTGGTCGATTTAAGACTTTAAAATGTTCTTCAAATTGACTTTAACTTTCTTTATTATTTTACAACTCACAATTACAAACGGTTACATTTGTAGTAATAAAAAACTTGTAACTCAAAGTCCAGTAATTGGTGTTTTATCTCAAGAAGTTTGGAATAATGGTGAAGAAGCTGTCAAATCATTCATTGTAGCTGGTTATGTCAAATATTTAGAAATGGCTGGTGCTCAAGTAGTACCTATTTTGTTAAATCAAAATGAATCTTATTATGATACACTATTTCAAAAAATTAATGGTGTTTTATTTCCTGGGGGTGCTTATAATACAAGTTCTTTGTATACAAAAATAGCTAATAAAATCTTGAATAAAGCTACTAATTACAACGTAAATTTATCTTATTCGAGCCCAAAAATAAAAGATAAAAATTATTTCCCTATTTGGGGAACTTGTTTAGGTTTTGAAGTTATTATGGATTTTATCTCTGGAGATAATTTATCTTATTTATCCAAGTGTAGAGCCTATGATATTCAAAATAACGTTCATTTAACAAGATCTAATGAAGTTTTGAAATCTGATACTAAGTTGTTCAAAGATGCATCAATAGAAATTTTGAATGTAAGTTAGGAAAATTTTTTTTATTATTTTATATTCATAGAAAATTTAATTAGTTACTAAGGTATCACGAGGTAACAGTAAATTATCATCATAAATGCTTAACAATAGATGACATGGTAAAACATAGTTTAAATAAAAATGTTAGAGTTTTAGGTTTAAATAAAGATAAAGAAGATATAACTTATGTTTCAATTATAGAAAGTAAATATTATCCAATTTATGGTGTACAATTTCATCCTGAAATGGTTTTATTTGAATTTAAAGATAAATTTGCTCATCGTAATATACCTCATTCTTTAGAAGCAACTAAGGTATCTCAATATTTTGCAAATTTCTTTGTACAAGAAACTAGAAAAAACAAAAATTGTTTTAATTCTCAAGAAGAGTTAAATAAGTATTTAATTTATAATTATAACCCTGAGTTTACAGCTTTAACTCCGGAAGAAAATTATGTTCAAAAATATTTTTTTGATTTGAATTAAACTAAAGTAAAAATTTAAAAAAATCTTATTAAATTAAATTTTGTTTTAAATTTTTTTGCTACAAATTTTTTTTTTTATAAATGAAACGATCAGTTTTAATCTTCAGCAGCTGAAGAATTTAAATTAAAAGTAATCGAAGATCTTAAGTTATTTTTAGAATAGTTCTTTGAATCTAAAATATTTTTATTTACTGTTAAAAAGTCTATTAAAGTTTTTAAAGAAGCCGTTAGTTTTTCATTCTTTGTATATGTTTTATAAATATCTTGACTTTGTTCAGAATTAATTGATTCATTCAAATTATTTTTTTGTATTGATTTTTGTGAAACAGCTAAAATTTTTTTTTTCAAAGAACTTGTTTTTGAATTTTTTGAACTAATTGTACGTGTTGAATCATCTAATTTATTAACTTTTGATTTAATTTTAATTTGCTTTCTATCATCTTTTTTTTCCACTATACTTTTTGAATTGAGTTTAATAGGTGTTTCTGTTTTAATGTTTTTTTTATCTTTTAAATTTACCTTTTGATTCTTAACTGCTTTTTTAAAACCTAAATCTGGGATAGTAAATTTTCTAATTGATTTTAAAAAACCACCTTGTTTAACATCAGTATTTTTTTTTGTAGTTCCTTCTGTACTTGATTCTAAATCTGTAGAATAATCAGTATTATTAATTGATGTAACTGAAATTGAGTTATCATCTGAATTTAAACTTTCTTCTGAATCTTCTGTTTTTTTAGTTTTTTTCATTTTGCAAAATCGTTTTTAAATTTATTTTAGTAAACTTAAAGTTTATTAAGAATGTTTTTTGAAGAATGTATTTTTCAATTGTTTGTTTTTTGTTTTTTTAAATTAGTAAATTAAATAGAATTCCTATTTATTTTAGATAGGATATTTGATTTAATATAATTTGTTTTTTCAATTCAAGTTTTATTTAACTTTTAGAATAATTTTTATTTAAATTTTTTAATTTCAAGTTTTCAAAATTCTTTACTTCAAACATGATAAAGAATTTTGACATTGAAATTTTTGAATTAAAAAAAATATTGACTAATCAATTTAAAAACACATTTACAAAATTTTTATACAACATTTTAATTAGTTTTTTTAAACAAAAATATTTTCAACTTAATTATTTTTACTAATAAATTCATTTTTTAGTAGCTTAAGTATTTAAAACAAAGTATTGTTCTATTAATAGAAAAATCTAGAAGTTTTAAAAAACTTGATTTTTTTAATAACAAGAAATTCTTCTATTAAAGAGTTTAAGAATTAAGATTTTAAATTTTTCATTAATTTTTTATTCAAAATTTTTAAGCTGTCCATACACGTAATAATCTTTGCTTAGGAAATGAAAATCTTAAATTAGGTGCTTTAGCACGTTCTAAATTACCATCTGGATCTTCAATACGTTGTTGAGCAGATATTTTTAAATGTGCCATCATTCTTTTTGTTACTGCTAATGCAATGAAATTTAATATTAAAATTATGCCTATGAAACCTTGCCAAATAAAATTATGACTTGAAAAAAACATCATTATAGAATCAAATAAGTATACTATTGTCAAAATAAGGTAAATATAAAATTCTCCTTTTAACCAACTTTTTTGAGAAAATTTACCAACATAATGGAATAAATAAAAAAATATTATACTGACCAATATAAAATTTGTTGATATACTTATAATTATTTGTAAATTATTCACTAAAATATCGCTAGAAGATGAAAGGGCTATTAAAAATCAATCAAATGTATTTATAAAAAAATTAATTAAAACTCTTACAAGATCTAATTATCAAATTAAATACCATGATAATAACAGAAATATTTAAAATAAAAAATTGCTTATAAAATGAACAACTTCTTAAGTATGAATTATCAAAAACTATGCGCTTACGAAAAGTATTTTGATAATTTGAATTCGATTTAACTAATAAACTTTTTTTTTGGTATTTTAAATAATTATTTTTTGTATTTATTTCCATAGAAGATTGTTCCAAATGTATATTTAAAGTATCTGAAGAAATAGATGTTAAATCTGACATAACAAAATTCAAAAATTTTTTTTTCTGTTCTGGTTTTAAAGTTTTTTCTTTTATTTTAAGAAATTTATCTGTTTCATTTTTTATTGCTAAGACTTTAGTTTTAACCATTCTTTCAATTTTTTTCTTATGACTTAGCACTATAATTACAATCTTTTAATTTTCAAAATTAATTCACTTCTATGATTTGTTTGATTTCTTTTATTTACTAGTTCTGTTTGAACTTATTTTTCTTTTTATTTTGTGTTTCTAATTTTTCTATTTTCTTTATAAATAGAATTTAGTTTAAATGGAAACTAAAATTTTTCTACTTAGCTCTTTAGTATATTGATTTTTTTTTTAATCTTCTCTTTAATTTTGATTTTTTTTAAATTTATATCAAGTTTTTGATTTTAAGAATAAATAGGTCTAATTATTTTTGAAAATTTAAAACTAAATTAAGATTATTATCAATTTTTTCTATTTTAAAATTTCAATAAAATAAAATGAGTAAAAATTAAGATTCTTGAAAGCTTTTGTAAGTATATTATATATACGGATTGTTTCTTAAATATTATTAACTTTATATTATCTCTTTGTATTTAGTATAGATTTTTTTAAACTTATTGAGAATCGGTTTTTTCTTTTTGAAAAAATTAATTGATCAGTTGTTTAAATTAGATAAAATTTTATTTTTTTAAATTTTTAATTAACCTTCATATTCAAATTTTACTTGAATTGTTTGTTTTTATTTTATTTACCAAACTAGTATTAGGTCAAATTAATAAAAAATGTTCACTGTAAAATTATCAGTTTAAAAAAAAATATGATCTTTAAATTGAAGATTATTGAAAAATAATTTTAATTATTTAAGGTGGTAATGAAAATTTCAGATACGTAGTGACAGCCAATGTTAAAACGACAGTTTTTTTTTGTGATTAAATTTCAAGAATGTATAAAATGGAACTGTTTTATGAAAGTTTTTTTATATTTAGATTAGCTATTTAAATAGAAAAATTGGTCAAAAAGAGAAAAAAATGAAAATTATTTTTGTTTTATTATTTTTTTTGAATAAATCTGCTGTTTCATTAATTTTAAACAGCCCTGTAAAAAACAAGGGTTAGTTAAACTTGATTTTTTGACTTAATTTTAATATTTAAACAACTTTTAACATTGAAATATTAATAAATACTTTCTTTTTAATCAAATATTTTAGGTGCTTTTTTAAAAGAAGTTGAATCTGATATTAAATGTTTCACAGCTGATGGAGATGAAGGTTCCTGTAGAAGTCTTACTGATTGTAAAACTTCTAGTTCTCAAAGTGAAAGATTAATAAACTGTGGTTCTGTTTTAGATGGAAAAATGAATCATATTTGTTGTCCTTTAAAAAATAATTTAAATGAAACTTTAAAATTAAAAAACCATGTAAGTTGTGGTAAACACCCTGATTTTTTAACAATTGTTGGTGGACAAGAAGTTAAACCTCATTTTTATCCATGGGTTGTTGCTATTTACCAAGTAATACCATTACCAGCAACAAGTATGAATAATTATACTGCATTTATTTATCGTTTTATTTGTGGAGGTACTTTGATTAGTAATCAACATGTTTTATCAGCAGGACATTGTGTTGTTCATGGTTACAAAACATTTACTGCTCGTGATTTCGTAATAAAAGTAGGTGCTCATAATTTAGATAACTCTGGTAAATTTTATAGAGTTGCAAAAGTCTGGGCTCATGAAAACTATAGATCTTATCAACGTTACAATGACATATCTTTATTCAAATTAATGACAGAAGTTAAAAGTGATATTTTATATTCAGCTTGTTTACCAATAAATCAACCAGAATATAATTTTAAAAATATTTTTCAAGATGGAACACCATTTACAGTTGCTGGTTGGGGTACAACTAAATTTTTAGGTAGATTAAGTGAAAATTTAAAAGCAGCTAATGTCTTTTTTATTAATAATTTACAATGCTCAAAAAATTATACTTCTTTACAAGGATCAGATATGGCTTATCCTAATGGTATTGATCAAAGTATGATTTGTGCTGGTAAATGGGAAGGAGGAGTTGATTCTTGTCAAGGAGATTCAGGTGGCCCATTAATGTATACAAAAACTGATACTAATAAAGTTTATTTAGTTGGAATTGTTTCATTTGGCTATAAATGTGCAGCTCCAGGTTATCCTGGTATTTATACAAAAGTTTCTACTTATTTAAATTGGATTCATAATAAAATGTTACTTTAAAAATAGTTAAAATAGGATAGCAAAGAATTTTTTTTTAATTTTTTATCTAATTTATACTTTTAAAAAAACAAATTCGCTTAATTTTTTTTTATAACTTAATTTTTCATTAGACTTAAATAGAAATAAAATTATGTTTATGAAAATGTTCAAAAATATGTAAAAGTAATTTTAGACATGCGCAAAAGAATAAAGTTTCGATCAGAATTTTTTAATTTTGTTCAAAAAAAATGGCTAATTTTTTAGATTATTTTACAAGAGGAGTAATAGCTTTTTTAAGTTTTATGCATCTAGGTACAAGCTTAAGATGCTATTTTGATGATAAGTTTATATTTTCAAAGATTTTCATATCTCACAATCAAGGTAAATTAAAGTTTGATCTTAATAAAAATTAACTTTATTTTTTCTAAGATAAAAAATTTAGTCATGTTTACGGAATATATTCTTTATTGATTAGTTTAGTTTTAATTCAAAATGCTATCTATCTGTACGTTTATCCGTAAGTTTTTGTTTTTTTTTAAAATTATCAAGCTTTTAATCAAAAATTAATTTTTTAAGAATTACTAGGTTAGCAATAGCTTCTGTTATAAGCTATTTGTTTTTTTTCTTTTTAGAGTATTCCATGTTTGACAATATAACTTTAACATTCACAAATAGTTTTCCAATTTTCTTTAATTGTAAGTTTAAATTTTTCTAAAAAAATTTCTGTCAATTATATTCTTCTTTTAAATTAAGTTTTAATTCTTATGTGGATGATAATATATCATATATGGAAACCTTATAAGAACTTTACATCAGATCCTGAAATAGAATCTTTATTTAAACATGGTTTACCTTTAAGAAAAAAGAATTCAAGAAAAAAACTTATTTAAATTGTTTTATGGCAACTTGTTTTTAAATAAACTCAGTTTTTTTTGATAAATTAGTTTTATTTTATTTGTTAAGTATCATTAGATTTCAGTTATTTGTTTTTTTTTTTACAAATTATATTAAGCCAAATTTCATTTTAAATATTTATTTACAAATTAAAAGTTAAAACTATTTTTCATTTAAATATGTTTTCTTTTGTTTCCAATTGATAATCAAATCTAAAATCTTTAGCCAAACAACTTTTCTTTCTTCTGGGTCTATTTCTTTTAATAAAAATGCAATCATTCTACCAAAATGATCATTAGCATCTAAATCTGAATCTGTTTCATCCATTTTCTTTTTTTTATTTTTTGGTACATTTTTAAAGCTGTTTAATAATATTTCATTTGTACGATTAGTCACACTAACTGTTGGGTTTGTTGTTTTTGTATTTTGTTGTACAGAAGTCTCTTCAGTTATATTTGTATTTTGATCCGTTTTTTTAATTAATAATAGTGGTGAAATATCTGAAACACCGTTTGGAGCTTTTAAAAAATAAATTTGTTGAGACAAATTTGTATTTAAATTTGGAGGTAATATTTTAAATTGCGTACTATCTGTAACTTCTTGACAATTTTTATCTTGTTTTTCATTATTAGTTGGTATTATATTTAATTTTATTTCTCCATTCTCAATAGCTTCAACTGATAAATTAGTTACTGGGCTATTTAGTTGCATTAAATCTGAAAAATCATCAGTAGACATGTTATCAGAATAATTTACTGTACATAAAGTGTTATTATTTTGATTTTCTTCTATTTCATTATCAGAGAAAGAATCTCTACCACTTTCACATTCTCTTAAAAATAATAATTTATTAAAATTTTTCCATTCTTTCTTTTTTTTATTAGGTTTTCTATTAGAACGAGCTAATAATTCTCTTCTAAAACCACTTCTTAAAGATCTCCATTTTCTTCTAACTTCGTCACCTTTTAGATTTTAATTATTTAGTTTTTGTAAATAACTTTTATAAAATAACTTACCTGTTAAATTAAACTTAAATCCGATACTTTCAAATTCATCATTTTTAAGATTTATATTTTTATATTCTGGATGTCTAATATCCCAAAGAAATCTTTTTTCTTTAACCATATTAATGATTGAGTTTTCTATCTCTGATGTTGACATTTTTAGTATTATTGGTTTGTTAATATTTTAAAATAAATTAGACCTTTTTTTTTAAAAAAATTTAAAATTTATGTATCTATCAATTTTTTATTTTTCTCTAATTAAATATTCTTACTATAAAAAAAGTTTATAAAAAATTGAAAATTTAATAAATTAGCCAAATAAATATTGAAGATAATACTTAATTTAAAAAAAAAAACTTAATTTATTTTAATTTTAATTCAGTTCAAAAATGTTTGCGTCAAATGTTTGGAACACAAGAAAAATGTTTGTGACATGCAGAAAAACAAAATGTCTTCTATATTATATTTATAAATAAAAAAAAAAATTAAAAAGAAGGAAACGAAATTAGAAATGGCTATTTTCCAAATAAAATTCTAAAGCTTTCGTACAAAAAAGAAGTTATTTACACAAAATCAGTTTTTGTTTTTTAATGGTAGAAGGCGCAAGAATACTTACTTTCATTTTTTAAATAAAAAAAATATCTATTACTTTTATTAATCTAGTTTTTATTGAAATTCTTAAAAGATTTGACATCAATTTAGATATAAAACTATCTAATAAAAAATTTAGAAAATTAAAATTGTTAAAAAGTTATATCTACAATTATTATATTAAGAAATTAATATACAAAAGTTTTTTAGAAAATTGAAACTACAATTTTTTTAGAAAAGCCAATCTACAATTTTTTTTCAAATCTATTTACCAAAATCTTTCATAAAAAATGAATTTAAAAAAATTTTTTTACAAAGTAAATGGCAGTAAGCTAGTTGTTCAACAAAAAAAGCTATTTGAGTTAATTTAAAACAATTTTTTTGAGTATCAAATTATATCAATTTTTTATATTCAATTTAAAGAATTTTCCAGATCAAATTAAAATTATGTATTTTGAAACTTAAAATATTTTTTGAAAATTAAATTATGGTCTTCTTAAACTTTTGCTCAAAACTACATGAGGAGATTGATATGCATGATAAAGAGAAACTGTAGCAGCAAAAACTGGCAATACAAATGATATAAAAAATCCATTTCTTACAGAATGATGGCGTTTAATCAAAGGATAAACTCTTGTGGCAAAATTCATTTTTGCTTTATTTAAACCAAGATTACACAGTTAATATACTATAATTGTTCATTAAAAAGCTTATTAATTAAAATATAAATTTTAACTGAATTAACTTTTATTATTTATAAACTTATTTTTTTGTATAAAAAAATAAAAAGTTTATATAGAAACTCAATAAACTATTAAAAAGATTATTTTATAAAAAAAACTTTAAAGACAAAAAGTTTTGTATGAGAACTTATGGAAAATGAAGTAACTTATCAAAAATTTTAAAAACTTTCTTTGTGTAAGATCAAAACTCTTCTGAATCAATTTTCATAAGAGTTTCCTATTTATACTTTTTATGCCGAAAGTTCTTGTCTTGAAATTTTTTTATCACGTTCACCACTCGAATAGTCACGTTTACCAAAAAATATAGTCAAAGAATCAAAACAACTTATATAGTCGTAGAAAGGCGGGCTTTACGTTGTTTATAAACAAACTTAAAAAACATGCGTAATCTTACTTGTACCCATACTTTTTGAAGAAAAACCTAGAATATTCTTCAGATTTCAGGAAAAAAACCAGATTATACCAAGGTTTTTAGTATCAGATAAATTCTTTTTTTATAAAAAAGAATTGATAAATTTCAAGTTAAAAATGGTCTACAAAAAAACATGTGCTTAAATTATTGATTTTTTTAAAGTTTTTTAAGAAATTAAATTATTTAAGTTCTTACAAAAGCAAAACATAAAATTAAGTAAAAAAAAATATTTATTCTATTTTTTAATTTTAATGAGAACAAGATGAAATTATAATGAGTAATAAAATTATACAATTTTAAATACTATGACCTTTTTGAAAGAAAATGATTTAAACTGAAATTTCATTTTTTAGACATAAGAGATATAGCGAACAAAAAATCAAGGTTCTTTTCTTAGTTATTCAATAATAAGCTTTGAAAACATAAAATTATTGTAAACATGAAATATTTATGCAAAAAGTTACTAAAAATAATTCATATTTTGCAATTATAAAGATAATTAAAAGAATCGATAAAGATACAAAGTATAAAATCAAAAAACTTTCCCAAAGAGTATTCGAAAATGAAAACAATAAATTAAATTTAATACTAAGTTTTATTTATAAAAATTTAAAAAAAAAAGTTAGTAAAAAAGATTTTTGTAAACTTTTTCAACTTATATACAATTATTTACATTAATTAAATTATTAGGATTAATTTAAAGGTTTCTTCTATTCCATTGGTAGTTCATATTTCTTGTGTAGTGAACCGAATTTGATGCATGAACCAAACTTATAGATGCAGCCAAAGCAGGAATAATAACTGTACAAATTGCTGCATTAATAGTAGCTGGATGGCGTTTTAAGATATTTAAACCACGGTAAATAGTCATCTTTAAAAATTAGATTTTCTTTCAAATAATTGATTAATTAAAATAATATTAAAGTTTGAGATAAATTTTTTAGAAATTTAATTTTAATTCTTTGAAGCTTGAATTTTAACTATGAATCTATTTAAAAAAACTGATGCTTTTATAAGTTTTTTCCAGGTGTATTGTTTTGATGTTTATTTTTAAAAAAAAAATATGTTTAAAGGAAGAGAGTTTTTAATTACTTTTAATAATTAAGCTTATTCAAGGCAAAATAGGTGGTTGTTTACGTTTTTTTTATTCTGCATTTAACTATTTGAACATTAATCTAAACAAACTTTAAATTATTTAATTTAATTTTTAATTATTCTGTTCCCTCCTAGACTTAAAAATAAGTCACATAAACCAAATAATCACGTTTATTAGTTTATTTCCCAAAGAGAAATTTTTATTGAAAATTAAATTAAAATAATTTTGAATAAACAAATTAATTAAAAGAAAATGATTAAGCTTTTAATTAAGCTCAATGTTTTTTTTTATTAAAATGTTTCAATTAATTGTTTATTGAAGACAGTCAAAATAGAATCGGAAAATTTTATTTTCATCTAAATGATTCACAAATAAAACTTATCAATAATGTAACATAATTTATTTTTAGCAAAAACAACAATTTTATTGAAAATTAAATAGATTAGATTGTTAAGTAATTGATGATAATTATTTAAATTTAACAATTTTAAGTTTTTTCAATAATATTTTGCTCTAAATTACTTTTGAAAATTTGATTTTTCTCACGTATGCATAAACTTCTTAAAATAACCTTTTCAATTTTAATTAACATAAAGGTTCTTTTAAAGATTTCCTGTTATGAAAAATATTCTAGATTTTGATAAAAGTATGTTCTTAAAAAGATTTAGTTATAAAATAGTATACTACTCAAGAGTTGGCTATAATACTAAAAATTATAAAAAAGAATTTTTAACAAATGTTTTCGAAATAAGATCTTTTAAGAAAAGATTATTAAATACAATTGAAAATATATCTATAGGAAGAAGACAAAAATACAAAAGAACATTCAAAATGTTTGAATAAAAAAACTTGAAATTAAAAAACTAAGCTAAAAGAGATTTTAATGAATCTTCAATAAATTAAACAAATAAAATTAATTTTCAAAAATTTTATGGAATTTTTTAGCTTGGAGATAACTATTTTAAGAAACTGTTAAAATAAGATAAATATTTTCACCATTCTTTATTGATTTTAATCTTTAAGTTTCAAAAAATTTTTTTAATACAAATATTAGTAACAAAAAATAAAAAAATGATAAAAAATTTTTATAAAAAACAATTTTAGTTAATCTATGAACAACAATTTTAAAAAGTCTTTTTAGAAAAGTCTAGTTAAATTATTTTCTTACAATGTTTAAAAAATTTTAATTCATGAATAATATGTTTACATCGAATTCTTGATTAAGTTTACATTTTGTTGTTACTTTTTTTTGTCCATTTAATTTTGTCTTTTTATTTAAACCTTTTTTTGTCTCAAAATTTCTTAAAAAATTGGTTAACAAATTTTTTGAAGAACTACGATGAAATAACATTCCTAAGCATAACGAGCTTATTAAAGCTAAATTAGTAAATTTTTTACTTATTCTATTTAAATTCATCATTTGAATTATTTTAATTTTAATTAACTATTTTTAAAAGAAGTCAAACCAATAATTTTACTTAAAACAAATTAAGACCAAATAATTATAATTTCCTTAAAAACCAATTATTATTAAATCAATGTAATTATGACTAATTTTTTTATACCAATGTAGCTTCGATTAATATTATTTAAAAAGTATAATTTTAATCAATATTATTTCAACCAACATTTAGGATCAATATTGTTACTTAAATCAACATTAAGAATCGATATTATTACTTAAACCAACATTATGAACAAAGCTAATTTTTTTTAATTAAATTAAAATTATAAATCAAATCAATTTTATCATTAAACTAAAAAGTTATTAATCAAACTATAATTTACTATAATTTATCAATCAAATCAATATCATTCAAATTTATTTAAATAGTCTTGAATTAGTTTGTATATTTTTTGACAGTTGAAAATTAATTTGAACTCGGCCGAAATTTCAAGAAAAATGTTTTAAGTAATTTCAAAACAAGAATTTCTATTTTCACACAAAATTTTTATTTTTACAGTTTTTTTAAATGCTGTTTAAGTTAATTAAAAAACATTTATTAAAAACCGATTTTTTATTATTCTTATTTTACAGAGAAAACCATTTAATTCCGTTGATTTTTTTTAATAAAATAATTATTTTCATCTATTAAATAACTGGTAAAAAGTTTATTATAAATTCAAATTTTTTGTTTTATTTTACTAGACGATTTAAACAATTTAACGTATTTGAGAATTTGAAGCCTTATATGTTATTATACAAATTTTAAGAAGACTCTAAATTAAACAATATAAATTCATTTAAATATTTTCAATATAAAGAAGTTTTCTATTTTAAAATTTAAAGAAGCAAAAGAAGCATTTTGATTTTATATTTCTTAATTAAGGAGACTATTTATGGAAAAAATTATTGTTTATTGAGATCAAAAAGTTTAGCTATTAACAATTTATGTCTTAAATTAAAATTTTTGAATCTCATGACAATGGCTGTTTAAATTATTTAATTTTATTTGAAAAAATTTCAAAATTGATATTTGTAAACTTGGTACTTTTTAATTATTGTTAGTAATGAATTCAAAGTATTTTTAGAAGTATTGGCAATTCATTGTCTCAAAAAAATTAATGGTAGATTTTAATTTTAAAGCGAAAAAAAATGAAAATTATTTGCTTTTTTTTATCCTAATTATCTAAAAGTCTAAAATTTTAGTTAAAAAGATATTTTGATTAATATTTAGATTTAAATAGTTTCAGCAATTAATTAATAGTTATGTTGATTACAAATTCATTACTCTATTCATAAAATAATTTGTAAACATTTATTGTCAATGCATTTTATGTTTTTCATTTAGGAAAAAACCTAATTTTTACTAACTGATACATTTTTCTAAGTTGCTTAAGCTCATTAAAACAAAAAAAAAATTAGCTTAACAGTTATTATCAAAACTAAATTTATAATTTAGAAATTTAAAAAAGTTTTTTTAGACAGATTTTAAGTTCTCGGATAATCTTTATAAACCAATTTTAGTTTTTAAATTTAATTTCTAAAAAAACCTCCATCTGTTATTAGATAATGAATTTATCATATTTAACTAGTTATAAAAAATCTTTAAATTTTCAGTTTATTATTCTTTATCATGATAACTATTATTAGCTAAAAATTATTTTTTACATAGATAATCTTAAATTAAAGAAAAACTTTTACTTATTTTTAGGTTTTTACTGATAAACTTCAAAACCTTAAGTCTATGAAATGGGTAAAACTTGTTTTTTTTTAATCAGACAGAAACTTATACGATGAAAGTTTAAAATAAAAATTAGTTGATGACTATTTTTTAAATTTTCTTATAATTTTATAAGTTTGAAAAAATCCGAAGTTTTATTAGAATAAATGTTGAGTAAATTTATAATGAATATCAGTTTTTTGATGAAAATTTTATTGAAAGGCTTGAAAAATTTCAACTCTATAAATATATTTTATACTCAAGTTAATATTTTGGAGTTATTAAACAAATTTTCTTAATGCTTTTTAAATTCAATTACAGTTTATGAATATTTAATCAATTAACTTAAATTTAGTTATCAAACTAAAATTTTTTTTTTTAAAATTATTTTATGGTCAAATTTATATTGAATCAATAAATTTTATGATGAACTAATCTTAAATTAATGAATTTTTAATAGAATATTTTATTTTTATAAGTTATAATAGTTTTAATTTAGCTACTGAATATTTTATTTAGTTTATTTCACAAAACTATTAAACTTAATTTTGACTAATTAAATTTTAATTAATAAATTTGTATTTGAGTTTAAAATTTTTAAATTGAAAAGATAAAAATTTTTTTTTTAAGTTTCTTTAAACTATCAAAAAGTTTATTCTTTGAAGTTTTTATTAAAAAAAATTATTTTTGGTAAATATCTAGATTTTAATTGATTTTTCATTTAGCAATAAATTAATTTAACATTCAAATTTATTAAACCGCAAATTTATTTTTTTTCTTTTAACATTTTTTTTTGTAAACATTTGTTGTCAACACATTTCATGTTTATTAACCAAAAGAACTGCAATTTATTTATTGACTAATATCTAATTTTGAATAGTCGTTTTAGATATTTAAAATACAAAAAAAAATTTAGCTTTTTATTAGCTTTGAAATTTTAATTGATTTTCAAGTTTTGTTAAAAACACCATCTTTTATTAAATCTAAAAATAATTTTCTCATTTTAACAAACTAAAGTGTTTTAGGTTCAAAATAGCTTTATTAGATATAAAAATATTAATCAATGAAACTTTGATTTATACATAAGTAGTATTTTTTAATTTACAAAAATAAATTACAATTTTATTTAAAGAATAGTTTTGTCATAGCCTACGGTTTTTTCATAACCAACTGTTTTTTGATATCCAATATTTTTATCAAAACCTCCAACATTAATACCTTTACCAAAACCTGAGCCAAGACCACCATTATAACCACCTTGTCCAAGAGGTCCTTGTCCAAGAGGTCCTTGTCCAAGAGGTCCTTGTCCCATAGGTCCTTGTCCCATAGGTCCTTGTCCCATAGGTCCTTGCCCCATAGGTCCTTGTCCATATGGCCCTTGTCCATAACCTATTGATCCCTGTCCAACATAAGCTGATTGACCCAATTGACCTTGAATTGCTTGTAACTATTAAAAAAAATTATTAAGTAAAAAGAAAAAAGAAAACAAAGAAACACTAACTGTTGCAAGAACAACTAAAGATGATAAAATAATTTTGTTCATTTTGAATAAAAAAATCTTTATTATAAACTTTATTAAAAGAAGATAAGTTTGAAATAATGAAAACTAAGAAAAAATTTTCAGCTTTTATACCCAAAAAAATGTTCGTTTGAAAATAATTCAAGTTTTTTTATAAACAAAAAAGTTGATAAGTAAGTTTGTAAAAAAGTAAAACCTTAAATTGAAAAGTTTTATTTATGCCTAGGTTTTTATTTATAAACTATCAAGTTAATCTAATGGGTAAAACTTGTTTTGATTTTTTAAATAAGAAAGAAACTTTAATGATGAAAGTTTAAATTGAAAATCGGTTTAACTATTGAAAAGTTGCTAACAATTTTATGAGTTTAAAAAGAAGAAGAATAAAATTCTCAAAAAATTAATATTTTAAATGAAAAATTAAAGAGAAATAAATTTAAACCATTAAATTTTATTTTTAATTTCAGTTTAAACATGGTTTTAGAAAAATTAAAGTTCCAATTATCTATGTAATAATTTCTAATTTAAAAGCTATTAACTTTTAAAAATTTAATTTTAATGAAATTTTATGTTTAATTTTTCATAATAGAGAAAACAAATTTTAAAAGAATAACTTTTTACAAAAATTAATTAAAATATTAAAATACAGGTTTTTTTTTTGATTTATGTTTATCTTTTTTTATTTCTCATAACTAAAGCAAAAAATAAAATTTCCTGAACTTTTTCGAATTAATAAAGAGTTCATAAACTTAAACTTGAAGCGTTTTCAAAAATAAGAAAAACCTTTTGAAGTTAAATATTTCACTATCAAGTTGAAACCAAATTTTGAATTAAATTAATTGTAGCAAACAGATAGGGTTTTTTTATTTTCATTAAAAAAAGAAATAAGAAAAGTTCAAAAATTTTCAAACTGTAAACAAATAGTATTAATTGTTTATATAATACTAAATGTTAATCCAATCTTATAAATAGACTTATTCTATTTTCAATAATATTATTTTTTTTCCCAAAAATATCATTTTTAGACTGTTAAATATTTATTAAAATCTTGAATTATCATTACAAAAATATTTAACTTTAATCTATTTTTCAAAATTTTTTTGTAAAAGTTTTCTTTTTTTAAGCTTAATAATCCTTTATACTTTAATTATTTCTTTTTTACTTATTAATATATTCTTATCTTCTCAAGTTAATGTTTTTTTGTTTTAAATTGATTTCAATTAATTAAATTTAATCTTTTTTTTAACTTATTTTTTTTATTGTTTCATTTAGCTTAAGTTATAAAGCAAATTTATTCAAAAAGTAATTTGAATCAATAAGAAAATAATTTTTAAACAAAGATTTTTACATTTTAAATAATGATTTCAATTTTAATAAATTATTCAATAGAAAAACAAGTCATTTTAGAAAACAATTTAGATTTCTTTGGTGTTTTTTTTTTAAATTTTTTAATTTCAATTCTTAAATATTTTAATTCTGAAACTATTACCTTTTAATGTTTTGTTTAATCTCTAGTATTTTTAGTATTTTATATTTCTAATTATTTTCATTAGTTTTTCATATTTTACTTGTTTTTCAATTTGTAGATATTACTGTGTTTATAATCTCATTAAATAATAGTAATTTTTTTCTTTTAAAAATCAGCTCAAAATTTATAAAGTTTTCAAGAATAATATTGTAACGCAACAAGTCATTAAATGCAGTTATATTTAATTAAGAAATTATAGAAAAATTATTTTTAGAAAAATGGTATTTAGAAAATTGAAAGAAAATAAGAAAAACAAATTATATCTTTGTAATGAGAAGCATATATTATTTAAAACGAACTGAAACAACAAAATTAAGAATTTTTTGTCAGAAATCAATATTTTTGAAGTTAAGTTTAATCAAAGTCTAAAAAAATATTGATTTAAATAAATAATTTTAATTAAGCATAAAAACAGTTAAGTGACTTTTTATAAGACAAAAAAAATTAGAAAAAAATTAAGTAAAATTAAACTTAAATATGTGTTTTAAGACTTTATTATTTTTCTTTAAGTTAGTGAAAACTTAGATAATGTTTTGTTTTATGATTTATTTTGTTTAAGTGTCTTATAACTATAGGTTAATTGTTTCTAAATTATAAATAAGATTAATAAGTTAATTTCATTTTTCAAAATTAAATTTGCTTGTTTAGTAGATAAAAATAAAAATATTCATCACTAATTTGTGTAAATAATTATGAAAAAAAAAAATTGAGTTTCAAAATAATTAACAAAATTATTTAGCCCCAACGTTGTAATAAACTCATTCTATCACAACGACATTGATCCCCCCAAAAATTACAACGACAAACTGAATGAGAACAGCAATTAATTATTGGATTAGATCTTGGGCTACACAATGATCCACGTTTCAAACAACTTTGAGCTCTAATTGGTCGGTAAGTACGTTTAAGACTAAGTTGTTTTAAATTTTTGATAGATTTTTTTTCTGGTAAATTACTAAGTTTATCAAACATACGAGGTTCATCATAAATTATTTGAGGATAATTTTTTTCAGATGATAAAATTTCATTTTTTTCCATTTCATTATATGATAAGGGTAAACCAAATTTTTCATTTTGTCTTAAACTATCTATCAAATTTGAAAAGTAGTAATCATACATGTTTTCTTGATTTTTTTCTTTAAGTTCTCTAAAAGAGTTTTCTTTATCATCTAAAGTAAAAAAAAAGTTAAATTTAATTTTATGAAAATTAAGATTTTTCTTCAAAAAAAAAAAAATATAGATAATCATTATGTTATTGAAAACTATAGAATTTTTTGATTTAACGACAAAATTAATTTTATTTGTTTTATCCTAATTGATTAGTTAAAAAAAAATCTTTTCATTAATCTCATGTCTAAATTCAATAAATTTTTCTGATAAAATGAATTAATTTTTAATAATTTAGCTAGAATATTTTATTGTTTTAACAAAATTTAGTTTTTAATTCTTTGACATTTAAATTAAATCTGTTGATTTTCTGAAAAACAAGCTTTATTCATATGATTAACCCAGTTTAAAAGCTAAAAAAAAAATCTCTTTTGATAAATTTTTAAAAACATTTAGGCTTATAAACTGTATTAGCAGTTAATTTTTGAGAAAAATAACAGCTTTGTTGCAGTTTAAATTAAAAATTTATTCTTTAAAATTTAATTTAATAAAGTTTTATGATTTATTTTTATTAAAAAAACTTACTTTCTTCTATAAAACTTGGTATTTGATTACCTGAAGTTAAAATGACTTTTAAAATTAAAAAAAACAAAAAAAAAATAAAAAAACGTCTCATCTTATTAAAAACTTTGAAGTATTAATTTAACCTAATTAAGAAAAAGAAAATTATTTAAATAAATTAAAATTAGAAGATTCTTTCTTTGAATTTGAAAATTGTAAAAGTTTTTAAAGAAAAAAAATTTATTTTTAAAATTCTAGAACATTGACTTTGAAATTATTTCCTTCCTGAATAAATTTTACATAAAAAGATTCAATTATTTTTTAATTGTAAAGTCTATTAACCAAAGCTTACAAAATTTTATCAAAAACATTTTAATTCAATTCTCTAAGTTATTTTTAAATAAAGTTCAATTTTAAATTATTTTTTAGTTTTCAGAGGATATAGTTTTATTTTTTAATTTTTCAACTCCAAAAATTCACTATGATTTTTTAAAGTTCAATTTTTCAAATAATTAATAGGAAACTTAACTTTAAAATTAATTTTTAGATTGACAAACTTGAAAATTATTTTTAAATAATTTTAGAAATGATTTGGTTTGAAAAATTAGTTTCAAATGAAATTTTTTTTTCAATTTTATTTTTTTTCTGGTAAAAAGTAACTTGATATTAAATATTTTCCTATAAAAAATTTTTATATTATTTGCTATGATTAATAAAAATTTAACGAGATTTTCTTTTGAGAAGATAATTTAACTTTTTGTTAATTATTAAAGATTTAGAAATAAACATTCTTAAACTACTAAAACTTTTTTGGTTGTAATCTTTAACTTAGCTGAAAATATTTAAGGTAATTTTTTTGATTTTTCAATTATAAATTAATTGAATTATTAATGTTTTTACCTTTAATTTATTTATTTTTTGAAGTTTTTAATGATAAATTTTGAAATAGTTTCATCTTGAAGTTTTAAATAAAAATAAATTAAAAAGCTTTTGAAACATAATTTTTTTTAATTTAATAAAGAATATATTTAAAAAAAAGTAATACTAACTTTGTAATAAACTCTTATTTTTCTTGATAAAACAATTTAATTGATATTTTACACAATTAAGTTGAACTCTTTAATTTTTATTAAACAAAATTACAAATATTAAACTTTGTGTAATATTAATAAGATAGTTTATAATTTTAATTTCTAAAATAGGTTTTTAAATAATTTCAGAATTTTTAAAGAAATAAGTTAAAATTTAATTGATACAATTCACTCAAATAAAATTTTTTTTTTTTTTCTATTTTTTTCAAATTATTGGCTCACATATCTCTGATCAAAAAGCTAAAAACTAAAATAACGTAAATTTTGTTGGTTTATTTTAATTTGAAAAAAAAATAGACTTAAATAAAGTTTATTTATAATATAAAACATATAGCTAGATTATATGTTTTAGTATTTTGTAAAGTTTTTTTCTTAGTTTTATATACACAAAAAAAACTCTGTTTAATGTTATTTTAATATTTAAATTAAAAATATAATTGTTTTTGAATTATTTTATTCAAAATAATTTAAACTTGTTAGAGTAATAACATGATTATTTAATTTTCTATACTAATTTTTTCATCCAAAACAAAATTTTCGCAAATAAACAACTTAATTTTGTTGAAATTTTTTTTAAAATAAAAATACAATAAAAAAACCTCCCTAAACTTTTGAATTGCGGAAGTTGATTCAATAATTTGGTAAAAAAGTATTAAAAACAATAAACTAGATAAAAATAATTCATAACAATTAATTTAAGTTTTTTTTTTCTATGTTACAATTTTGGTCATTTGAAAAAGTTTTAGTAATTTTTTTTTGTTGCTTAAAGTAGGTTAAAGAATATAGGATAATTTGATTAAAAATGTTTATTAAAGATTAAAACTAAGTATAAATTTAAAGATAAATATTATTGAACAATATAGAATTTATTTTTAAAGTTAAACTTTTGAAATAAAAAAATTGATTTCTTCAATTAATTTATTGACTATTAAAGTTATTTTTGTTTAAATGACTAAATAGAATACATATTTAACACTTTCTAGAACTAATAAAGTTTTATTCAGTTTTGGTCAAAAAGAAATTATCTAATATAATTTTTATGAATTATTTAGATTGTTACTTTATGGAATACCTATAAATACCAGCAGAGGTTTTTAAACGCAAAAAATTTAAATTAGAGTTTTTTTTTCTCAGTTATAAAAACTTATGACGGCATAAAAACATCATCATTAAGATGATTAATCTAAATAAACAATTTAATCAAAATTTTCCAAATAAACTTTTATAAGTTAAAAACTATTTTCATTTAAAAATAAATTAGTATAAAATGATCAACATATATTCTAATATAATATTATTTTTAAAAATAGTTTAAAGTATCAGCTTAAACAATTAAATTGTATTAATTTAAAAATAAAATTCAAAATTTAAATTTTCTATGAAAAAATTTATTTTATAATTTAAGGAAATTCACCTTTCAAAATATTGGCCTAAGTATTTTACTATTTGTTTTTTTTTATTAAAAAAATATCTTTTTATAGTTTTGAAGCAAAAAAAAATTTTTTTACATATGGAACAAATTTAAGCTTATAACATATGTTTCATCAATATGATTTTTTTAATTTAATTTTTTAGTTTTTTAAAAAACTAAGAAATTAATTAAAAATACACATTTAGTGTTTAAACAAAAAATGACATGTAAAAATTAAAAAATTTATCAAAATAGCCAAAAAAATTATCGAGGTTCAATTACTTTTTTCATTTACAAAATTTTTATTAAGTTATTGACATGAACTAACAAATTTTTAAACATTGATGAAAATTATGACGTCATTTTACTATCATTTTTTTTTTAATTATATTAAAAAAAACTTTATAATTGGCAAATTATTATAAAGAATTGTCAAAAGAATTTTTAAATTCTAAAGAAAAAAAAAATTATAATTTTTAAAGTTAATCAATGTTTTTAAGAAAAATATCAAAGATTTATTTTCAGATTTATTAAGAGAAAATCAAGTGGGAAATAAAATTAAGAACTAAAAAAATAAGAAATTTTTTTAGAATAATTTAATTTTTTTTAAAATTTCAATTTTAAGAAATCATAAAACTCTTTTCAAATTTTTATTTATCTAAAAGCTTTTCTTATAACTAAATTAAAAAAGTAAAATTTTTTAAAAGCTTCCGTAAATTCTTTTTTCTAAATGTTTCTTTACTATTCTTAATTTTTGTTTATTGTGAATATTTAAATTATTAAAGTTATCATTTTTGATTTAAAATTTATTAACTTAAATTATTGATCAATTATAAATAAAAACATTTCAAAGTAAATTTGTTTTTAAATTTGAAAAATTTTGTTAATTAAGTTATAAAAAGACTACTTTAGACCCAGATAAATTTAGATTAAAAAATTTTTTAATTTGAATTTTCATTTTCATTTTACTGATCAGAAAATTATTTTCTTTCATCTTTTTTTTTATCAGACGTAAGATTTTACAATTTTTTAAAAATCTGATAACAAGTTGTTTTACTTAAAATTTTTTCTTTTTTTAAATACTATAATTCGATGCTTTAGTTTCTTTTTTTTGAAACCGGAAATAGTTTTATATACTTTAACTTTATTTTATTTATAACTTAATTTTAAGTTTAAAGAAAAAAATTAAACTAAAGAACATTATCAGTATAAACCTTTAATTTTAACTATAATTTCATATAGCAAAAAAGCATACTTTGCAAAGATACATATAAATTTTTTTTTTTATAAAAACTTTTTCAATGAATTTAACTTTTAGTTTCAATTTATTTCAAACTTGTGAACCTACTATTTTGAAAGAAGAAAAATATTTTAAGTAATAATTGAAAATCATTTTTATTTGAAATAAATTCAAACAAAGTTTTATTTAAAAAAAGTATGTTTAATTTATTTATCTTTAAAAAACAATTTGTTCAAAAAATTAAACTTTATTTTTTTAATCTTTTCAGTTTAGAAAATTTAATTTTAATTAAAATTTTTTTGTTTTTTAATAAATGAAAAATTAAGTTGATTAACTAGATTATTTAGTTTATTTTAAGTAAATTTATAATTAAAATTTAATTTAAGAAAACTAAATTTTGGTCTTAACAAAAAAGTTTAAAAGTTAAATTTTTCATTTAATTTTAATAAAGTTTTTTTTTCTTCTTTTCAGTTTTGAAAATTGATCTCAAGTTTTATCACCAAAATGTATTTTTATGGAATTTTTTTTGTTTTTTTTGCTTTAATCAATTTAATATCCGGTTATATAGCTATTGGTAAGTTTTTTTAATTTTTAAAAACTGATTAATTACGTCTAGAATATAATTTTGTGTCTTGAATTTAGTTTTTTTTGTATCAATCAACTAATAAGCTAATTTATTTATTTTTGTTTTGGTATTTCATGTTGTTAATTTGAAATTAAAGTTTAAAAATTTAATTTAAATTAATGACATCATTTTTTGATTTTAATTTGTTTATGTCTGTTTAAAAATTTTTATGTTAATTTTATCAGTATCAGTTTAATTAGAAGGTTTTTATTTCTTTTTTAAACGGTTTATTTATATGTTTAAGTTTTTATCATAGCTATTTCAAACTTTTATGTTTAAATTTGAATAAAATTTTTTTTTTGTAGACGCTAATAAAGTTGATGATGAAAATTATGAACAGGCATTACTAAGTTTAATAAAACAAAGACAAATTTTTCTTGAAAAAGAACAACAATTAAAACAAGAATTGCAACAGTTAACATCAAATGATCAAATGGTTTCAAGTTTTTCAGAACTAAATAAAAAAGATGATGAAAAAAGAGGAAAAAATTGTCTTAAGCGTAATGCAAATTGTGATGGTAGACTTAATGAATGTTGTGCAGGATCAACTTGTCGCTGTACAATTATTGACTCAAATTGTCGTTGTCAAAGACCAGGATTATTTCAAAAATTTTTTTAAAAAAAAAATTGAACTTTTTAACACTTACAAATGTTTTCGAAATGAAAAATTAGATTTAAAAGCAATTTTTAAGCAATTAATAAAAAATGAATAACAAGACTTTTACAGTCCTTTTAAATCAGGATTTTAAAAATTTTTGTTTTATTTGTCTTTAATGTTTTAAATAATTTATTGTGTTAAATTTTTTCTTTATTTTAACCTGACTTGTTTTATTATTTTTCTAAATTAATTTTTTGGTTGGTTATTGAAATTTTTAATAAAATTTTTTTTCAAATTATAAATATGTCTTACTAAATAATAAAATTTAAGCTGATTGCACTTTTTTAAGGTTTGAAAATTTTTTTATAAAAATTAGATCAAAATAATATTAAAAAGTTTTTACAAACTTTTTCTAATTTTATTTTTTACTTTTAATTTAAAATAATTCAACTGTTGAATCACTTCGCTGAAAACTTATTTATAAATTTTTTATCAATCTAAGTTTGTTTATAGTTAAGCATTACGTTGAAAAAATTTTAAGTTTTTATATGCGTTTTTAGCAACAACAAAAAAAATTATTTTAAGTTTCATTGATTCTTTTATAGTTTCAATTTCTTAATATTTTTTTGCTAAAAGATCAAAATTTTTTTTTAGTCTGAAAAAGAATTTTGGTAAAACACATTGGTTGCTTTAATTAATAATTTAAAATTACTAATTTTGAACTTAAAATTTATTCATGAAAAAAATCAGAATTTGAAGAATGATATCATAGTTCAAACTGAAAAAAATAATTTTAAAAAAAATTAAAAAAATAACTGAATAATTATGATTAATCTATGTAAATAAACTTTTTAACCCAAACACTCAAGTTTAAAAAGTTTTCCTGTTAAAAATTAATTTGACAAGAACTTAATTTTTTTCAAAAAACCATAGCAAATAGCTGAAATTATGCAGATTGATGTAGATATTGATGTTGTTATCAAAATATAATTCGAATAAATAAAAAGATTTGTGAATTAATGAACATATTGAATTATTTTACTAGAAAGAGAAAAAAAAATTATAATATTAATTTCATTATGTTAAAAAATATATACTAGAAAGTTTCTTAAAATATATGATGAAAATTTCAAAACAAAAATTACTATTTAAGAGTTTATTAATGAAATGATTAATTCGAAACAAAATACTAAAACTAAGGCTTTGATAAAAAGCTAAAAAAATATCAACACTGATTTTGATTGTATTATTTGATATTATTGATTATAACAAATGGATTTTTTAATTTTTTAACGTTATCAAATACCTATGAGCCAAAAAAAATTAAATTATTACAATTAAAAAAGAATTATAGCTTTTTACTGAAGATGGTAAAAATTACTGGGTTCCACCCGGATTCGAACCGAGGATCTCCAACCTCAGAAGTCAGTGTGTTAACCAATTACACCACAGAACCCTTAACATACAAGGGGCTATAAATTAGCAGTATTTATAAATAATTTATAACGAGAAATGTTTAAGTTTTTTTTTCAAAAATTTGGTTAAGCAATCTTCAAAAAGCTAATTTACATTTTTAATAAAGGTTATTGGGAAAATCTTTCAAAATAATTAAGGCTTTTTGAAAATTTAATTTTTTTAACTTGTTAAATAATTTTCAATTTAGTTTTGTAAATATAGTTCAAAAAAAATATTTAAAGTTAAATAAATTACTCAAAAACTTTTTATTAAGCTTAATAAGCTATTCTCACAAAACATTTATAACGTAAAAATAGCTATAAATTAAAGTTTGTAAAACTCAAATGACAATAAAAATTATTCAAGCAGTTTAATCAAAATTAATGAGTATTTAGTATTAAAAAAATTCAGTGTTTCTATAAAAAGCTAAAATTAGTTATCATCAATAAAGATTTGATATTTTAATTTATTAATTACTTATGCTACTTATCTTTGTGACATTTCAAAAAGAGTAGTCTCTCAATAAAATCACGGTAAGAGTTTTTTTAATTAAAGTATAGTTATTTAATTTAATTGTTTTCATAAGTTTTAATGTCAAAAGTTGTTAAAAGATTCATTTGAAAATTCATATTTTTAGTTAAAATTATAATTGACAGGTCTTTTCAGTTTTGAATCCTATAAATAACATTTTGGATGTTTAGAAATTAATAAAATTTTATTAACTGAAAATTTTTCTTTACTTTATATAAACTTTTACTTTTGATATTTAATTCAAAATTTAACATTTTTATTGAAATTAAATTTAAATTATAAAATTTTTGTAAATTAAAATTTTTTGAATACAAAAATAAATTCAAAACTAAAACTATTGAAATATACATTAATTTTATTTGAGATTTTTTTAATAAGTCAATTTAAAGTTATTTAGATTCTTTGTTTTATATATATATTTTATCTTAAATTTTTCTTTAAAAACAAACTCATCTTAGATAAGTATTGTTAATTCAAAAAATTTTAAAAAATTTCAAATAAAGGCTTATAAACTAATTTTTAAGAATAAAGTTTTTGAAAATTTTGATCTAATAAGCAATGATATCTTGAACAAATAAAAGGTCTAACATCTCCTTTAGATTTTACTATTTTTTCTAAAAATGGTAACAAATTTAACAATTCTTTGTCATTTTTATCATGAAACCAACTTTCGATTGGTATTCCATTTTCTAATTGATAACCAAAAGCTTGAGGTGAATTATCTATTATTATAGTTTTTGACAAATCACGTCCTAATATATTTAAATCTTTTATAAAATTACCAGCTACATATAAACAATGTTCTCTAAATAAACGAAACTTTATAAATTTTCTATTAGGATCTAATAAATCTAATAGTTTATCAGCATAATCTTTTTTTGATGCAGTAAACAATATTACTTCGAACCACTCTGATACTTTTTCTAAAAATTCTTTAAAATAAGGACGTGTGCGAACATAAACTTTGTATTCCATTCCCTGGAAAAAAACCATAAAGCTAAATGTTGCATCTTTAATTTCTGTCAAGCTGCAATGAACTAAAGTTTCATCTAAATCTAAAACTAAATTAAATTCTGGTGAACTACGAGTTTTTAAAGGCAAAGCAGGTCTTCTATTAATTAAATCAGAAGTTAAAGGAGGTAAATTATGAATAAAATGATAAGCATCTAATTCTTCTTTAGAAAGTTTTATAATAGTTTGAGATTGATCTGATGTAAAATAATCATCTAAAATTATATTCGAGTTTGACAAATGATCTTGAAAAAATTTTTGATGCTTCATACATTGAGAATAATGATGATTCAAAGAAACCATTATAATTTTAAAATGTTTTTTCTTAGTTGTAATAATTAATTTATTTTCATCAATAATTTTGTCATTTAAACTTATTTCTTCATTAAATTCATTTGAAGATTCAGTTCGATCATCATCATCAATTTCTAATTCTGCACTTTCTAAACTATTTTCATTTGTTTCGATATAAGATTTTAAAGCTAATTGCTTATCAAAAATTATTTTTTTACAACTTGTAAAATTGTTTGAACTATTTTTTTGTTCAATAGAACTAATGAGATCTAAAAATTAAGTAAAAAAAATTAATTCATCTTAAATTGAATAATTGATAAACATACCACATTGAACCCAATCATTTTTTTTAATACTAAAATTTATGTCATTTAAATTCAAATCTAACTGTTCATTTTTTAAATAATTCTTTGAAAAAACAATATCTTCATGATCCATTTTTTGATATATATTTTTTTTCAAAGACAAGAGGAAATTTTTTTTACTGTTTTCAGATTTAATTAACTAATTTGAATACAAGGTTTTCAAACTAAATTTAATATTTTTTTCTAAATACTTTCACTGATTGCATTTTTAAAATTTTCAAAGCTTAGTCAAAGAAATTAAAAGTTAGCCTAAAATTTTATAAAATAAAATTTGAAATGATTAACAAGTAATAAATAAGATGAATAAAGAACCATATTCAAGAAATAAACAAAAAAAATTAATTAAATATAAACAAATGTTAATTCTATTTTACAAGAAAAAAAAATGCATATTAAATTTAAATTTACAAAAATAAACTCTAAACTAGTTAAGAACTTTCTAATAAGACACTAATACTGTTTCTTTAGAAAATTATTTTAAGGTAACATTATAAAGACTTAGATGATAATTCAAAAATCAAAATTGTTTTACTTCAAATAAAAATTTTAATTAATATTTCTCATTTTTAAATTGATTTTATATTAAGTTTAAATATAAATGATGCAAAATTTGAAAAAAATTTTTTTATCTTGTAGAGTGTTTCTTTTAAAAAAAAATTTTAACTATGAGTTTACTATTTATTTGAGTTATCTAAATAAGTTAAAATTATTTTTTTTATTTCACTTGAATTCGAGAACACTTTTTATTTTTTTTTATAAATTTAAGCACAATTATTTCATCTTTTAAACTGACATCTAGTTTATATATTTAAAATTATCTTTAACTTCGAAAAAATTATTCAATTTTAATAAACACGTTAATTTCAAGAAAACTTTAAACTTTTTGTTAACATATTAAAAGTTTTAAGAAATAACTTTGAAAAAAATCAAACCTACTAAGTTATTGTCTTAATTATACTATTTATTTTTTGAAAATGTTGAATAACCTTATGATTATTAAAATTATCAAAACTTATTAAATATCAAAAAACTTATCAATTTTGATTGATAAAAAAAACATTTTGTTTTGAATTTTCATCTTATAAAATTCGGCTTAATATGCGCTTGTGTTATTTTTATATAAAAATAAAAAAAATTAAAACGAAGTATGAAGATATATTTTAAAGCATATGTTTTTTCATAGATTCACAAAAAGAAAAATTGATAAAGTATTTGAATTGTTTTAAAAAAGATTTTTTTCTAAAAACAATCAATTTTCATTTTTAATATTCAAATTAATAAACTATTAAGCGAAACTTTTAATTATAAATTAATTTACAAGTTTTTAGTAAACATAAAAAGAGAAAAATTTTACTAAAAATTTAGTCAAAATGTTAAATAAAATTTTTTCTAAATTTGTTTACTAGATAGTTATTAATAAATTTAATTTAGAAAAAAAGTTGTTTTGTAAATAAAGGAAATAATGCGCATGTTAAATTAGAGCGACGCTTGTGTTGTTTAATTTTAAAGCTATAGATTTTTTCTATTTGCATTGAAGCAGGTCAATTTCCTATGGCAAAAATAGTTTAATTTTTGAATTTAAAATATTGTGTTCATTAAATTGTTTTTTTCTTAATTTAGTTTAAATTTATTTATGAATTTTTTTTTATTTTTTTTAATCTAACTGTTTATTCAAATTTTTTATTTATTGTTTTGTTTTATATATTATTTTAGTATTTTAAATTTTAAAATTAAAACTTTTTAAGAATCATGACTTCTAATCACAATAATGTATTTGACGATTTAAATGCAGAAGAACAAAGGTTAGTTTTTTTTTAATTTAAAATTCAATTATTTATAATTTTAAGTTTTTTAGACACAGGCAAATAGGATTTGAAAAAGGCTATTCTTTAGGTGAAGAAGTTGGTTGGAAAGATGGTTTTGTATTTGGACTAAAAAAAGGTGCTCAAATTGCCGCAGAATTAGGTTTCTATCAAGGTTTTGTGCATGCATGGATTGAAATTTTAGAAAAAGAAGATGAAGTTAAACAGCGTAAGCTTGTAGCCTTGAAAACATTGCTTGAAATGACTAGACAATTCCCTAAGTATAACTTAAAACACCCAGATGCTGCTCAGTTATTAGCTAGAATTAGAGCTAAATTTAAACAAGTGAATAGTTTATTAAAATATGAGTATTCATCTAACCCAAGTTTTAATACAAGTACAGAAGAAAATGAAGAATTCAGCCAAAATTTTACAAATTTTGTTTTTAATCAACCTTCAACAAGTTATACACAATCTGCTAAAAAATCACCTACTCCTAATTTCAATTCTAATAGAATGAATGAAATGTCTTTTTAAAAATATAAAAAAATGTTTGTTTCTCAAACTTTAAAAAGTAGATAGAAATTTTTAAAAAGTTTACTATTTATAATTGAAACTCAAAAAATATTTTATATTATTTGATAAACTTTAACAAAAATTTTATTTATCATGTTTGGAACATTATTGTTTGAAGCATCAATTATTGACGAAAAAAATAATTTTTTGATAAAAAAAATTAAGTATTTGAATACTAAATAATTTATTATTTTCAAAAATAAGATTTTGAGAACTTGACTAATCAAAAACTACTTCTATGGTTAAATATTTTTAAAATGTTTATCTTGTAAATAAATAGTTTTTAAATTTTTGTAAATACATATTTATAAAGTTGATTGATACGACTAATTCAAATTTTTTGGAAATTTAATTTATTTAAACTTTACAAAATTTTATCTCAGATATATTTTAGGATTTAAAAAAGAATTGTTAAGTTTTTGTTTTATGATTAATTTTTTCATAAGTTTTAAAATTTAAAAACCAAAAACACTAGATTTCAAGTTACTATTTTATTTTTAAAAAAAATAGAATTCAAATTAGATTTTAAAAAGATCAACAGGTATTGCACATTTTATTATTTTAAGTTTAGAAAATGTTTTATCAAATCAAAATTTTTTAAAAATAAAAAACTAAAAATTCATGAAAATTTAAAACTTTTTTTTTGTGGTGCTATAAACGTAAGTCTAAAATATTTATACAAAAGAATTAATTTTAAAAGATTTAGAAAAGGTAAATTAAGTTTACTTCAAATGTTTTTCAACTCTACTTCGTTTAAATTTAAAAATCTTTAAATTTATCGGTCGATACTCTTTACATTAAAATATGTATTAATGAACTTGTATTTTTAAGTTCAAAAAAGCTTTTAAATAATTAAAACTTTTGAATAAATCAACTTTTATTTGAATTGAAAATTTAATACTAGTTAAAATAAATTTATTATAAATCAACTATTTATAATACTTTTAAAAAATGTTCAAATTTAATTCATGAAAATCAATTTTATTTTCAAGTTTATTAAGTATCAATTTGTATTTTCAATTGAAAAGTACTTCAAAAATCAATTTACAAAAAATAAAAAAATTTAATATTTTGAACATTTCTAAAAATACGTTTCTTGATAAACAAGTTAACATGTTTTCAAAAATCAATAGTTTTTAATTTAATTTGATGATAGGAAGCGGCGTCTTGTGTTTTTTAAATTAAACTTATTTTCAAAAAAAAAAGTTTGCTGTAAATTAACTGTTTAAAAAAGAGTCATTGTAAAAGCTTATATAAGCATCTTCTTTTATTTTTTAATACATTCTTAAGTTGATTACATCATCAATTGACACATGCACAAGTTGAAAAAAGATTTTTAAACTAACTCATCTTTATTTTTACATTTACGTAGATAAAAGATAGCTGAAATAAAATCAAAAAAGTTTTTTCGTCTTCAACTATTACCATAAAACTTTGAATAAATTATTTAAAACACTCAAAAATATCCAAATAGTAGCTTTGGATCTCGAATTTTTATAAGATGAAAATAAAATAAAAGTTCTACAAATAAATATTAATACAAAAATTGCTCAAATTTAAACCAAGTAAAGTTTTTACCAAAAAAAATTTCCTTTTCAAAAAAAAATATTTTTCTTAGGATAATTACAAAAACGTATTCCTTGGTCTTTATTTTTATATTAGTTCCTGGATAAAAAGTTTTTGTTAATCATAAAAATTTATTAACTCAAGTCTTCTGAGAAAATTTAACGCAAGGCGGCAGTTTTCCGCACTTTTAATTTTTTTTTTTTTAAATTTTTAAATTGAGCGCTAAAAAAAAATTCAAAAAATAACAGCGGCTTTAAGTTTATAAACATGAATGGACACACACACATTTTTTGTTAAACTTAAGCTTGAATACTTTTTTTACAACAACTTAATTAGTTTAATTATTTTTTTAATCTAAATAAATTTAAATATTATTAATCATGAATCCAGAATCTAAGTTTAATCTTGCTCATATGTTGCAAGGTATTGAAAGGTAATGATTTTCTTATAAAATCTTTATAATTAAATTTTTTTTTCTTTTAGATACAATCCTAATAATTTGCCTGAATTAGAAAAATTTGTTGAATTACAAGTAAAAGAAGGCTGTTATAATTTAGAAGCTAATTTAGCTGTTCTTAAGTATTATCAATTTAATCCAACTAGATTTAATGCTGATATTTGTGTAAAAATTTTAATTAAAGCTTTGACAAATATGCCTAAAGCTGATTTTATATTGTGCAAGTGTTTGATTGATCCAGCTTTTGTAAGTTAAAATTTTCTATTGTTTTTTTTTATTGAAGTTTTCTACTTATATTTAGTTTGAAAATGAGACTATAAAAATAGTTAAAGATTTACATCATAGTTTAGAGACAAGCCAATTTCAAAGTTTTTGGGTAAGTAGTTTTAGATTGAAATTTAAGAAATACTTTTACAATTTTTTTTATTTTTTAGCAAACTGTTAATGAAAATTCAAGCTTATTCAGCAAAGTAAAAGATTTTCATGAATGTATTCGTGACTGTAAGTAATTTTTAATTTTTATTTTAATTTTTTTTTTCAAAAAATTTTGTTTTTTTAGATATTATTCACATCATTAAAATAACTTATCAAAGAGTAGAAAAAGATTTTATTAAAGATATTCTTAGTGTAAATAGTTCAGAATTACAAGTTATTATCACTAAAAATGGTTGGAAAGAAGTTGAAGAAAATTATTTATTTATAACAGATCAAGCTGAAGAAATTAAAAGTAAAAATATTACAGAAAAAATTGAATTTGAGAATGTATTTTCTTCTATCATAGGATACAAATAAAAAGACTTTTTCAAGTGTTTTCATTTAAATTAAAAAATAAAATTTTATTTTCCAAGATTTATCATGAATTAGTTTATTTTTAATAAGTAAAAAATTAATTTCACTCTATTATATCAAAAATAATTTCATTTAATTATATTAAAAAAGTTAATTTCATTAAGTTAAAGTAAAAAAAAATTAGTTTTATTCAATTAAGCTCAAAAGATTTAGCTATTTTCAGTTATAGCAAAAAAATAGATTTCATTCAACTATACCGAAGAAATTGGTTTTATTTGATTGTATAAAAAAAAATTCAAGTAACTTAAGATTTTAATAAACAAATTTATTTTCAAAGCTGAAGGCTTTATTAAGAAATGACTAATTTTAAAATAAGGTTTTAAAAATAAAAAATAACTTTAAGTTTAATGATGAAATTTAAAGATGACAAGAATGTTGAAAGAATTTTTAGTATTTTGAAGTTGATTAATTTACATAGAGAAAATTAAGTAACTTAAAATTGAAAAATTAGATCATTTTTAGTTTAACTAAATTTATTTATTAAAAATATAAATTTCAAATCAATCTAAATTAAGAGTAACAGTAAGCTAAAAATTAAATCAAAAGCTAATTATAAAAAAAATTCTTTTCTTGAATTTTTAAATACTTTTTTAAAAGTATTTTAAGTACAAAGCAAAATTAGAATGTTTATAAAAAATTGAACGAAATGAATTCAAAATTTTTTAAAACCTAATTTGAAAATTTCTGTAACTCATGTTATCAATTATTTGCCAATTTTTAAATTCTGCATGTTCTATCTTTGCTCCAGGAGATCCTTGTAAACGTAACCATAAAGCCCTAGTTTAAAAAAAAATATTAAGAAATTTTTTTTCAAAATATCAGTTGATTTTTAATATTTACATTTCATCTACTTTATCTTTTTCTCCTTGAATATGACCCATTATTTTACCTCGTTTGTTCAACATAATCCATCCTTTGATTCCTAGTCTTTCTGCTGTTTCTGTTGCATACTAAATTTAAAATAAAAAAAATCGAATTAAAATTTAAATACTTTTATACAAGTTCTAACTTGTATTTTTATCTAAATTCATTTATCAAGTTCTGAAAAAAAAACTAATTCGTTTTTTATAAAATTTGAAAAACTAATTTTAAAACAAATTTTCTTGTATCAACATTTAATATGAGAAAAATTCCAGAAGTTTTTGAAATTCAAAAAAGAAAAAATGATAAATGTTATAAGCTTTAAATTTTGAAGTAATCAAAAAATATTAATTAAGACAACTATAAAGTTTTAAGTACGTAAAAAAAAGAATTTTTTTTTAAATAAGTTCTTGTCAAAAACTGAAAATGAGTTATAACGTACTTTTGTAAAATATACACCTAAAAAAAAAAAATTTTAATCAATTAAACAAGTTAAATTATTTTTTAATTTTATTAAGTTAAAGTTCTTACCCGTTAAATTTCCATATATTTCAAAACCAACTTGAACATTAAGTTGTTTTGGAGGCATTATACTATCTATTCTAACTTGATCAGGAGATGTAATTGATGAATAGACTTGTGGTCTTATGTACTGATGTAATAGTGCCATTACTTTTTATTACCAAATAGTTTTTTTACACATACAAAAAATTGATTAAAACAAAAATTGACTTTTTTTTTAAGTTTAAAACATTTGAAAAGATAAGTTTGAATTGTTATAATTTGTTTTTAAAGTTTAAATTTTGAAAAAAAAACTTCGCAAATTAGTTTTGGGCGCATTCATAGATTAGTAATTTATAAAAAAAAGGTTTAAAATATATAATTCAGTTTATGAAATTTCTAAATACTTTAACGTTTTATTAACAAGATTTTTTTAAAGGCAGATAAGTTGCCAAAGTTGAAAAAAGTTTTTTATTGTTTTAATTAGTCTAGTTTTTAATAAATACTTTTTTTATATTTTTTTCTTTGATAGTAAATTTGGCTAGTGTAAATACAAATAAACTTTCATAACTAAAAATCCTAATTTTATTTTCAAAATTCTTAAAAATTTTAGATACACTAATTTGAATTTATTTTTATGAAAACATACATTTTAAAGTTATGATTGTTTTTGCATAGTGATGCATTTTTAAAAAATTAAGTTTAAAGATGGATTACATGCATTAAAATAATGAAGAAATATTGAAATTTGAATTTGTTTTTTTTTTTTACATGAACATTTTAGTGTTTTATTTCATAAAAAAAAAGTTTTTGATTTCGATTTATTTTGGCAAATACCAATTATTTATAAAATTATTATGTGAAAATTAATGATTTCAATAGTCAAAAATTTTAATTCATAAAAAAAAGTTTCAAAAAATTCAATGAAAATTTTATTCTTTTAAACTCAGCATTAAATCAACACTTAATCGATTTAAAAAAAAAATTGCTGATAAAACAATTGATGAACTTGTTTTTCCTAATTTGATTTTAAAAATTAACTTGATTATCATTATTTTTAACTATTAACCTGAACTATGACATTTTAAAAATAAAAATACTCACTATTTTTCTTGCTGATCAATACGTTTTTAATAATCAATTTAATTTTTTTTTTCAAATAAGTTTATAAATAAAACTTTTAGTAAAGACTTTGAAACTTATAATGACTTCTATTTAATAGTTTTTTAACAAAATGTTTTAAGCTTTCTTAATTAAAACTAATTAGTAAGTAAAAAAATTTTTTTTTAAAAAATAAATTATTTCCGTTAAAGAATTTCTTAATTTACTTTAAAATAAATTTTAAGAATTGACAAGTTAAATAAAATTTATATTAGTTGCAAGAATTAAATTTTTTTTTCAGCAAAAACCTCATTAATTAAGTTTTTCAATTAAAAAAAAGTCAATTCTCGTTTATTTAAAAAAGAAACAATTCATTTCAATTATTTAGTTACAAAAAAAATTTGAAACGTCAAAACTTTACCATTTAAAATGACTCAAATTATTACTCATTCATAATGTAAAAAAAAATTTTAATTTTTTAATTAGAAAAAGTTTAATAAAATATTTTCTTATAAGATCAGACATGAGTAACTCAAAAAAAAAACTATGTAAAAATTCAATTGAATCATTAGTTTTAAATTTATTTTATGCCAACTCGAAGAGGTTAAATGTCAAGGTTTAACATAGTTTTTTTCATAAAAAATTTTGACAAAAGTTTTAAAAACATAAGCTTTCTGCACTACTTGGTCATAGTTTGTTTCTAATTAAAGCTTAAGAATGTTGAACCATGTCATTATAATTTAAATTAGAAGTTATAAAACTTTAATTCAGTTATTAAATTTAAAAAAGAGAAAACTCTTTTTTTCTACTAACCTACATTACAAGATCAACAATCTTAAAATTTTAATCTTGTTTTGTGAATTTTTTAAAAACTTAAACATAAATGAGAAGATAAGTTTATCATTAAAGCTTAATATAATCTTATAGCTTAATTCAAATATGACTTCTACGTTTTCTCCTTCGGTATTTTTTAAATCGTAAATTTTTTTTTTTATAGTTAAAACACGTGTCTTTCAAAAGCCAAATCAAAAAAGTAACAGGACCAAAAATGAACAATAAAAACAAAGCTAATTGTTTCCAGTTTGATTCATTTTTTACTGTTGAGTCTGGAAAAAATAAACTATAAAAATCTTTTGTTTTATTTAAAAACAAAGGGTACATCAGTTTAAAATTTTCTTCAAAAAAACTTGAAGTAAGTTTTGTTTCATTTTCTTTTATTTTATCAAAAGAGTTTATTTTTAGCCAATTCTTTGTTGTAAATAAAAAATAATCTTTATAACGTTCTGTTTTAATAGGTATTTTTGGATAAAAATATCTATTGTTAGGTGGTAAAACAGGTGGATTCTGTGTAAAATAAAATTGATTTGGAGGTAAATAAGGTGGTTTATAATAATAATTAGGTTTATTTGGAATATAATATGGCTTTCTACCAGGTGTGATTGGTTGATAATAATTTATGAAAGGTTTTAACGTGGATATAAAAGGTTTATAAATAGGTATAAATGGTTTAATAAACGTAGGTACAAAAGGTTTATACGTAGGCATAATAGGTTGATTAAATTCTATGTAAGGCTGGTTTGGATAGTTGTACATTGGTGGTGTTATGTAGTTAGGCTGGTTTAAAATAATATTTTGAGTATTTGGTTTTTTTTCATAAACATAAGGACGTTGAGAAAATTCAATTGGTATTTTATTATTTTTTTTTGGATAGCTCGGTATAAAATTAGGATAATTTGGTAAATTTATATCAGGTTGATAAATGGGTGGATATTCATAATAAGGTTCATCAAATTTAAACTTAATATCATTTGTCTCTGTAAAAAAAAATTACTTTTAAAATAAAAGTTCAAATTTTTCTATTAAGCTTACTAGATCTACAGTTTTTTTTCAACAAACAAGTTTTTGGTAAGCAACAAATATCAACTAAATGACAAATTTCAATAGGTCCACAATCACATTCTTCTCCAGGTTCAATTTTTCCATTTCCACAAAAAGCTTTCAATTTTTTAAAACATCCACTTTTTGCTTTTAAAACTGGATCTATTTGTTTTTTAGAACAATCCGTAAAAATAATTGAATTAGAAGAAAAAGTAGCAAACGATCCCATTAAAAAAGAACTTGGACATTTCCATGCTGGTTTTAAATCTTTTAAGTCTTCCCCATCATCGTGTCTGGATCCAAATAAATGTCCAATTTCATGAGCTAAAGTTTGAGAACATTCTGCTCTTAGTCTTTCTTTACTACGAAATAAACTTGTAACTAAGCCAACGTTAGATACAATAGAATCCTGACTTTTACGTTCATCTGAAGGAGGATAGCCACAAATTCCAGCTTGATTATCAGGCGTTGCTAACCATGCTAAGCCTAATGTTCCAGAATAGTCTGGAAATACAGAAAAATCTCTATGTAAAAATGCAATAGCTAAACAACTATTTTGAAAACGTTTACTAAAATTATTTAAAACTTCTTGAGGATCTAAATTGATATTTGAAAATGTATATCCAAAAGAATTTGGATTTTTATAAATAATTATTTTTGCTGTTTTTAATGAAACACCTTCAGGAAAACCATCTTGGTTGAAATCTGTATTTTGATAAATTTCATTTGCTTTCATTAATTGTAAATTCATTTCATTAGCTATACGATTAACATCAAAGTTAAAATATTCAGAAAAAGTATGATCCGCTATTAATTCAATATGGCAAGCTACTGCCTTATATGGATAAACTATTTTTTCATTAGAAGATCTTTTAAGACGATTCCTTTGAGGAATTTCATATTTTGCTAGTTTACTTTTTAATTTTTTGTTAACCATCATTTGAACAGGCTCACTTAATCTTACTTTTTTTTCAATTATAACATCAGATTCTCGATACATTACTACTTCATTATTTTTTTTAAGCTAATCAAGTGAATTAAATTTATTTTTTAGAAGAAATAAAAATTTTGTTGTTGATGAAAATTAACATACTAAATCTAAATGAAAAATTTCATTTTTAAAGTAAATAAGACCAATGAAACGAAAATTGTTTATATAACCCATTACTTTACTTCCAGGTAAATCAAGCAAATAACCAACGTAATAAGTTTCACTGACTTGTTTAGCAACATTTTTACTATTTTCATATATTTTGATATCTAATTGATTTTCTTTCAAAGCAACAAGCTTAAAATATTGTTCAAATGAATTAATTTCAATTAATAGAAGCTCATTTAATTTATAAATAAAGCCTTGATTAGTTAAAGGTAAATTTTGTGTTTTAGAATTATTTTTTTTTATAAATTCAATTACTTCAAATCTTTTTAACTGACTATTTTTAAAACAATCAATCCAATTAAAGTAAACAATAAAGGCTATTAAACTAATCATAATTAAAGTAAATGAAAATTTTAGTTTTTTATTTAAAAACAAAAGATTTATCCTTTGTGCAATTTAAATGTAAAATTTATCTATCCGTTTTATTTACATAAAAATGCGTTTTTGGTTCATTTTTGAAAAGTTGAAAAAAAATTTTTAACAAAAACTTAATGTTTACTTTGTATAAAATTTAATCAATTTAAACTTTTTTGATTTTTTATTCGTACTATTTTATATTAAAAAAAAACGTGTTTCAAATGATTTAAAAAAATTTTAAATTTTAACTAATTTTAAGCTTTTTTAGTTTTAAATTTTAATTAGTTCAATCTAATTTAACATTATTATACTTGGAGTTTTTTATGAAGATATTTACTAAATCTTTAATCATATTATCAAAAAAAAAAATTAATCTAATTAAAAATTGATCTTTAAATTTCTGTATCGATTCAAACGTTGAAAATTTATTGTCAAAAAATAAAAAAACCTTTTTTTAGACAAATTTTCTTTTAAGTCTACTTAATAGGCTAAATTGACAGTTCAGAAAATTAGTTTTGAGTTTTTATATAAACTGGTTGTCAAAAAAAAAAAAAAGATTTTGAATCTTTTATCTAGTTTAATAGTTTTTTGTTAAAAAAAAAAATTTTATTAGCAATAAAAAATTTTTTATCAAAAGTTTGTTCAATTTTTGCTAATTAATTTCTATACAATTTTCATCAGTTTTTACTCAGAAAATCAAATAATTTTAAAAAATGATGTTTAAAATCTAAAAAAAATTTCAAAGTTAAAAATTGTATAAAATTTCATTCAATTAATTTTAATAAATAAGGATAAAACTTTTATGATACTTTTAAATTTATCTTTATTTTTCTCTTATTAAAGTATTTTTTCAAAAATGATTGATCAAAAACTTGTGTAGTTGATTTTTTAAAACTTTCATTTTTAAAAATATAGATGAAAATCTTTGAAACTTGTTACCAATTTATATTTAAAGACAATTTGTTTCAGATAAAAATTTTTTTTGAATTAAATTTAAGAATATAAATTTTGATTTATATAATTTTAGGTTTATATAAAATTTTAGTTCGTATAAACTTTTAGTTTCTATAAAACTTTGGTTACAATTTTTGTTTTTTTACAACTTGGTTTATATAATTTATTTTCAAAAATAATTTGTTATTTAAATATATTTTGTTTAAACATATTTTTAATCTAAGTAAAATTTATTCTACATTTAATTTGTTTTAAATAAATTTTTTTTTCTAAATAAAATTTATGTTAATAATTTTTCTCACAAACATTGTTACAATATACATATTTTTTTTATTAAGCTAATTTTAACTTATTTATCATTTAAAAACTAAATTTTAATGAAAACTTTTACATTTAAGTTTAGGAAAATTCACAAGCTTTGAAGAAATTTGAAAAATTATATCTTATTCAACCTTTAAATTCAAGACAATAAAAAGTGAAAAGATTTTAAAAATTCGAAAACATAAAAAAAGCTTTAAAAATCATATAAATTAAAAAGATTTAAAATAAAAAGAAGATTCAAATTAAAGGAAGTTGAAAAGATTCAAAATAATAAAAAGATTCAAATGTAAATAAAAAATTTCGAACTTTGAATATATGAAAATTACAAGCTTAATGAATTTAAAAATTACAAGCTTAATGAAGATTCAAAATTATGAAACTTGAAATTCATAAAAACTAAAAGTTTAAAATTAATTAATTTACCGAGTTAAAAAAACTTGAAGGTTTCATTAAAAAATTTAAATATTAAAGATGGCTTATAATAAGAAATTTAAACGAAAATATAGAATTTTAATAAAAGTATTATGAAAATTTAAGTTTTAATAAAAATTAAAGGTTTATTTTGAAAATAGAAATTAAAGGATTAAAATTATCAGGTAATCTTAATTTTTTTTCAATTAATAAATTTTTTATTTTCTCTAATTAAATATTGATGTTGACTTAAATGAAAAAATTTAATGAAAAATCTTTTTTTGGTAAAAACTTTATTATTTGACAACGTTAATAACTAAATTTAAACAAGCATTAAAAAAATTATCTTAAGCTTCTTCATTAATTTATTCAGATTTTTAATTTGAATAAAATTTTTAAGATAAATTAAAAACTATTTGAATCTTTTTTTTTTCTAAAAAGTACCTATGAATAACTGTTGAATTTTTCTCTTTTTTTTTATATTATTGACAAAAATTAATGTCAACGACATTTGAATTGAAAAGGCGGAGATTTTATTTTCTTGAAAAAAAATTTTTTTAAACTTTTTAATTTGACAACTTAAATCTATAGAAAAGATGAAAGTATTTATCAAAAAATGAACTCTTTAATTGTTTTTAAAATAATTTAGATTTTAAAATTTATTGAAATTAAATTCATTAAAATATGAAAATTTGATTCTTTACAGAAAAAAAAAAATTAATGAAGCTATATTTCAAGTTAAACAAAAAGTTGGTTTTGTCAAATAATTTCGGTTTGTCAAGACATTTTTTGAATTTAATTTACTAAAAAAAAAGTTTATAATAAACACTAAAAATTTATTTATTCATCATTTAACTTCAAATCACCAGGGTGTCAACTAGTTTACGGTTAAAATGCATCTTGAGATTTTAGATGAGAGGTTTTTTTTATATTTATTTTTTTATACTTTTTAGTTTTTAAAACCTAGACAAAACTATTTTAATAACTTAAAACTTTGATAAAAATTTTTTTTTTCATTTAATCCTTATAAGCATTTTAGCTTTTAGATAATTTTTTTCCTCTAATTTTAAAATTTATCGTCTTTTTTTTTAAATTTGATTAAGGGAGGTGGTTTTTTTGGTCAGTTTTAAATAATTAAAATAAGCTACTAAAAAAAAATTTTTTTAATTAAATTTTAAGTTTTAAACTTATTATAACTTTCGAATTGAACTATTTGCTCTTTTTTATTAAAACTTTCAAAATGAAAAAAGATAAAAGTTCTCTTAAATTAACAATAGAAAAATTAGAGTCTAATTTTAAAAACAATGATCTCAGTGTAAAATGTGGTTTTTTTTTTTTCTTTCAACTAAACAATAGTTTTTCAAAAAATAAAATATCTGTTTTAACTAAAAAAAGTTGTTTCAACTTTAAAAGTTTATTCAAAAAAAATTAACTAGACTGTTAATAATTAGTTTTGATTTATTTTTATTTAAAATTCAAATGCTTTTTAAAGGAATAAATTAAGTTTATTAATTTTAATATTATAAATTGTAAAAGAAATATTTGTATCAGTATGCTTCAAATGGTTATATAATAATTTAGACATTATTTTTGAATTATGTTATCTCCAAATTTAAAAAAAATTCAATACTTGAAAGGGAAGTATTTTATTTTTACCCCTACCTGCTTTTGATCCCAACAAGTATCGAAACAATTTTTTTTGTGAATAAACTTTAAACAACCATGCGCGATGACCTGTTTGTCAAGCAACAAACACGTGTTTTACTACTCGTAAACATATGGTAGTATTATTCTGTGACGCAAATTTATTGTTTGCTAAAGCTATTAAATGTACTAAAATATTTTTATCCAAATTTAACTATTATACTTTAAAAACTACTTAGCCCCTAAACTTTATGTTTTACAAATTTGAATAATAAAAAAATGAAATTAGTCTAATTGAAGGATATCTTTGAAGAGTAAAAAAGAAAAAAAAAATAAACAAAAATATAGTGGAAGATAGATTTGAATTCATAATTAATTAATTAGTTCATTTCACAAAAAAATTTCATAACCTTTTTTTTTATAGCTATCAAAAAAATTAGCCGAAATTCCTATAAAAAAAAGTAGGTTTTAGTTTTGATTTAGCTTGAACCATTTTAAACGTTTATATTTTTAATTTTAATTGATTAATCTTTTTTATACTCAATTAAAATAGTATTCTTCTTAATTAATAACTTTCAAAAAATTTTGCTTAAACTTTTGATGCTGAATAAAACGACAAATTATTTTTTAATATTAAAAGCTATTATTTTAAAAAATGTTTAAATTAATTGAAAAAAAAATTAATTTTAAAGTTTAGATTCATCAATTAAAAATTTAAATTACTTTTTTGGTCTTCTATTGGTCTTATATGAATAAGCTTTAGAAAGAAAAAAAATTGATTAAGTGTGTCCAGAGAAAAAAAAAAAATTTTTTAATTAGTGTCAAATAACAAGTGTTTTTTGTTTTGTCCATAAGGTGGACATTTGCAATAATGTATATTTTATTAATCGTTGCTTAGACACTAAATTTAATCTTTTTACAAAAAGTCTAATTTTATTAAAATGAAATTTTTTATAAATGATTAATATAAGTTTATGCATAAATCTACTTAATTATTAAAAAAAAATTTCAAAAAGATAAGTATAATTAAGTTAACCTTAGTTTTTATAGTAAATGTTGTCAAAGGTTTATTTTTTAATCATAATAAGAATTTTGATTTATTAGACATTAATGTTTTAATTTTTGAGAATACAAACAAATGGTTTTGATTTTTTAATTAGGCTTTTTAAATTAATGAAAACTTAACAAAAGCTTCAATTTTATGTTTTTTTTATTGTTAAAAAATCTTTTTAAAAGTTTTTATTTTACAAACTATAAAATTAAAGACTTAATTTAATTTCAATATACTTAAAAAAAATGTTTTTTCATTTAAACTTATTAAGTTTTCTATACTTACCTTTATGTAAGATTTAATAAAATGTTAAGTACAAATAGTTTTAAATATCTTCAACTATTTATTGAATCTTATTAGAAAAAAAATTAAAAAATCGATGCTTTAAATTTGTGGTAGGATTAACAATTACATTAAAATATAAGTAAGAACAAGGTGTGTAACTTTTTAACTACAAATTGAGTTAAAAACAATCCGAAGAGAAAAAAAAAAGGAGGAAACAGTTATTTTTTAGCCATTAGGATTAGAATATAAACGTGGTGACCAAGCTTAAATTAAGACTTAAAAAAGATATTTCATAAAAATTTTTTTGTTTTTTAAATTGAATTAATTTTCTTATCAAAAAGTAATAATTGATTCTATAAATAAATAAAAACTTACATTTAAATGATGTTTCTAAAATTTTTATTGTTGGCTTTACTGCTTAGTAATGATTTATACCGAGTCAAAGTAGAATTTTCAAATTTTTATTCAAAAAATGATAAATTAAGAAAATTTGTTATTTTCAAGTTTAAAAATGTTTGTTTTTCAATTTATTTAAATGTTTCATCAAAAAAAAATCACACAAATTGTAGAAAACAATTAGGAGTTTTAAATCAGAAAAATAAACATTTAAATACAAAAAATTATCTTCATTTAAATTAAATATAATTTTTGGTTTTTAATATCCGATTTAGTGAAAAAAAAAAATTTTTTCCAATAAATTTGAAAAGATAATTTTTTTGGTTCAAACAGTTTTTAAACTTTCTGTTTTAAAAAATTTTTCTTTAATATTTATCACTTTTTTTTTTTTATCTAACTTCTGATTCGGTACAAATCAAATGTAAACAAGATTTATTCTGAATTTTTTTTTTACCTGAGTGACAAATAAAATTGTTGAATTTTTTCTTTGAAAATTGATTTTTAAAGCTTTCAGAATAAAAAGAGGTTTTCTATAAAAAAAATAAATAAAATTATCTCAACTAATAAAAAACGAAAATAATAAATCTAATTATTTTTTTCATCTTTAAAACAAATTAGTTTTGAAATTTTATTTAAACAAAAGTTTTAAGAAACTTAATTTATAATAAAAATAAATTATATTTGAAAAAAATTATATGAAAAACAGTTATTAATTCAAATATTTCATCATTCAATTACATTTTTACTAATTAAAACAAAAGCTTTAATATTTTGTAATCTTTTGGAAATAAATTCAAAATAAATAAGTAAGCTTTTTTAAAAAATAGATAATTGAAAAAAAATAACTTACAATCGATGATACAGTTCTCTCTTTAAAGCAAATACTATTCGAATTAATCGGCTTAAACTCTTAAATTGATACATTAAAATAAAGGGTTAAACAAATTTAAAAAATAAAGACCAATTAAAATAGTTTTTAATTTTAAATTCCAAATAAATAATAACAAAAAAAATTATTTTTTAAAACAAAAATTAATCAGCTTCTGAAAATCTAGAAAAAATAGTCTGAATGAAATAAAAGAACAAAAATTTTATTCTATAAATTAAATACTTATCTAATATTTTTATGTTGTTTCATAAACAAAAAAAAGTTTTCTTAATTTAATTAAAAGGAAAAAATTTTTAGATTTGTCACTACAGAAAAAAGTTTTTACTTAAAAAAAAATATTTTTATCAACCAATTAGGCATTTTTTATTTTAATTAAAAACATTAAATAAGATGGAAATTATAATAAACTAAAAAAAAAAAGATGAAAAAATTGAGTTAACAGAATCAACTACAAATTTACAACTAAACTCAAGAATTCTCAGTGACAGTGTTTTTACCGATGCAAGTATTTAAAAATTAAATTTTTATTCACTGCGCAAATGTGAAATAGTTTAGACTTTTTATTTTTTTAGATTTACTACTAGATTTCAAGAGAAAAGTGTTCTGGTCTTGTATAAAAAAAAATTCTATATTCTTTATTAAAACTTGTAGGCTGATCATATATGTTAAAATAATTTAGAGAAAAAAAATTGTAAGAAAAAACAGAAGGCAAAAAAAATAAAAAAGCAATAAAGATGTTTTCCATTAGATACCGATTGGATTCTGCACTTCTAATGACCGCGCAACACTTTATGGATACACATTTGATTTTTGAGAAGAAGAAAAGAGATTTTTTTTTTGCATTTTTATATAGTTTTTTTTTAAAATGAGAATGCGTCGTTTAATCGAATGGGCCACGTTTTAAATAAAGCTTCAACAAATGACAAAAGAAAAATATTTTTTTTCTGTATAAAAGTTTTAGATTAAAGATAGCCAACACAAATTTAAAAAACTAATAACTTTAAACACATAGATTAATTTAAACTAAAATCAAAATATTTTGAATTTATACTTAAAACAAACTGCCAAATACAGTGATATGTCCAGTTGATAAAAACAACGGTGGTTTACTTTTTAAATAATTTAAAGCACGTTTTTAACAAGGCCAATATTAAGCGGAAATAACATGATAATAACGAGAAGATAAAAAAGTCTTTTATTTTTATAATTTTCAAAGCACGTTTTTCTCAAGTCTTTAAAGGGCTAGAAAAAAATTGAAAAATAATTATTATTTGAAAATATAATAACTTAAATACAGTTATAATTATTGAAATTTTTTACAGCATGATGCTCAAATAATTTTTTAAGTCATCTTAAAACATCAAATAGTTTGAAACATTTGAAAAATATTTGAGAAAGTTTCCCAAAAAAATAAGCTATTTCAAAACTTTATAATCATTTAAAATTTTAAGTTTTAAAGTTTTGATGTAAAAAAGTTTTAATTAGTTTTGATAAATTTTACAACCTCAATGAAAATAATTAGAAAAACAACAAAAATAAATTCTAATAAAATTTATTCTTAGAATTTTTTTTAATTGGACACTAAATTGGTTTTCTTATGACAATAAAAGTATTTGAAATTTTTTTAATCAAAATTGTTATTTAAAAGTTTTATAGAATAACTTTACTAGAACATAAAGCTAGTTTGGTTTTTTAATCTCCTAAAATATCTTTATAGTTTAGCTAAAATCTTTTTTAATTTGAGGTAGTTTTTCTAAAATTGAAACTTGTAACGAAAAAAAACTATTACACAAAAAAGAAAAAAATTTTTTTTTGCACAAAAAGTTTATCGAGTTTTTTGGAAGCTACAAATTGTCTAAAACAATTTAAAAACAACAAGTTTAGTAAAGGACAATAATAAAAAAATTTCATCAGTGAAAGTATCTGATTTACCTAAATTTTATTGAAATATAAATAATTAGTTGGATAAACTTTTATGTTTTTTTTCACCTAAACTTATATTAAGATAAATTTTATCTGAAATTAGTTTTTTTTACAAACCAAAAAAACTTTTTTTTAGAATATGTCAAAATTATATCGAAATTTGTAAAGACTAAATTTTGATAAAGATTGATTTGAATTTAAATTAAACAAAATTTAAGCTATCAAGCATCAGAAATATTATTTCACAAAAAAAACTTTTTAGCTTTTGCATGAATTACTTATACGTTGTTAAAAAAAAAAAATAAAGTTAAATAAATTAATAATGAATCAGTTTAAACGAAAAACATGATTTCATAGTATTAAATCTTTATATTTAAGCCAACAAGTATCAAAAAAAAATTATCCTTTTCTAGTATTTTTTTTAGAAAATAAATTATTTTATTTTATAAATAGTACCAAAAGAGCTTCATCTTTCTGAGAAAGTTGAACAGCTTAAAATTATAATGAAGGTAAATTTAAAGAAAAAAGTTTAAACAAACAAAAAAAAGACAAATAGTAACTTTCAAAGAATAAAAACTAACTTAACTTCATAAAATTCAGAATATTGGTTTGTTAAAAAGATGTAAGTAAATTAATTATATTAAAATTTTTTAATAAAATTAAACTCTTAAAATTTTAAAAATACTTGAAATAATTTAACTATGTTTTAACCAATGAAAATTGAAAAAGATTAAAATCAATAAAAAGAACTTTGACTTCAAAAGACAAAAAGTTTTTTTTGTTTTAAATTTTTATGTATTTAAGTTGTCTTTTAGTAAAAAAAGTTTGAAAAGAAAAAAAAGATTCCTTTTTATTTTAATTTAAAAACGGAAGTTTATATTCATTTTTTAAATTGATTTATTTACTTTTAACAAAAAAAAATTCTTAATAAGTTTTCACTTGAAAACTTTTTGATAAAAGATAAAAAGTATTTGTTAATACAAAATTATTAGAACCTTAAGGCTAAATTCGACAAGTTTTGAGCCGGAACTTAAACTTATTTATAGGCTTTTTTGATTTACTCAAAACGTTTTCAATCAGCAATAAAAGGCTAAAGGCAATAAAATTTCAAGCAAACAATAACAAAAATAATTAGAAAAGCTTGCAAATTAAATCTACAAGATACAAGTTTTAGAAAAAATTAAACCAGCATCAATTAAAACTTTTTTAAACATGCAAAAACGAAATTTCAAAAAAAAAAAACTACTTTAAGAAATTAGATCTGCAACAAATTCTATAAAATTCTAATTTTAAATGTGTTAATCAGATTTTGAAACTTTATTTTTTTTACAAATGATGTTTGTTTAATGTTTAAAATACAAAAGTTGAGCTAAAACAAAAAAAAAATTTCATTTCTATATTTTAAATGACTCAAAATTAAGCTACGTAAAAGATAATTTGATCTACAACTTTGACACTTTAAAAGAGTTTCAAATCATCTTTTTTTACGATTCAAATTTTTTGAGCAAACTTTTCAATATTTGCTTAAATTTTATTTTTGATTATTGAACTTTTTGTTAATCTTATATCTTTATAAAAAGTTTAATATTATTTTCAATTTTTTTTAAATTTCCAAACACATATTAGCACCTTTTCACAATGACCTATTCATCAGTTTTTTTTCTTCAAAAATTATCTTTCTTATTTATTTTTCTACTAATATTGTTATTACATCTTTTAGTTACAAAAGTAATTTATACCAATAATGTCAAACTTTTTAACAAGCAAAAATATGCAATTTAACATCCAATTTATTGATCATCAAGTTAAATTCAAAAGCAATACTATTTTTTACTATTTAGAGTTTCTTTATTATTTGTTTTACATCTTTTTGATCTTTATTTTTTTCTATAATTATTGCTATTTTTAAAATACTAATGCAGCACATACGAAAAATACCTCAATCTACTTAGTATGCAAAAGAAGTAAGAAAAATTCTATTCAAAAAACGCATTCTTTATTAAAGATTATTACCAAGATTGCGACCCCTTGAAATCATTTTTTTTTAGTTGTTATTTACATTTTTTTTTTCAAATTTATATTTTTTTTATAAATTTATTTTTTAATTTATTCAGTTCGTGCCTAAAAGTCCTGTGAGACAATTTAAAAAAAAAATTAAATTTTTTTAAACTTCCGGTCTATGTACTTCAATTGACCAAAATAAGCAAAAATGCGAATTTTTTCATTATTTTTAATTTTAATATTTCATTAAAGTTTTGTTTTGTTTTTTTTAAAATAATTGATAAGATAAAACAAATAAATTTAACTCAGATAATAATTAAAATTTTTGATTTTTATTTTTAAAATTTAAAAGTTTTTTATGCTCTTGTCAATTAATTATAATAAAATTTATTGTTTTTTTCTAAATTTTTTCTTTTCATAAAATTTTATGAATTTGACAACAAGTTATCTTTGAAAATCTTTTGTTTTTAGTTTTTTACGTAAAAAAACATATAAAAAAGCTATTCACAAATATTTTCTACTAAATAATGTATTCAAAATTTTTTCATCTATCAAGTTTCAAACTAGATTTAAAGTTCATTGTAATTTAAGTAAATATTTTCAATCTGTAAAAAAATTAGCTTATAATAAAAAATTTATATCGATTTTATATTTATAAAATATGTAAAAACTTTTTTATATAAAAAAATCAACAATTAGTTTTTAAAAACATGTTACCAAAAATATGTTGCTTAAATTTTTATCTATTTGTTTTTCAGATCAATGTTAAACTATTCGAAAACTTTTTTCTAAAAAAAAATGAAAAATTATCATTTTTTACAAGATAAACTTTTAAATTTACTCATTTTATTTTTAATATGAATCATATTTTTTTTATAACTTGTATTTTAACTTAAACTTTTTTTTTGATAAAATTTATATTTGTTCTAAAAATCATGCGTTTTTTTTCAACTTGTATTGAAAACCATACTTTTTTGAACAGATATTTTTGTTAATAATGAAAAAAATACTTTTTAAATAATTAGTTTACTTTTTAAAGCTAAATCTATTAAATTTAATTATTTTTTTTGAAAAAAAACTTTTTTTTAAAGTCTAATTAATTTAAAAAAAAGAATTGTACTTTAAATAAAAGTTTATCAATTAAAAAATGATTAAAACGGAAGTCTTTTAAAATTTGTAGTGGATTGTTGAAAGAAAATTTCCCGCCACTTTCAAACCGGAAACTTTAATTATCTTCATGGGTTTTTTTTTGAATTTATTTTTTTTCAGTCTGTAAAAATAGTTTATTTTGCTAATAAAAATGAGGTTTTTTTAATTTTAATATCAAAAAATACTCAAAATTAATTTGTAAAAAATTTTAAATCAAGAAACTGTTACTAGTTTTTGCTTTATTTTTTGTTCTGCGTTTTAAATTTCAATGTTATATATAGTTTACAAAAAAAAATTATTTTTTGCTCAATAAATGAAATTTATATTTTACAATAAGCTTAAAGCAAAATATAAATAGCTTATTTAAAATTTTTTTTTCATTTACACCTTTAATTATTAAAAGGTAACATCCCAAAGGCTATTTTTGAACATTAATTTTTATCAATTTGACAAATTGGTTTTTTAAACATTGTTAAAAATTAATTAATAACAATATTAAAAAAACTTTTAACAATAAAGCTTTTTAATAATTTTTTTTTTTATTTCATACATATCAACAAGCTTTTAAAACATGAGAAAAACTGGGTTTTATCTAAAAAAATTGAATAAAATAGGTGTTTAATTAACAATCATTTTTGTGTCTATTAGTTATAATTCACTCTAGTAAAATTTATTTATTCTGAAAAAATAATTTATTTGCCGTATGTTCAGATAATTATGCGTTTAAAATATTAAAATTTTTTCATTTTAAACTAATTGAATATCTATGCATAAAAAAATCAATTTTATGTTATCAAATTTTTATCTCATGCTTAGACAATAAATTTTTATATTAAAACAATATAATTTTACATCTTATTTTGAGTTAAAACTTGATTTCAACCTAAAATATTTAATTTTTATTGTGTTTCAATAAATTGGTACATTTATTAACATTATTTTAAGATAATTTTTATATTCATAAACTTCTTCTACTAGCTTATTATAAGTTTCATCAAAAAAAAACTAAGATTCTAAAAAACTTTATAAAATAAACAAAGATATCATTAAACAATAAATTTATGAATTTTTTTTTCAAAACAGGGAAGCTTATAAATAATCTTTATTCAGAAATGAAAAACTAATTTTTTTTTTAATGAATAATTTGACTTTTTTATCTTTTTTTTTTTTATCTTTTAAATTTTTTCATAATCTTTTCATTAACTCGGTTAAACTTCAAATTTTTTTCTTAGAATCACAAACTTTTATAAGAAAACCTTTTTCAAAATTTACTTTATCCCCTTAGAGATTTAAAAATAAAGTATTAGTTTTTTCAAATAAGGTTAAAGTTTGAAGAAGAAAAAAATTCAAAAAATAGTTTTTATTTAAAAATAAACCAAATTTTTTGAGTTGAAAGGTGGAAATTTAGAAACATCTTAGCTGTTTAAAGTTTAATATTTTTATTTTGAAAAAATAAATATTTTACAAAATTGATATTTTAGATTTGTTTTAGGTGAGATTTATTTGAATAAATTATATAAATAAAATTTAAATTCATTAAACTTAAAATATGTAAAATATTTTGTGCAAAAGATAAATTAGTTCGCATCATTAGTTTGAAGATAATTTTTAAAATTTTTCTTTATTTTAAAAAACATTTCATGTTAGCAGATAATTTAATTTTAAATTTAAATAGTAATTCAAAAGTTTTTTATCTTAATTTTCATAGAATTATTAGCCTTTTTCTTATTAACAAGTTTATAAAAAAAAATAAAAAAAAAGTTTTAAACTTTTATATAAAAAACACTTTTCGAAGTAGTTTTTGAGAATAACTTTTTAGATGCTATTCAAAAAATTGTTAAATTTTTTTAAAGAAGGAAGTTAAAAACTCATCGTCATCTAGTTTTTAAATAAAAAAGTATAAAACATTTATTAAGTTTAGCTATAAGTTTTTATATAGTTTTTTTAAAGTTTTTTGGATAAAATTTAGCTTTATTTATGAATACTAGGTGGTAGTTAATACTTTTTCTTTTACTTTACGTAGAAGGAAATATTTTATTTGTGATAAATTTTTAATAAATTTGTTTTTAACGCTATCTAGTGTATTTCTTATTTGTTTTATACCTAATTTGAATAATTAAAACTAAACAAAAGAGTTTTTTTAACTGTTTATATTGAATATTTTTTATAAATTGAGCCAATTTAAAAAAAAATGATTTGTGAAGTTTTTTCTATGTAAAAAGTTTTTTTAACTTTCTCAACACAATGAAATGATTTTGTTTGTTTCAAATATGTCTAAAACAGATCTATTTTGATAAAAGCTTTTGTTTTAAAAAAAAATTTTACCGAAAATTGATTCTCGAATTTTTTAATTTTTTTTTTAAAAAACTTAAGAAATTTTCATCAAAAATAATTTGATAAAAATTGATTAAAAATGGTTGAAGTTACTATTTGACAGAATAAAAACTTTGTTTGATACAATAAAATAGGTCTTATTATTAATTTAACAAAAATAACTTTCAACTTTTTATTGATAGAACGAAATAAAGTAATACTTACCATTAAAACAACTGAATAAATTGAATTTACCATTAAGCAACAAAACAAAATTCAATTTTCTACTAATGCAAAAAAACTTTAGGTTTCTAATAATATAGTATAAAAAAGTTTTATATTAATAGATGTAAAAAAATGAAGTCTTGTCTGAAATAATTTAAAAAAACCAAAATTCACTATGCTTGATTACTAACAGCTTAAATAAAAATTTAGAATTATTTCATAAAATAAAAGTTTTGAGTAATAAAAAATCATTTATTTGATTAAAATGAGCTAATTTTAATAGATAATTTTTAATAAAGTCTAAAATAAATGAGTTGAGCACATCTTTTTTAATTAATAACAAAATTAAATGTTATAAATTAGAGAATTATTTTGATAATTGTATTTGAATAGTCAAAAGGATATAAAAATTTATTTTGATTTTAATACTACATCTTGAAATAAAATTAATTTATTAAACCGATAAAGTGCAGTTATATTTATAAGCTCTTACAGTATATGAAAAAAATAAATAAAAAATTTATAATTAAACTGTTTCTTCTTTCATTGAGTGTTCTTGAGAACTAACAGAATCTGGTGAGCTAGTTGGAATCAAAGATCGACGAGACAAGAGATTAGGAGGACTTACTTGAAATCTAGTAGGAGGTATAGATATAACAGATGTAGATACAACGCTTGATCTACGAGATGACACTCCAAAAGAAAATCTTTTTTTCATTAATCTTAAACCTCCATCATTTTCAATTTCGTCATCAATATCCTCCTAAAAAAAATTTATATTTTATATATATTACTTGAATAAAAAATAATAAAAGAATATACCTCAACTTTAATAGCAACATTATGTAAAGAATGATCCGCAAATGATTTTCTACGCTTTACATATCGCATTAAAATGGTAAAACTATCTCTAAGTTCACTTAGTTCAAGCTCTAATTGGTTTTTTCTATTAATATCATTCACCATTTTAACTTGTGCAGAAATTTCGCATATTTGAGTTTGTATATAATCTAATTCATCAGCTAATTGACCAATTGTTAAATTGCTAACAGAAGATAAATCAGGTCTTTTTGAATAAAAATTTAATTCTTCTAATTGAGACAGTAAACAATTTTTTTCATTAATATCAGGTATAGGCAAAGATATTGAATTTAATGAATCTGTTGAAGTTGAAGCTTTATATTTTTCATTTAAGCTTATTAAAGATGCATTCAAATCATCTTTAACTTTTTTAGGTATTGTGTCTTGAGTTTTTTGAGTTAAGCTAGAACTAACTAATAAGTTTTGAGAAGAATTTTTAATATTTAAATAGTTTTTAGTAAATGCTTTTATTTTACTATGCTCTCCAGGTACCCTACGCTTTCCCAATAATTTAAAATAAATTTGAAATTGTTTATCTAATAAAACTGCAAATTTTTCAGCACTAGGAAACAATGATGCTGAACTTGAAATAGAAATTTCTAATGATTCTCCATAAGAGAAAACATTAAAACAAAGAGGTATATTAGGTGGAGGACTCATCCAATAATGTATACTATGCACCCTGTTTGTATAAAAAGTTATTGGATTTTTAGGTCCTTGTAAATTGCTTAAGCAAACACTTGAATTACGATGAATAAAATTCAATATAAACTTGCTCAAACAACTAGGTAATAGCCAATGTAAAAAAAAGTTAACTCCAACCATAACAGCAGGGTCTGCTGATGTTTTTAATTCTTCCATCAAATGACGTATTTCCCATAATCTTGGTATTGAGCCTAATAAAAATAAAAAATTTAATTTTGCTTTCGGCTTTTTTTGAAAAAATGAAAACTTAGTTTTAAATTTATAAAGCTCATTGAAAAAAAATTAATAACCTTTTAATAACTATCAGAAAATATTTTAATAAAACTTAATCAAATATAAAATTCATTAAAAAATATATAATTACTTTCAACAGATGTAGGTAAAGGTGCTGTCAAAAAAACATAATTAACTCCAATATTTTCCATGTCATTATCGTTCGCAACACTAATATCTACTGGTAAGCTTACACATAAATCAGGTGGATTAAATAAATTACAATTTTTAATTAAATAAGTTCTTATAGCACCTTGAAATTTAAATTAAAAAAATAAACTTAAAAGTTGTTGAAAAATATTAGGATTTTAATTACCTGCAATACAAGATAAAATAACATCATTTAAAGAAGATCTAGTTACTTGTTTAATTCTTTGTACTTTTGAAAATGGATATGAAATCCAATGTATAGTCTCTTCTGGATTTTCAATTAAATGTTTTTTTTCTTTATTTACATTTTCTAAATTATTTTCATTTATAGTTTTAGTGCTTGTTGAAATTTTTTCAATATTATTTTGTAACTTCAATTCATCATTAATAATTTTTTCTGAATTATTTTCATCATAACATCTTGAAATTAAGTTTATATTAATAGTGTCAACAAATTTATTTAAATTTAAAAAAAATTTTGAGCTATTCAAAAAATTTGAATCACGTCTAGTAATTGCCCATATTAACCACAATATAAATGTCAAAGGACCAACAATTACAGCTCTGCATATATTTACAGAAAAATTAAAACCACCAAACCTAGGTTTTAAAAATGGGTATATTGGATCATTATAAGATAAATTATTAAATGAACTTTCTTGTATGTTTGATGGAATCAAAAATTTTTCAAAATTTTTATCAAAATTTTGCTGTTCTGTTAATGGAAATACAGTAGCTTGATCACAAAGTAAACTAATTAAAATTTTAGATAAATTTATTCCATCAAATAAAGCTTGGTGAAATTGAATAATTAACGCAACTTGATTTTGTTTGGGTATATGTACATAATGAATATGCCATCCAGGTTCAGAAGTTAAATTTAATTTAATATGCATTATTTTCATAATGTATTCTTTTAATTTTAAAACACTATCAATAGGCTTTAATTCAGTTATATGATCATCTATCAAAAACTCATTGATAGGTATTCTTTTCCAATAAGGTAATTTGAATAAGCCTGAAAAAAAATTTTTTTTTAGTTTTTCATTAAAAAATTAAAAGTTATTATGTCTAAAAAACTAGATTCTGTTTTTTGGAAAAAAAAATAATTTTACTAAATCATTTTATATTTAAAACTCTGCTTTTTTTCTTATAAAAGCTTATGTCTAAAAATATGCTTTTAAAATTAAAGTATAGTTCTAAAAGTTCGTAAAAGAAAACTGAAAAATATTTAGAGAAAAAATTAATTGAAAAAAATATTTTTCCAAAAGCATGTAGTTTATAATTACTCAAGAAAATTAAAAAAAATTGATTAACATACAAATTTAGATATTTTGAAATTTGATTTTCATAAAATTATATCTAATCATAATATGTTTATTTAAATTTAAAATTTGCTCAATAAGTTTTTTTTTCTAATTTTTAAGTAAAAAAATCATTGAATTTGATTTTATTAAGAGGAAATATAGGAAAAAAAATGAAAGAATTGTAAAGAATTTTGTGACAAAAAATTTGATATATTCAATCTTTAAAGTATGTTAATTAAAAAAGTATTAAAAGTGAATAAAAAAAGAGGTATTTTTAATATCATTAGCATAAGTTAGTTTTAGATATTATAATCTTCTTCTTTTTATATTTGAAAAAAAATAAATTAGCCTTTTCATGCTATTTGAATTTAAAATTTTTTCTTTGTTACAAAAATCAATGAAAAAGATTTTTTTTATTACATTATATAATTAAAAAAAAAAATTCAAATTTAAATATAAATTAATTTTTTATATACAGCTAGATAAATTTTTATTCAATAATTCATGCAGACTTTTGATCAAATATTTGTTTTTTATATACAAATTATGTTTTATTATATTTTACTAATTATATAATTAAACATAATCTACAAAATTAGATATAATTTTAACAACTTTTTAATAATTCAAATAAAAAATAATTTTTTTAAAAGCTTTTAATATATTCATTTATTTAAAGAAATTAATTTATTTAGTTCTATAAGAATTTCATATAGATATCATCAAGTTACAAAAAAAAAAAATTAAATAGAAAATAGTTACTTGATTAACTACAAAAATATAGTATTTAAATAAAAGTTTACTTTAAAACAAAAATAAAAAAGTTTTTTAAGTTACTAAGTTATTAATTCTATAAGATTAAAGTTTTTTAAACTTTTAAAGACAAAAGTAAAAAAAATATCAATATTTTAAGAGCTATATAATTTTTTTTTAGAAAAATTAGTTTTTAAGAAACATATTGTTTAGACTTATAAAATATCTTGTTTCAAATAGGCATAAAAATTAAATGGTTTTAGTTAAGCCTTTAAATTTTTTAGTCTAAATTAAGCTTTAAAAAAAGTTCCAACTAAGTACAAATAAAAAATAAGATTTAACTAAATAAAGTGAAAAAAAATAATTTTAACTTAGTCAAAGTTCTTAATCTTTTACATCGAAAATGATTAAATTAAATCTAGCATTTTAAACAGTTAAATTTAGTTAAACATACTAAATAGCGGAATCTAGTTAAACATAATTAATAGATAAATTTAGTTAAACACATTTGAAAAGATAAATCTAGTTAAACTATAAAAACTATTTAATCAAACAATAAAACTAGTTGTTTTAAGTTAAACAATAAAATTAAATTTACAATAAATTGCTAATTAATATTCAAAAGATTTCAAAAATAATTTACTTTTATTGAACTTTACAAGTTTAACTAAAAACAAAAAATGACTAATTTAAGTTAATTTATTTAGAAAAATAATTTTATCAAAAATAGAAATAATGTTGATTAATTAAAAAAAGCTATAAAAAGCTTATAGTTTTCAAATTTCATATAATTTTTTAACATAAAAATTGAATACAGTCCTTAAAAAATAAAATGAGTCTTAATTTAAAATAAAAGTGAAAAAACAATCATCACAGTATTATAATGAGTCTATTCAATGTCAGTAAAAAAAATTTATATTAAGTCTAAAAAAATATTTTACTAATTAATCTATAGTTTAAAAAAATCTTTACCATTTTAAAACCGAGGCATTATTTTTAACAACTGATAAAAAATTTTCATTAACAAAAATTTTTTTTTTGAAAAAAGTTTTAGACAACTTAATTAAATTATTCATAAAAAAACATGTAAATAAATTTTAAAGCTTACTTTTGTTAAATCAAAATAAATTAAATTTTAATTAAAAATTTTGTTTTCCTGCAATTAAAAAAATGAATCAGAAGACTAAAAAAATTATTTTTTATTTAAAAAATGATAAAATTAATTTTTTTCTTTAAATGAATTTGAATTAAAAATTTTAAAATTAATTCAAATTAACATTTTTCTAAAAGATTCTATTTTTCTGATAAAGCTAAATGAAAATTCAAGAAAATAATTTTCTTTTTGATAAAATAAAATTCCGGAACAAGGTTTTCAAATAAAGTAAAATTAAAATTTAGTAATAAAGTTTCATAATAAAATCAAATAAAAAACTCAAAAATAAAGTTATTTAAAATAAAATCAAACGGAAACTCAGTGAAAAAGTATTTGTATTGAATTCAAATTAAAAATCATGAATAAAGTTTTTTAAATAAAAATCAATTTAACAACTCAAAAATAAAGTGTATTAAAGATAAATTAAAACATTAAAAATAAGTTTAAATAATAAACTAAAACGAAAAGTTTCAAGATTTAAAAAAAAATAAAGTAAAATTCAATAAACTTAAATAAAAAGTTTTATAATTAAATTTTTACATCAAAAATCAAACACAGGTAAAAAAGTAAATAAAATAGTAGTAAAGATGAAACTAAATTTTAATTAAAAACCAAATTATAATTCAACTAAAAAACTATCAAAAAACTAAAAAAATAAAAATCATCAAAAAATTAAAAAAAAAAAAAAAGCCATCAAGCGTTACAAAATAAATGTGAAAAATAGAATTTCAAAAAAATTTCAAAACTAAAATTTAAATTAATAAAAAAATTTTCAAATTAAGATCGTATAAATAATTAAGAAAAAAAAAATTCGAAAATAAGTTTAAATTAATAATTAAAAGTTTTTTTGTTTATAAATGTTAATTAAAAGTCAATAAATAATAGAAAAGTCCTCAATGAAGAAAAAAATGCTTATTCGAGAACCTAAAATAAATTATTTTTTAGTTTAAAATCATTTTCAATTTGAATAATAAGTTGTATTTTATGTAAATTATTTATGAAATTTATTTTATTAATTTCTCTCTAAAAACTTTTTTTTATTTAAAAAGTAACTAAGTAAAAAAATTGAAAAAATAAACTTTAAATAAAAATAATTTTAAAGAAATAAAATTTAAATTATTTTTTTGAGTATACTTTTAGTTAATAATAGTTTGAAATTTAAAAGAAAAATAGTTAAAATTATTTAGTACTTTGATAAAAAAATGTTTCAAAAGTTGTAAAAAAGTTGATTAAAAACTGTATAAATATTATTTTTGAAAAATTTCTAAAAAATTATTCATACTTTACCCAAAAATTTAATAAAAAATTATTCATATTCTGTGGAAAACTAAAATTTTATAAAAAGAAAGTCTATTTTTTGACCTATTAGACTTTTATAATAAAACTATAATTTGCTCAAGAAATTTTAATAATTAAAGTTTTTTTTTTTGATTTTTGATAATTTGAATATAAATTTAATATATTAAATATATAATTTAATTTCACATGATATAGAGTCAAAAATTTTTAAAAAGAAAAAAAAATTATAGAGATTTTGTCTAATTTTTAAGATTTGAATAAATTTATTTAGAGAAGAAAGAAAATTCTTCATCATTTTTAGTTAAAATAATAACTGAGAAAACAATTTTTATTAAAAACTGTTACGAATTTTAAAATTAAAGAAAACTTTAAATCTAGCTCATCAAATATTTATAGTTATAAACACAAATATAATCAACTAAAGCTGCTTTTAAAAATAATTTTATTTAAAAAAAATTTTTTTTTTGATAAATCTCAAAACTCACACTTGACTATAATCTTAAATAATAAAAAAAAAAATTTTGATACTTTAAAAGTTAAGTGCATGATTAGTTTAATATGTATAAAAAAATTCATACCAGTTATTTGAAAACAGTTTAAAGAGAATTAAAATTTTTTTTCTATTAAAATCTTCTCTAAAAAGATAATTTTAAAATTTTAAACATTTATTCAAAACATCCGTTTAAAAATTTAAATCATTCAATCGAAAATATTTATTTTAAAACAAAACTATATTTTTATGAAAGCTTAACATTATTTTAATTAAAAAAGCTTTTTAACCCTTGTAAACTTTTCCATTAAAATTTGATCTGAAAAAAAAATTTTTTTCATTTAAAGTTGATTTAAAATAATTTTTGGTGTTTAAAATAGTTTTTTGAATTCAGAATATTCAAAAATAATTTAACTATTTTTTCATTTTTCTAAAAACTAATTTAAATTTTTTTAAATCTTTAGATTTTGAAAAGATTTTTTTGTCTTTAAACCATTTTGAATTTTTTTTCAGATTTTAAAATTGATTCTAAGCTAAAGTTTTTTTTCGAAAATGATCAAAGATAAAAATTTTGTTGAGTCTTTAAAAATAATTCAGAAAGAAAATTTTTTTTTTTTTGCTTAATAAACTTAATTGAAGTAAAAACTTTTTTTTTGTTACATAAACTTATTTGAATTATAAATTATTTCTTAGTTTCATAAACATATTTTAAGTAATAACTTTATCTGGTCTTTTAAATTTATTGAAAATATAAACTATATTTTACTTTTTAATCTTGTTATAACTAAATAGTTTTTTTGATCTTTTAAACTAATTAGAAATTATAGAAAAGTTCAAACTATTTGAGATTAAAATACTTAGTTTGAAAAAAAAAATTTTTTTAAGTTCTTTTAATTGTTTGAACTCAAAAACTTGAAATCAATTATAGATAAATTGTTATAAGAATACAAAAAAAAATTTTTTAAAAAATAAGCTACTATTTCATACAAATTAAAGATAAATAAAAATTCAAAACTTAAGAAAATTAGAAAAAAAAGTCTTGAAAGATGAGAATATATTTAAGTAATTAGATTGAATTATTTAAGAAAAAATGAATCAGAAAAACTATAAGAAAATTTAGGAGTATTTTTGAGAAAAAAATTAATTCAGAAAACAATTTAAAACAAAAAAAAAACATTAAAAATCTTACCTTTAAAACGTAAAAGCCATCTAAATCTTTCAGTTCCTATTTTATTTATTAATCTTGATTGTATTAAATCTCTACATTGTTCTAATGTAAAACCATCATCTACCATAATCAAACAAGTAGCTTGTCCTTTTTTACAATTATTTTTCCAAGGAGAATTTAACCAATAAATTTCTGATGGAGTACATTTTTGATAATTTAAAAACATATTAACACAAAAATCACATGATGCTAAATTACGAATACAAGCTGCAATAGGAAGACATAAGCATAAAATGCAAACAATTGGTAAACCGGAAATTATGGCCAATATTGTAAAAAAAAGAGTTATGAGAAAAAAACCAATCAAAGATCGTTCTAAAGGATGAGTTATAAATTTAATTGGTTTAGATTTAATACCACCTTTTTTTATATGTTTTCTTTTAATTAATTTTCTTTTACTTTGTAACTCAGGCATATTTCTTTCTTTAATTTTTTTTTTTTTTTTACTTGATTCAAATTTGAAGTTTTTTCCAAATTGATTTAAATTTTTAAAGCTAACGTTGATAAATGATGATAAATTATTTTCAGTTGATAAATTTATTGGTTTTTTAGTTTTTAAAAAATTATGAAACTTTGTTTTAGATTTTTTATTTTGAAAAAAAAAACTTATTTTTTTATTAGCATTTGGCTTATTTTTTTTGATTATATTCAAATCTTGATTAAACTTTTTTTTATTCAAATTTTTTTTCGTTTCATTACTGATTATTCTTGAATCACAATTCAGATTTTTATTTGTTTCAGAAAAATTTCTATTTTGATATGTTAAATAATTATCACAAAAAACAGGTTGAATAGAAGGTATCTCAAAGTTATCTAGATTCTCAACATTATCGAAAAACTTTTCATTTAATTTTGACACATTGTAAGTTTTAAAATTATCTGTAGAAATATAAAAATTTTCTTTATCAATAAAATTTAATTTATCTAAACTTTTTTTATTAATTTGAAAACTAAAATTTTCTGCTTTTTCATTATTTGTTGATCCAAATTGATGAAAAGAACATTTTTTTGAATTTAAATTATTAGTTACTTGTTCATAAATAGATGAGTATGTAGAGTTAAATGCTTTTTGATCCGAATTTTTTTCAAACTTATCTAATAAATACATATAATTTTCATCTTCATGTACTATATTTTCAAACGATTTATTTTGGTATTGAGTTTCATTTTTTTTCAATGGAAAAAAATTTGAATCTGTAGTTCTTCTTTTGTTAAATTTACGTTCAATTTCCTCACAATTTAATTCTTTTATCTTTTTAAGCTTTTCAATATTTTGATTATCTATTATCCAATTTTCATTTTCATAATTATTTATTTCACAATCATTAAAATTAATTAAAAAATCAAGTTTTTTTAATTCCTTTGAATTTTTTTCTGAGTCTGTGAAGTTTTGATTTTTTAAATAATAATCTAAATTACACTTTGTAAAATCATTATTGAAATATTGATTGTTTGTTCTTAATTCAAATAAGTTATCATTATTTTCATTATCTAAATAATATAAATCTGTTGAATTTTTTATTTTATGTTTTATTAAATTACATTGATTACTTATATTAGAAAGATCATTATTAATATTTGGATTATAACTAATTATACTATGGTTATTAGAATTTTGTTTAAATAAATTAGAATTATATTTATTTAAACTTTGATTACTTAAGTTAGAATTGTAATTAATTAAATTACAATTTTTATTATTTGAATTAGAGTTGTAATTAACTAAATTGAAATTTTTTAAATTAAGATCTTGATTAGGATTGTCAAATAAATTATATTTATTTTGATTAATAGATTTTTTAAAAAAGAATGTATTATTTTCATCTAAATCAGATAAATTTTTTTGTTTATAAAAATTATCATACTCAGGTGAATGGTTTTCATCCAATAAAACATCTGTTTGAATTGATCTATCAATAAAATTTTTTTTCAATTTTTCATTTTTATATTGATTGTCAATTGTTTGTATATTTAATGAAGATTTAAATTCAGGTAAAATTTTTGAATGCTTAGGACAATTTGATTCAAATAATTTTTGAGCAGAATTAGATGGGAAATTCATTGACATAGAATGTTGTAAAGAAGCATTTTTTATATTTTTTTTTTCTTTTGAATAATTATTTTGTATATATACATTTTCTGAAAATTGACGTTGTAAAAAATTTTCTTTGTTTTTAAATAATAAAGAAAATGAAGATGATTTTGAAATTTTTTTATTAGTTTTTTGTCCATTATTTAACTGATTAACATATGTATTTTTTATTTTATTAGACGATATTATATCATTAGCATAATCTTCAAAATTAGTTTTAAACTTAGACAAATTTGTTGACGATTGTGTATTAGCATGTTTAGGACAATATTCAATATAATTTTGTTTCATTACACGTTAGTTCGAAACTATTTTTTATTAGTATTAAAATTCTTTTAAAATTCTTTTTAATTTATTTTGTCTAAATGCATGCTTTAAAAAAATAAACTAATTTCTTTCTGACTAATTAATTATTAAAAATTTTTCAAACTTTTTTTTATAAAAGATTTTTCAAAACTTTTACACTCATCTATTTTTTTTTAAAAAAAATGTCAAAATAACCAAACTATTTGAAATTATCCATGAATAATAAAAATTAGAAAAAAAAAATCATTAAAAATATAAAAAAGAAATTTTTAATTTTTAAAACATATAACTTTTTACAATAAAACTACTGTCTAATGTTTTTTATTAATTCAATTTGAATTAAATATAATTTAAAAAAATTTAATTGAAAAAAAACTTACAGATTGAACTTCTTCTACTTAAATTATTTTGAATATCATTATTAAAGAAAAATTATTTTTGTAAAAGAAAAAAAAATTTTTAAAATCACTTTACCAAAAAAAAATATAAATTTTTGATTTTTTATAAAACTAACTTTTTGAATTTAATTTAATAAGATGATAAAATTTATTAAAGTTTTTTGTTTGTTAAGTAAGCGAAAAATTAATTTTCTTAAAGAATTTTTGCTAAAAAAAGTTTTTTTTTAATAAAGATTATTTAATGAAAAAACTAAATTTTCTATTTAAATAAAAAACTTAGATACAAAAAGTTAATGAGATAAATTTTTTTAATCGTTTGATTTAAAACTCGTTAAAGTCTTTTTTAAATACTTTTTAAAATAAAATTTAATTAATAAAAAGAATTAATGTAGATTAGAAGAACACAGTATTTTCATAAAAATTAAAATAAAATAGTTTTGATTTTTAATTAAAAATATTATTTTCTAGTTTTTAATCTCTAATTTTTATACATAAAATTTAATAAAAATGAACATTATTTTTTTTTGAATCTACTTTTTTACTTTCAAAACAAAACAAAAAAAAAACCGGAAGTTAAAAACTAAGAATTAAGCATTTGAAAATTTAATTTCTTTTTGACCTAGTTAAAATTGACTTACTATAATAAAACAAAGATTGACACGCAACCTTTTATTAAATATTTTTGCAAAAAAAGAAAAAATTAAACTTATTTAAAAAAAACTTACACATTTTAACATTGAAATTCAAAATAAGTTTTTTAATTTACTAAACAAGAAAACTTTTTTTTTTGTGTGATGTGAACCAATGTTTTTCTCTAACTAACTAGTGTCGCCGCAAATATTATCATTAAATTTTGAACTATTCTTACAGGTCCTGCGTGTGTTGCTGCAGATCTTTGTACAAATAAAAAAAAGTTCTTTATAGTTTGCGAAAAAAAAAATCTAAATTTATGCTTAACAAAAATAAAGATAGTTTTGTGAATTATCAAAAAGGTATTAAAGTTGAAACTTGAAAAAAAAACTTAAAAAATAATTTTGTATTTATTTTCAAGAAAAAAATCTTATTTTCTTAAAAACAAATTCGCGCCCTAATTATCAAAATTAGAAGATTAAAATACTATTTAACGCAGTTTCACAAGTTGCAACTTTGCTATACAATTATTTTGCTATTTGGTTTTGAGCATTAAAACAACATTTCAACATATAGAAGGCTTTTAAATTTTGATGCAAAAAAAATTTCTTTTTAGGTAAAGTTAAATTTTTTTTCCAAAATCACCTCTATTCAAACTTTGTGCTTTTCTTTCTTTTTTTAATTATATAAAGAAAAAAAATAATGAAAAATGACTTTTAAGAAAATAAAATTAAAAAATTTTTCTGATAACTTTGTAACTATTGAAAAAAGATTTTAATTGGATAAAATAAAGATTTTTTCTTTAAATTTTCTTTACCTAGTTTAATATAAATTATATAAAAAAAACATTTATTTTAAAACTTTTCATGAAATATTTTTTAATAAATTAGATCCTTCATGGTTATCAACTAAATTTTTCATTTTAAAATACCAAGTACTAATTTTTGTATTATTTAATAAGTCTTTGAATGCTTCACAACCTTCAATTGATTTTAAAACACCAAAAACTGATAAATCAGATAAATTTGGCTTATTTCCTCCCATAAATTCATTTTTTCCTTTTGATTTTAAGAAATAATTACAATCATCATATAAAGATTGTCTTATATCCTTCTTTAAATTGTATTTTTTTTTAATATATTTACTAATTAAAAACATTGCATAAGATCCAATGTAAATCACTGAGTTTCGTTCAAAATTTGAAAATATTGTTTCTTAAAAAAAAAATAGAAGTCTTAAAAAAAGTTGATTTAAAATAAAAATTAATCTTACCCCAATCACTAACTATTGAAAAATAATTAAATGCTTGTATAGCTTCATCAACAGTCCTGTAAATATTAGGTGAAAGAACATGTACTAAAAAAAAAAATTAATTTTTGACAAAAAAAATGAAATAATATAATTTACCAAAAACTTCATCTGTCCATTTTCTCCATTTTCTTTCACTCAAAAGCTCTTGTTCAATAGCTTTATATTTTTTTTCATCTAAATCATCTCCATATAATAAAAAGTATTTATTCAAAATTTCTTTAACATTTTTATTTTCTGGTGTTCTATATTGTAGTGTTTCGTATTTATTAATTATTGTTTCAATAGAATCGTTTTTATTTTTATTACAAAAAAAATATGTTCCTAGTACAGAAATAATTGCTGAAGAATCATTTAACTGTATGATTTGATTGTTTGTTTTTTTAAGATTTTCATCTTCAATTAATAAAATTGGAACTTTACGATAAGAAGAAAATTTTGTTTGTTTTCTAGTTAATGGATTCACTTCAACAACTTCGTGTGATATACCATAATAATCTAAAAATGTTTTAACTTTACAACAAAATGGACAATTTGAATATTGAAATAAAATTAATCTTTTGCCAGGTAAATTAATTTTATATTCATATTTTTTACTTATTTTCAAATTTTCTAAAAGACTTGCCGGTAAATAATTACCAATTAAAGAACCTTTTTCTAAACTTTTAATTTTTCTCTCTTGAAAATCCCATTTATTTAATTTTGTTTTAAATATAGACGAATTTTTATTTTTATTCCAATCATAAAAACCTATTAAAATTGCACTAGCTCCAAATGACACTAAAAAATAATAAACATTTTTCTTATTTTTATCATTTTTATTAATAAAAAACCTTTGTTGATTTAATATTTTAGAATTTAATAAATTTCTATTTACTAAACTGTTATTAAATTTTAAACTTAATGGTAAAATTCTTTTAAACATTTTTAAAAATAAATTAAAATTAAAATTATGTCAAGAAAGTTTATAAAAACGAAAACTTTAAAGACATTCAAAAAAATAATTTGACATGCGTTGTTCTTAAAAATAAGCTATTTTAACAAAACTTTATAAAATTAAAATTTTGATGATACAAAAAAGTTGTTCAATTTTTAACTCTTCATTAATCTTTAAACTTTAATTAACTTAGAAAAAAAATAATTGCTTTGGTTATTTATTAAGGCTAAAACAAAAAAAATAGATACAAATTATAAATTAAATAATTTAATAAATTATTGAATACAAATCATGATAAATTAAAGTTCTTCTTTAACATATTTTGGTTTTAATTCTTCAATTTTTTGAATAAATTCTTCTTTTTCAATACAACCATCACATCTTTCATTCCAACTAGATAAAATTTTTCTTAATTCTCTTACTCTCAATGATTTTAAATTGACATTTCTTATATCTATTTCAACCTCATAACGTAGTCTGCAAATTTGTTCATCTGCTTTATTTAAGTCTTCACATACTTTTTCTACTGGTTTAGAATAACTAAGAGGTTTTGACATTAAAGATAAGATTCTAGTTGCTGAGTCTTTTAACCCTCCAAGATAATAACACTAAAAAATTAATAAAAATTAAAAAAAATTGATCTTTAAATTATTTTTTAAAAACTTACCAATCTATTTTCTACAGAGACTTGAGTTTTTCCACAAAATGAAATAAATTCATTTTCTATATTTTCAGGATTAAGTGCTTTTTTATTTTCTTTTAAATCATCTACTACTTTACTCAATACTTTTTGACATACTTCACATTTTTTCAAAGGTTCAGTTAAAATTGAATTGAATAGAGAAAGTAAAATGAAAAAACTTATAAATTTTGAAGATAACATCCTGATTTTTGTTAAAAAACTGATTGATTATAAAATAAAATAAAAAAATTTAAAAAAAATAATTAATTAAACATCTAGATATTCTATGACTAGTTTAATTTATAAAAGTAATCAAAAAAACTTAAATGAACATAAAGTAGATTCATTAACTTGAGATGTAAAAGATTTGTCAAAATCTGATTGGCTAAAAAAAATTCAAAGCTTTTAATAAATGGTGTAGCGCGAAAAACAAAATTAAAAAAAAAAAAATTTTTACTCAAATAAACTAATGCTGTCTAGTTGCTATTTATTCCTCTTACTTTTTTAATTTAAATAATTTTAATTAAATTTAGCTTCAATAATTTGAATCAAATACTTAAATTTCGAAATTTTTTCTTAATCTTCAAAATTCAATTTTAAAGACAATTGATGAAATAAATATAAATTTTGAATTTAACAGACTTAATAGTTTTTATAAAATTAAAGGAGAATATTCATTAAACGCAATAAATAAGAAAATATTTTAAGCTTTGATTGAAAAAAAATTCAAACTGTTAAATTTTAATACAGATATAAAACATCAATTTACAAATTAAATAAATTTTTTGTGATAATAAATAAATAAAGATTATTATAAATTTAACTTAAAGTTCATCATATGGATCAACATATGGTACGCCATCTTTTCCATCCCAAGGTTCTACTTTTTGAATTTCAGGAATTTTGGCACCTTTTACAGGAACTGATGATCCACGTCCATAAGACAAATCTCTTAAGAAATCATTTATTCCATCTAAACTGAATGAACCTTTTAACCAACTATATTTCATTTTTCTAACATTAACAGCTGCCATTGCAGGATAACCAAAACCTCCTAAACCAACTGCTTCTTCTAAAGCAAGATGTTGCATTGCTTCAGCCCAGAAATAAGCCCATTGATTTTTTTTGAATTTTTCTGCAACTTGTTTTAAAACACTTAAATAATCATTTCTACATTTGGCATCACAATCTAAAATATGAGGAAGAACAGAAATAATACATAATTGACTTGAGTCACAACTTTTAGAGAAGTCTTCTTTATTTAAAAGTTGTTTAACTTCAGGTACTGGTGCATTTTCATCTAATTTATCTAAAGCAAACCTAACAAAGTCATCTTTTTCACGTCCGCCATTATATTCTTCAAACTGACCATTAATAAATACTTTAATTGTAGGGAAACCTTTAATTTGATATTTATTAGCTTGAATTTGATGAACTGTAGCATCTAAAGCTCCTACTTTAACTTTTCCTTTTAATTCAGTTGCTACATTTTCCCAAATAGGTTTTAAACGTTGACAATGTCCACACCATGGTGCATAAAATTCAACTAACCAAATATCTTTACTATTTAAAACTTGTTTATCAAAATTTGAATCAGTCAATTCAACAACATCAGATCCTCCAGAAGAACCTCCAGATTGGCTTTTTCCTGTAAGTCTTTGATTAACTAATTTTTTAGCTTCTTGTAAACCAGCTTCAACTATAGAACTAGCTGTTCTTTGGCCATTGTAATCTGTTGGCTTAGTTTTGGATACACCAAAAATTTTAATTGTAGGAAAACCTTTAATACCATATTGTTGACCGAATGATTTGTGTTCATCAAGATTTATTGCACCAACTTTTAAAATACCTTTCAAAGCTGTTGCGGCTTTTGAATATTCAGGTACTAATTGTTTACAATGTCCACACCAAGGAGCATAAAATTCAACAATCCAAATTTCATTTGAATCTAAAACACGAGTTTTAAAAGTTGTTGGACTTAATTCGACAACATCACTTTTTTCATAAAACGCTAAAGAGCTTGATAAAATATTTAAAAAAAGTAAAAATAAAATGTAGTTTTTCATTTTTGGCTCTAAATTATAAAAAAAAATCAAAAAACAATTTTTATTTTTTAAAAAAAAAGTTTACCATTTAAATTTTTGAAAGTTTCCTCAATAATAAACACGTCTCATTAATATAAAATAAAACTATAAAACTTTGTAAAACAAAATAATTTTTTGCTATGTTTTTAATAAAATTTATTAATCTTCAAAAATACTATTAATTAGAAGAAGAATTTTATTTAAAAAAAATTAAATAGCCTTTTGTCTATAAACAGCTGATGTTTTCACAAAAAAAGCTTTATAAAGTTATGCTTTCGAACGTGGCGCCTTGAAATCAGATGTGTTCAATTTTGATTGGTTAATAATTTTTTAAATAAATTTTTTTTAAAGTAAACATAGAAATGTTTTGAAAACAAAAATGGATAAAATTTGTATTTAATTTTATTAAAAAAATTTGATATGCAGTCTCTAGAATCTATTCAACATACAAGTATTAATTTAGTAAATCCAGCAAATTTTGAAACAGAACTAAATTTAAGAGTTAAAAAAACATTAGAAAAATGTACGAAAAATGTTTATTCAATAGCAAATGAACCTAGCTTGGCTTGTTTCTGTATTCAAGAACATTTATTAAAAAGTGGACTTCAATTAACAGAAAAACGTGAAGAAACAAGAAAAATTGAAAAAAAATTGTCTGATGCAATTATTGATGTAGATTTTACAATCGATTCAATAAATAAAATAAAAAATTCTTTAAAAAGTTTTTTAAATACTCAAGAATTAATAAAAAATGCAATTTTTTGTAAACAGCAAATAACTTACGATGAAACAAAAAAACGTAATAATTTACATCAGCTTGAAAAAGATCATTCTGTAAATGATTTCAGAAAATTAAATAACAGTAAACTCAAGAATAAACCAAATGCTTTTAAACGTTTTTCTAATTCATTTGAAGCATCTTTAGAAGGTTTAGCTTCTAGTGCGAGTGCTGATTTTAAAGAATTTAAAGCAGCCTTATCACATATTTCTCAATTAAAAAATAATACAACGAAAGATCATATAGAAAGAAAAGAAACGCTTAATGAAAAAAATCAAGAAGAGAATTTAAAGGAAGAAATTGAGAATATGAGTTCTATTCAAGAAAATAATGATCAGATAAAAATAGAAAAACCAAATAAAACTATAGAAAATGATGATAAGAAAATTAATAAAGATTCTTCAAATGCAGATAAAAATAATTTAATTTTAGAGCATGAAACAATGCCAAATAATTAGTATTTTAATTTATTGATATATTTGTAAAATGAGTTTAATTGTAAATAGAATATTTATGTTTGGAAAATAAAATATATTTCAAAATTAATTTACTGCCAACGACTTTTTTTTTTAGGTTTTTCACTTGTACTTTCATTAGATTGATTTTCATTAGTGTTTATTGAAGTACTGTCACTTGCTGGTCTAAATGCAGATTTAAATTGTGTTGTGTATGCTGCTTTTAAAGCTTCAAATCGTGATTTTGAATTAGAAGGAAAAGATTCTTTACTAAATGAGCTATTACTAAATGAAGATGTTTTGTAAGAACTTGAAGATTTTGATTCTGAGCTTGATTTATAACCTAATCCAGCTTTAAAATTAAGTTTTTTTGCTTGAGAATCCTTGTATCTTGCTTTTTTGAACCACTGGCTTTGCAAAGCTAAGTTCATTAAATCTTCGGGTACTTCTTGATTAGCACCTTCTAAATTACGAACTAAATGTCCTGCAAATTCTTTGTCTTTATCCGTCACTAAAGTATATGCTACACCTTCAACACCAGCTCTACCTGTTCTTCCTATTCTATGAGTATGAGTATCAATATCTCTTGCAACATCATAGTTTATTACAGTTCTGATATGAGGTATATCTAAACCTCTAGCAGCAACGTCGGTTGCAATCAAAATATTTACTTCTTTTTTTTTAAATTTAGTTATGACTTGATTTCTGCTTAATTGATCAAAATCTCCATGAATTACTTCTAAATCATAATCTCTTGATTTTAAATTAGTTGCTAGTTCTTCTGCATTAGCTTTTTTAGTCACAAAAATTAATACACTACCATTCGAAGTAAATTCAGTTAACCTGGTAATAAGCCAGTCCCATTTGGCAGTACCTTTAGGAAATACTAAAACAATTTGATTGACATCTTGATTAGCTTCTCCAAGTTCTCCTTGTATAATTTTAATAGGATCTATTAAAACATCTCTAGCTAGTTTTTCAATTTTTTTTTTAAAAGTTGCACTAAACATTAAAGCTAAAAATAAAAAAGATTAATTCAAGAAAAATTTTTTTATCTTTTAACATACTTTGTTTGTCAGGTCGACAATGATCACAAATAGATCTTACTTGAGCTTCAAAACCCATTGCAAACATTTTATCTGCTTCATCAAGAACGAGCATAGTAACTCTATTTAGATTAGTAGCTTTACATTTAACTAAATCAATTAATCTACCAGGTGTTGCTACAACGATTTCTGCTCCTAATTCTAAATCTTTTTGTTGTTCCCATTTACTACCACCTCCATACGCACAAACAGCTCTTATATTATAAGCTTTTGCAAATTTTTTAGTTTCTGTATAAATTTGTTGACAAAGTTCTCTTGTTGGTGCTAAAATTAAACCAATTGGTCCATCATTTACTTTAAGGTCTGGTTGATCCATTATATGTACTAACATTGGCCAAATGAAAGCTGCAGTTTTACCAGATCCAGTTTTTGCAATTCCAATTAAATCACGTCCTGATAACGCTACAGGTATTCCTTGAGCTTGAATAGGAGTAGGTTGAGTAAATTCACATTTTCTGATAATTTTCATTAATTGTTCGTCGAAGCTAAAATGAGCAAAACTAGAAATAGGCTTAGGAGGTTTAGCACCTAAAACTTTAATTCCTAATTTTGAACGTAAATCTTTTGCTTGATTATTACTTATTTTCATAATTTCTTCATGCTCTTCATAAAAGTTTTTTGAAAAAGGTTGATAATTTATTGCTGAATGATCAATTGGTGGTAAAGGATCAACATATTTAACTTTTTTATAAATTGGATTTCCATCAACATCATAATCAATAATTTGATCTTCATCATCCGATAAAGGAGCTAAAGTACCTGCATTAGGATTCTCTTCCATGTATTTATAATAAGATTCTTCATTATCTTCTTGATCAATATCATACCTAGTACCTTTAATTGTTTTAATATCTTTTTTATTTAAAACTGCAACATCTGCTACAACTTTTTTTTTTGAACTATCACTTTTTTTTTCAGCTTCTTCTAAACCTAACATGTATGCGTCTAAAGGGTCAATGTCATCTTCTTCTTCTTCATCATTACTTTTTTGTTGAACAATTTCTTCTCCATCATCATCATTAAAATAATCATCATCGTCTTTTAATGTTCTTTTACTAAACTTAGACTGTCTACCATGTTGAAAACTAAATTTATTAGATATTTCATTTACATCAACTCTTTTTTGACTACGATTAATATCATCTGGTGGAGCAACACAACTATAATCTTTTTGATCTGGTTTATTTTTATACATTTTTTATAAAAATTATTTTTATTTCATCTGATTGAAAATTGAGTATTTAAAAAACTATTTATAAAGATTTTACAGTATAATATTTTGACTTAGTTTGTAAACAATAGTATTTTTAAATTTTCTGCTCAAAATGGGGGGCATTTAATAATAAATATTTTTTCAAATAAAAAATAGAACTATTTTTGAAAATAAAAATATTTTTATCAATTGAACTTTGAAATATTTATAAAAATTAAAACTACTGATCTAATAGTAGTTAAGAAACAAGAATTATAAATATGGATGAAGAAGATGCTATTGGTTTTCATTTTTTTTTAGATTTAAGTTTCAAAAAACATTGTGAAGATTTTCCAAATGATAAAATAAGTTTTAAAAACTTTTCGTCAATTTGTTCTACTAATTGGGAAGTAAGTTATTAACAAGTAAAAAATGAATAAAACTCATTAAAATTTATTTAGAATTTAGACGAAGATGCTAGAAAAAAAATAATACTTATTGCTCAAAGGGAACAAGATGAGAAACCTAATTTCATCATCGATGACTCAGATGATTTTGAAAAAATTACAAATGCTTTAAATATGACTGATATATTATTAATTGGTGAAGATATAAAGAAAAATTTTTCTCATAATTATACTTATAGTAAAAGAACTAGATCTGCTTATATTTATTTTTTTAAAGCTGCTAGATTGAATTTAAAAGACCAAGTAAGTTGTACAAAAAATAATTTCACACTATTTGCTAAAGTAATTTCAAAAAAATGGAAAGAACTTAACTCAAATGAAAAAAAATTATTTGATGAAATTGCTCTTCTTGATAAAAGATTCAATTCATTAGGTAATTTACAAAAAAAAAAGAAAAAAGAAAACTTGTGAGTTAAATTTTAAGTTAAATATTCTAATTTCTTAATTTTAATTTTTGATTAATAAAATTGCAGAAAACATACTCCTCTTTTTTTAAAAGCTAAAGAAGCAAGAGATCAATTAGCTACTTCATCTGGCATAAATACTATAAAAGTTTTAAAACAAAGAAAAACAACAAAAACTAAACGTAAAGTTAAAAGAAAGAGGAAAACTAAAAAAGTTGTTAGAAAGAAAACATTGATTAAAACACAAAAATTAAACAAAACTTCATTAAAAGCTTCAATCAAACAAAAAATCAAAGTTAAAAGAGAATAAAATTTTTATATATAAAAAAAACAATTAACAAATCATCATTCAAAAATTATTAATTTTTTGGTTTAAAAAAACTTGTAATACAACTTTGGTTTTTAGACACTTTTGTAGATTTTTTCGGTAAAACTTTTTTTTCTGTGGAACTTGAATTTTTGTTACTGATTTCCTCTTTTAATTTTTTATCAACAACTGGACTATTTTGATTAGTTGAATTATCTTCTTTAATAACTTTTTTAACTTTTCTATTAACAATATATCCTTCTTCATCTAAAAACTCTTCTTCTTCTTCTACTAATTTACAAGGTCTTGTTTCTTTTTTAATTTCAGTAAAATCTTTTGTAAAATCTATATCCATGTTTTCAAAACTTTCTTTAGATTCATCAACTTCTTCTTCTGAACTATCTTGAAAAGCTTGAATTCTTCTCTTTGGTTTCTTATTTTTATGTTTAATATTTTCTTTTTTACTAAATAATTCATCTTCAGAATCGCTATCTGGTGATATTTGTCTTTTATTTTCATTTTTTGTATCAGATGAAGTTTTAGTATTGAAATTATTACTATTCTTGATTATTACTTCCTCTTTTTTATCGACAGGCTTGAAAGTTTCAAAAGCATTAGTTTTTTGAGGTTGACTTTTAGTCGCAAATAAACTAGTATTTTTAGGTTTTGAATTATTAACATCAACAGGCTTTGAATTATTGGTATCAATTGGTTTTGATTCTTTTGTTGAGCTAGAAACTATTTTAGATGACTGACTACTTGATACTTTATTAGTTAATTTGGCTAATTCACTAGGATTCAACGATAGTGTTTTTAAATAACGAGCTACCATAGCTTCTCTTAATTCAATATTCTCATTTTTTATGTAACTTTTTCTGTTAAAAAAATAAATATCAATAAAAAGAAAAATTTAGTTCAAACTTACTTTTGATAATCTAAAATATCTTGTTTAGATAAAAATAATTTTGTCTCTGCTGGGTATTCCAAATCTAAGAGATTATTTTTGTCTTTAATTGTTCTTATTGAACAACTAACTAGTTTATCGTACTTAGATTTTTCTTTATCTAGATCATCTTTTTCTACAATCATAAATCTTCTCATTCCAATTTCATCATTTTCATTATTTTGATAACCAACAAGACCATATTTGACAATTAAGTCATTGTTTTCTTTAACGTATTGTTCTAATAAACTATAATTTCATTGATTAAAAATATCATAACAATAAATTTTCTTACCATTGAGCTTGTTTTGCATCTACATCAAAAATTTTTATCAAGTCAGAGTTCTTTAACTAAAAAAAAACTCTTTAATTAGAGAAAGAAATTTAAAAGAAACTTACTGTATATTTTTCATCAAAAACTAAAATTTTAATTTTTTTAAAATATAATTCCATTTTTTAATCTAAATAAACCAAAATATGAATCGAAAATATTACTAAAAAAAACTAAATTATTTCTTAAAATAAAAAAATATAAGCTTTTACGCGGTTTTTTAATGAAAAAAAAACTTTGAGCGCTAATTTTAAAAATTTCTTAATTTTTATCAAAAATTAACTTTGAGCACAAATGAAAAATTATTTAGTTTTAAATTTATAAAATTTATTTTTGAAATTAGTAATTTTGAGTAATGAATTTAGATTAATTAAAAATAAATTTATTAATTAGCTTAAGAATTTTATAAATATTTTTCTTTGATTAATCTTTGAATAAACTTTTATAACAAAATATTCACTTTATACAAATCAAAAACTTAATTGAAAGTTGTTAATAAAATTGTTTATTAAACTACATAAAATATTTTAAGAAAAAAAATTGATCTATTTAAATTGATTTAAAATTTCAAACAAAGATGTCTTTGTTTTTAAAATTTTTTGAAAATTCACCTTTAAACTCCACCTTATATTTTTTTTACAGAAAAAAGGCTTTTTTAGTACAAAAATTTTAAGAAACCAAAAAAAAAATTCTTGGTATATAAAAACATTCAAGTCTACTTTTTTTTAGACTTAAGTTAGAACTTGTATAGCTCACTTCTAAAAAAAAATTCCAGTATTTTTTGTACGCGTAAATCAAAATTTTTTTTCATTAAACCATCTCACTTAACCGTAGCAACAAGTTTTTTTTTGAAAAAAAATTTTATTTTGTTTTACCAATATATCAAAAACTAGTTACTCTTAAAAAAATTTTTAAAATATATATTCGTGCATTGATTATTTTTTGTTTAAAATTTTGATTTATTTAATGTTAATTGAAATCCAATAATGGCTAATCAAAGTAGAAAAAATTTACCTAAAAAATTGAGCAAGAAATCTAAATCTTCAAATAAAAATTACAAAAAATTAATTTTGGATAAAGAATTTAATAATTTAAAATCAATTCTGCCAACTGTTCATAATAGACCTAATGTTGATCAAGTAAGTTTTTTTTTATTTACAATTTTAAATAAATAAAATAATCAATTTAATCAAAACTAAGAGTACTAATAAAATTTTTTTTTTGTTAATAGGTAACAATTTTAAATGAAACTGTAAAAATGATAGCAAATTTAGAAAAGCAAGTGTTAAATAAGCTTGCTCAAGAAAATATAAAACGAGTTATTTTCAAACCCATAAGCAAAAATTTCTTTCAAGAAATGATGTTAATAGAAAATTCATCTCAAAAAGAAAAAGAAATTGAACAATAAATTCTCATAATTAAACTTATTGAGAAGTTACCAAAAAGAATAATTTAAAATAGTTTTAAAAAAATTATAAAACTTTAGAGGATTTATTATAATAAATCATCTAAAAGATTATTTAAGTTTATACAATATTGTAAATACAAAGTGAAGTCTAAAGTTTATTTGTAAATTTAATGTAAATTTTAAAAAATTTGAAACCTTTATTTAAAAATTGTTACAGATACACAAAATTTGACTAAAGTACAAAATCTAAAAAGTGCCTTATTAAATAGATTTAGTTGTATAAACAATGTAAATCATTTTTAAATTCCATACAAACATTCCATTAAAACAAATTAAAGATTTATAATTGTAAAAACTAAGAAAAAAAATGTTTGTAAATATAATCAAACTGAGCTTATAAATTAAAATATATTTTAAGAAAAAGAATTTTCAATTTACTTGTTAAAATTATTTATAAATTGAAAAAGTCGGTAAACTTTCCAAAAAAAAGAATTCTTTTTTTACTTATTAAATAGAACAAATAAGTTTCTTAAAATTTTTTATCTTTATTATTAAATTATTTACTTAGAGTAATGAAAGAGTTGACAAAAGTAAACTTTTTAAAACAAAAAGTAAACAAATTTGTTTGATGACTAATGAAAGAATATTTCTGACTATGAAAAAGAGTTTGTTGATTAAAACAATAAGTTTGATAATAAATCTAAAGTTTTTTTTTCAACTGAAAATTTTTTGTCTTTACATTAAATAAAACTATGAAAGAGAAAAAACTGTTGACGAATTCAAACAAATTTTTGTTTTATGACAGTTTGCAAATATCTCTAATGGGTAAAAAAATATTTTTTTAGGTAAAAATATATTTATTATTCAAAGAATGTTAAGTTATTTCTGATAGTGTAATTAAAAAAAGAGTTGACTAAATAATTTTAATCCTCAAATTTTGAACTTTTTAAACAAAAAATTGATTTCAATAAAACATAGATTTATGATGAAAATCTTGTTCTTTAAAACGTCATTAAAAAAGATTGTTCCTTCAAGTCTAAAAATTTTCAAAAAAGAAGTTTTTGACTGCTTAATATTTAAGAAAGTCTGTTTTTTAATATAATTGAAAAAAAAATAGTTAGAGAAATCTGGCCAATTGGTCGATTGATTAACCTTGTGTAGAAAGTATTTTTTGAATAGAAATTAACTAGTAAATAGAAACACTAAACTTTAAGAAAGGTAATGTAGGTAAAAGAAAGAAAAAAAATAAATAAAGAAACTGCATTCCAGTGTACAACGCGCGCTGTCCATATGGTGGTCTTAAAGAACGGCGCGCGGCCAAATGCTTTCGATGCCTTTAAGTTTTTATTTAGTTATTGATATTAGGGTGTGAGAATGTTGAAAAAGCACAAGGAACAGATTGAAATATTTTGGTAAGTTGTCTATATTTTTCAATTAAAAATATAAAATCTATGTAATTTATGTTATTAATGAACAAAAAATTAACATTCTTGTAACTTTTTTATGACAAAAATTTTTGAAAATTCTTTTAAATAATTTTTCCATTAAAAGACATTAGTTTTCAAATTATTCATCATTTAGTTTCAAAAATTGTGATTAAAAATAATCGTGGGATTAATTTGAACAATATGTTTGCTTGAAATAATTTGCATCTGATCAAAATAGATGTATGACATGCGTGCCGGTTTATCGATAAAAAAAAGTATCAGCTGCAGAATAGCTTGAACATAAGTAAGCTTATGTTTATTTTATTAAAAGGCTGGCAACCTGCGTTCGGTTTTTATTTTTGGTAGCAGCTTATAGTAGGTTGGAGCTGAATAGTGAGAACGTACTGTGGGAACGGAAAACAGCTTGTACAACAACGTTTATATCTTCTTAAAAATTTTTTGGGCATTGGTCTATTTTAAAAAGTACTGCCTTTTTTTGGTATAAAAACCAAAGGTTTTAAAAATTTTAGGTTAGTAAACTTTAGTAAGCTGATCTCAAATTATTTTTAAAAATTTATTTGTAACAATTAACTTTTTTTAAAAATTTAATTTTTTGTTGTGTATATAAAATGTACGTAAAAGTTGATTTAAAGATGAGCAAATTTTCAAAAAAAAGCGTTGTAACTCGTAAAATAGTTCAAAATCAATTAATAAAGAAAGAAATTTCACATTTGAAAAGTTTAGTACCAACTTTGAATACTAAATCAAATCCGTCTAAATTATTAGTTATAAATGAAACAGTTCGATACATTGAACAACTTGAAAAAGAAGTTTTAAGAAAATGGGCACATTATCATCAACAGCAATTATTGATGAATAATGATCAACGTACAAGACTGGTAGTTATTAAAAAGCCTAAGAAAAATCAACCTATAATAATTGGAAAATAAATAAAATTAAAATTAACGTGGCTTTGTATAGCAATGGTAATTTCAGCTTTTAGATTTTCTAAAGAAAAACTTTGACACAACTTACTATGATAATTAATAAGGATCGCATCAGTAATTTGAAAATTTTACAGTAAATTGAATATTTTGTGTCAAGCTGTAAAATTTTTAAAAATGTTAAGCATCTGGAACTTAAAAATTAAAAATTTTTAAATCAAAAAGCACATATAATTTAAATGTGTGTCGCATGGTATGTTATACTTGATGTGAAAAAATTTTAGACGTTAAAGATGAAATCTCACATCGTGTGTTAAAAATTTGGGAAAAAAAATTAAGTTCGACAATTCAAATAGAACAACGATATTTTTATAATACTTCTGTTGTCCATATGTAAAATTTTATCTTTTTTAAAATTAAGCTTTTTGTTTCCTGATTTAACTTAATTCAATCTGTTTAAAAATTAATTAAATAAAAGTTTTTTTCGTAAAAATTATTCAATTTATCTGTTTTGTTTAAAATTTTTTTAATTTAATTTTTTATGGACTGTTAAAACAGTTTCAATTAAAGTATTAATCATTTTTTTTATCAATATATTGATGTTCAAAAGAAAGTTTATTAAAATATACAAAAAAAGTAAACTAAGTCAAAAGATTAATCAATCTAATTTAGTAAACTAATATAATTTATCATTAATATAAAATTAGTTAATTAACTCAATGAGTATGATTTAAAGATGTTTTTTTTTTAAAATATAGCAAAATAATTCCACACCTCCCACCCACCTGTTACAAACATTTTAAAATACTACCCACACGCTATCTGATGCTTGATATTAAAAATCTTATGTTATTCTTAAAGAAATACTATCATAATTTTTCATTCAGTAACTTTTTAGACTTAATCTTGAAAGTGTAAAGTATTTTTTTAGCAAAATTAATTTAAAAAAAGATTTTTTTGAGTAAAGTTTTCTAAAGTAAAAAACTTAATAAAAATGTGTCAAAATTATATAATAAGTGTCACCAAAAATACAAAAAAAAAAGTGAACAATTTGGATAAATCAAATAAAAATCAATATCAAGAAGGATTAAAAGCTGAATTAGAAGCAAAAAAAATGAATTCATCAACCAGTAAACAAGTTTTATTGAATAAAGAATATTCAAATTTAAAACATATGATACCTAATTTAACAAATAAATCAAAAATATCTAAAGTAAGTTTTAATATTAAAATTTTTTTTTTGTTCTAATCTTAAATTCTTAAAGGTAAATTTAATTAATGAAGCTGTAAAATATATAAATGAGCTACAAGATCAAGTTTTACAAAAACTAAGTTTATTAGATGCAGATTCACAAACGAAACAACAAAAAATTTTATTGCAAATAAATAATTTAAATCAAAACTCAAGTTCTAAGAATCAGAGAAGATTACCTTTAGAACAAATAAATTTTCAAAAATCTGTTAAAAGGCAACGAACTTAAAAATCATAAACATTGTAAATATCAACAATTAAGATGTAAATATCTTTGTCTCAAGAAAATACTTTTTTTTTTTTTAATTTTGATTGACTAAGTAAAGAAATCTTTACTTATCTGTTTAAACTAAAAACAATTTTTTACTCATGTATTTAAAATAAATAAAAACTCTTTCCTCATGTATCAAAAATAAAAATTACTTTGAAAAAAAAACTCAATTAAGGTGTCTTCTTAGAAATTTTTAATTATTTTTAATTGTTAGCTTGTTAATGTTTTATGAAATCAACAACTATAGGTGCTATTGTTGACCCAAAAATGAAAAAAAAAATTATTTTTTTTAATGATAGGTCCAGTGTTGAAAGTCTGTCACTAATTTAAAAGTTGTTGACATTGCAAGGACAAATCAATTTTTATAATTTTTTTCTATTGAAATTGAAATTTTAACTTAGTTCCAATATAATTAAGTTATTAATTTTAAACATTCTTTGTAAAAAAAAATTTTTACATTGCTTAATCTTATCAAATGGTTTCAAAACTTATAATAACTTATTTAAGAAACTAAAATTACATAAAACTTTATAACTAAATTTACTTTGCCTTTAATGTTTTGAAAATCCTTACACGTGTTTTAAATAATTATAGTTTTTTAGAAATAGTTTACCAATTAAAACTCAAGGTAAATAAAAAACAAATAAATAATTGATGAAATAGTTTAGCCAAAATATTTAAACTAAATAATACAAAACTATTCGTAAAGAAATAATTGCTATTTTAGTCAAAAGATAAATTTTAATAAGTTTTAAAAAAATTCTTAAGAAACAAATGACAAATAAGGCTTATATTACCTTTTTTTTACATATGTTCTAATGTTATTTTTTTATTAAAAGAACAAGAAAGGCGAAAGTGATGGTTAGATTAAAAAAGCGTAAAGTTTTGAATCCCTTTAAAAGTTTTAATTTACACCTATTTATATAAAAATATATATAAATAAATCTATTCATTCTAGTAAATTTCATTGTATCAAATAACAAGTATTTTAGCCTATCTTCATAAAAAAATTCTTTTTAAAATCTAATCCTGCTTTTTCTGTAGAACGTTTATTTAAAAACTTTCAAAAACTATTTTAACATTACACACTTTGTTACACATTTATACATAAAAAAATTTTGATATGTTTTTTGATATTGCTTTGTGTAACTACTTTCTATTTAAAATATTTTTTAGCTTACCACTTTTTCATAATTTACTTTATTCAAAGTGATTTGAAACTTAAATCTGTATAAATTAGTATATTTATTCAGTATTTAAGTAAATACTTTCTCTTCATTCAATACAAACTTATTTTTTTCACAATAAAGTCTTACATATGTTATTTTAAATTTTTTTTTGTATTAGTTTTATTGAATATTTAAATTGTTCTTGTTTTTGTAAGAAAGCAAAATGTTTGCTCTAAACACATAGATTTTGATGATTGTCATCTTTTCTTTAACTAAACACAATATCGCCCACACCCCAATATTTAATTTATAAGCAAATAATAGTTTTTTAAATTATATTAAACTATTTTTGTTGCTTAAGTAATCAACAATTTAAAGAAAAAAAAATTTTTCTTTGTTTGTCAACACCTATACGATGAAGGGCCAAATTTTACAATTAACACTTTAAATGAAAATATCAATTTAGCTAAATTGAATTTTTTAAATGAAAATTAAAAAATAAAATAAATATCTTTGAACCAGAATTTTTCAAATTTAGTTTGAAACTATTCAATAAATTTCTTAATGGTTGTAAAAAATTAATAATTAAAAATTAGGTAAATCATTAAAAGAATTATTTTCTTAAAATTTAAGAACATAAGCTTACAAATTTAAAATGACCTCACCTTTTTTAAAATCTTAGATGACTACAACTAGGAGACGTTAAAGATTATCTTAGTTTTTTAAACAGATTAACCCTAAGTATAAATTTATGTGAAATAATTTTTTTTTCTTGCCTATTTAATTTAATAACAAGATTTGGAGTGTGGTCAAAAAGAAAATCTTTTAATGTAATCAGCAAAATATTTTAGCACAATGATGAACACGCTTGATTTGTTTTTTACACCAATTTAGTATTTTTACTGAGAGAGTTTTAAAAAGTTTTTTTTCAAAAAAATAGTTTAAGCTATTTTATATCTAATTGTTACTGAAAAGTTTATTTCACAATAATGTAATTGTATTACATTAATATTGTTAATGTTGTTAAACATGTTTGTTATTGTATTGAAATTATTTGTTACTAAGTTGTTAAATAAAAAGATTTTAATATTTTGAATAAAACAAATATTCTGAAAAGTATTAGTTTATTCAAAATTTAAGGTTTTTGTAGATTAACATAGATCAATTTAAATAACTTATGATTTTCTTAAAATTTTTACTTAGTTTTTTGATGCCTTTAAGCCATTTTAATTCTAAATTCCTTTAAATATACTCAAAGAAAGGTCAAGATTATAAAAAGTAAGTTTTTAATCTCATAAACTTAAAACCGAAAGTTTAGATCAATCTTTATCATTTAAAAAAAAAATATTTTGAAAAAGCTTTGAAAATAGCTGAAGTAACTTGACTAAACTAAGGGCCACTTTTGGTCATTTAAGAGGGTAAGATTAAAAAAAAAAGTTCTTAAAGATTAAAAATACACATCTTTTTAAGCAATTTATTGTATGAAATCTTTTAATAAAATAATTTCATTATAGAAAATTTAATAGGAAATTAATAAAAAAAAATAGAAATAAAAGGACAGACCTATAGCAAGTGAAAAAAAAAGGTATTTATTGAGTTGAAAAAAATTTAAAAAAAGGCACACCTAAAAGTAAAGGGTAAATTTCTTGGTTAACCCTTGCCAGCTTTAAAAAATATCTTTAATTTTAATTGTTAGTTAGGTTTTTTTTGACTTTTAACTTTAAATAATTCCAAGACATATGGTTTTTTGGTCAAGAAATAAGGAGTGGTAGTGGTCATAACAGTGGTTGCAGTGGTATGAATGTCTTTTAAGCGGTTAAAGCTTTGGGAAAAAACCCAAAAACAAAAAAGGTAACAAATTTAAAAAAAGTATAAGCGCAACAAATTGAAAGCTGAACAGTGTATAAAGGTTTTAATGATTTTCTTGATAACTAAAAACTAAATTATAATCTTTGATTCTAAAATTCTAATTTTATAAATAGATAGAGTAAAAATATAATTTAAACTTATGAATAAGAGTAATCTAAATTAGTTAATAATAACATAAGTACTTAAAAAAACCTATTCCTTAATTTTTTTAAATACTAAATTTGATAGATTGGGAGTTGACCCTTAATTTTTTTGAATGGGATATTTACTAATTTGAATACATATAAACAAATTAGGAAAAAAATTTCATAATTATTTTTTTAATATACTTTAGTGATTTTACTCTTTAATTTAAACAACAGATGATTGGCTAATATTCAAATTAGTTTCTTATAATTTTTGTTTCAAAGTATTATCTTAAATATTTTTGAATATTCAAATTAAATTACTTGAAATTGCAAATTTGTAAAATATTATTGTCTTTGAAAACTATATTATGTATAATAAAAAGAAGAATTTAAAAAAATATGTTTTCCAGCTTTAAAGGTTTTAAAAAATTATAATAAATTAATGTAAACTTAAGAATGTTTCTATTATACTTATTCTGAAATTTTTTTTCTGGGCTAATTATTTTAAAAGGAAATTTAAAGTTCCGAAAAAAATTATTTATTTTAAATCGAAAAAGATGTGATATTTAGTCATAATTAATCTATGGTTTAAGTCTAAATTTCCTGAAAAATTGAAAAAATTTGAAATTAAGTTGTTTATAAATAAATATTTTGATTTAAAAATGAATTAATCAAGATTTTAACTAATATGAAATTAACGGAAATAAGCTAATTTTTTTGTCAAAATATGTTCAAGGTAAGTTAATTTCCTAAAATTTTATTTTAACCAGATTATTTTTATGACTTTTCAACATGTTAAAAATCAAACTTTTTAAAAGGAATTGAAATTGAGTCAATAAAGTTTTATAAGTTTATTTATAAAAAAGCCAAAAAAATTTTTAATAAGTTTTAACTTTGTTGACCTAATGTTTAATAAACTGAAACAAACTTTTTATGCAATCGGATTTCCTTATCTAATAATTATTTCAAAAAAACTCATGAAGTTTTTTGTCGAAAAAGCGTTTAATTTTATTATCGAATTTTCAACAGGAAAAAAAAAATTTTCATTTTAACTGAATTTTTTTGAAATGTATTTAATTAAAAGATGATTTTTTCATAAATAAAGATACTTTTTTGTATTTGAAAACCTATAAATATTTAAAAGTAAATAGCTTAAGGTTTTAATCCTAATTTAGAAGTTATTTATAAAAAATAAATTTATTCTTCAACAAAAATTCTGTATTCAAACTTATGTTTGATAACTCAAAGATTATTTTATTAGAATTATTAAACAATTAAATTAAAATAATTTTAAGAAAACTTTAAAGTAGTAAATGCATAGACCAAATTAAATATTAAATTTAACCTATAAAACTGAATTTTTAGAAATATTTTTTGAAAATAGATTAAAAACTATTATTTAAATACTTTATGCTACTTTTTAAACAATCCTTGTTTTATGCACAGAAAAAATTCTCCCCAAAACCTATGTTTTTATAAGCTTAAAATTAAGTAAATTTAATATAAACATACAAGGCGATAATATAAACTCGTAGGCGACTTTTACTAAATAAAGTTTAGCCCTTGTCAGGTTAATGTTGCTATCACTGTTCATCATTTTAAAACAAGCAGATGCTCTATTACAAGTGCATGTGCGTGTATATTTGTGTAGGTATCATAACAGCTGTTATTCTAAATTGAGTAATTATATGTAATTAATTGAAAATGTTGCGGGTGTTTTAAGAATCTATTCATTTCTTAAAATTGATATACAAGTTAAGTTAAAGTTTATTTTGGCAAACTATATTTATGAAAAATATATATAAAATTAAATTTATTGTGAAAATAAAATTTAAATTGAGGATACATTTTAATTATTATTTCTAAGCTCAAATTAAAAACTTTTTGATAAAAATTTTTTCTTTAAAAAAATTTATTTTTCATCAAGATCATAGAAATTCAGTAATTCTTACAAAATAATAGATAAAAAATGAATTTTCATCTCAGCAATAAAAAAATGAATTTAGGTGTCTTAAAAAAATTGGTAATAATTTGATAATTTTCTTGCAGCTGTTTATTTCAAAAAACACTTGTTAAAAAACATCTGCACTTATATAAAAAAAAGAAGAAATTATTCTTATATGGTGAAAAAACTAAAACAAGATGCTACAATCCTTTAAGTAAACTTTAAATAAATAAATGAAGTTTATGTCATTACTACCATTAATAAAATTCACTTAAATATTTAAAAAAAAGCTTTTTCTAAAAGAGTTCAAACTCAAAAAAATTAAATATTTGAGATAATTTTTTTTTCAAGTAAATGCTAAATATGTTATATAACTATAAATTTAAAGTAATTTGAATAATTAAATAACTTAGTAAAAAGTATCAAATGAATTTTAATCTAAAAAAGAGTTTTCAAAGTTATCAAAACTAAATTAAAAAAGTATTGTTTTCTTAAAAAAAAAAAGGATCAATCAATGCAAAAAAAAAAGATCAGCTGTCTAATTAGCACTTAAACCGAGCAGCCAATTTTTGATCAGCTGGTAACATCCTTACACCTGTTTTTCAAAACATGATCAAGCATATAAAAGAACGTGCAACGTGCTTTTTATTTGATTTATCAATTCTAAATCAAAAAAAAACTTTCTAAGCTATTTGAAGACCACGATTTATTTTTTTTAAATTTAAATTTTAATTAATTTTGGTTTTCCTTTAATTAACGATTGAAAACTCAGACTCCATTTTTTAAAAAAGAAAAGAAAAAGAATCTTTGCATCAAAATTTGAACCAGGTGGGTAGGTATTTATCCTAGCCAAAGAAGAATTAAAGACACCTGTTTAAATTTTTTAAGTATAACAAATAAAAAATAAAAACAATAGGTTTTTATGCTTAAGATTCTGGTAACTATATTTAGTTAAAAATTCTAATTGAAAAAAATACATCAACAGGTGCATCAAAACACTTGTTAATATAAAGTTGATTTCAAAACCTATATAACTCATAGGTAAATAATTTTAAAACAGTGGTTAGCCTAAAACTTAAAATTTTTAGCTAACTTCAAATCAAAATTTTACGTAGTGTGGGCACAAAAAGGTGTGTTATTTTTTAAATTCAATCTAATTTAAAGATGAAGATAAAATCAATAAGTAAAAAGTTTAAACAATAGACAAGATTACTAAAAAAAAATTTTAAATTGATTTTATTTTATCAATTAATCAATAAAGAACATTAAAGTATTTTAATCAAAATTCCTAATCGAAAAAGAGAGAGTGATAAAGGTATGAACCAAAATAAGCTAATAAAATTAAGAAGCAGCACAGATGTTCACCAAAAATTAAGCCCACAATGTGTCGATTGCGGTGGGCAGTAGAAAAAAAAAGCTGGATTCTTAAGAAAGGGTAGAGAAGAAAAATAATAATGTTGCTAAAAAATGTATATAAAAAAAAAACTAATGAAAAAAAAATATTGTAAGGTTGGCGTTAAGGTCAGCATCTTAAAAACAGATGGTCAATCAGATCAATTGAATTTGAAAATTATCATTTTTAAAAAATTTGGCAATACTAAGCGCCCCCTCATCATAAAAAACAAAAAAAAATATAAAAAAGAATAGATTGGAATTTAGTAAAGAAGAGGCGGTTTGAGCATCGAAATGCGGAGGATCTTTAACTCAAATTCTTCTTTTGTAAAAAAAAAAAATTAAGTAAAAAATGAAATCTGGTTAAAAAAGTATCATAAAAAAATGCCGGAAGTTATTTAAGTATATTTTTGAAAGATTATAATTTTGTAAAATAAAAAGTTTTATGATTTTCAAGCTTAATTAAAAAAGTACGTTCAAAAAATCGCAAAAAATTTTTTTAAGTTTAATTAACTAGTTAAAATATAAAAGTATCAAGTTGTATACTAAAAATACAAAAACCTCTGAAAAGGTGTAAAATTAGCATTTCTTTTTAAATTTTCTTAAAAACTATTCAAGCTTGTCCTTAAAAACGGTTGCTTAAAAATCACAGTAGCACCTAATTATAAAAAAAATTAATGAACAATTGTCAGTTTGAAAAAGTAAATTGAAAATTAGACAAACTTTTTTTATTCTAAAATCATTAATATTCCTACTTTAATTATTTATGTTTCCGTTGATAAAATCAAAACATAAAATTAAAAATAAAAATAAAAGAGTTCTCAATAAATAAAAAAATATCAACAGGTGAATTTACTTTACCAATGGAATCAAATTTCTATATTACTTAAAAAGCATATTTTCAAAAAAAAATTTAAAACAGGTGAGTTTTTAGCACGAAAAGAGTGGGCAGCTTAGAGAAATTTTAACAGGTGGTCAAAAAAATCTAGAAAAGTATTTTAAAATTTTTTGCCTAAGGTTATTTTGGTTTGATTTCAAATTTTAATTTAATAATTGAATTTTTATTCATTTTTTTTCATTAAATTAAAGACATCTAAACATCTTTTACTTTAGTTTTGTCAAACAATATATATTTTGACTTTTTAAATAAGCCAATTTTAATTTAAAAATTTTTCTAAAGTTTAAAAAAAAAAGCAGCTTGAACAGCTGATATAAACATCTTATAATTCGAGAATAGCATCTATCACTTTTAAATGAATAAAACCAAAACTTATTTTTTGTATAATTAATTATCATTTAGTTAGATTTAAAAAATTAACTTTAAAAAAATTTATCATTTCATTTTTTCTTTTAAAAAAAAAGAAACTGATAACACTATGTAATTAAGTAGATGTAAAAATTGTTACAAAATATTTCTGGAATAAAATTTTTTTTCACAAAAACTATACCTACATAAAATTTTTACTATGTTTTTAAAACAGATTGTGCAAACACACTGTGAGAACGGTTTAAAGCAGATGCTAAAGTTTTAAATCGGTGGGAGAAAAGTTCGACCTCGTGCGATTTGATTTCGAAGCATGAGAGAATTATATTCCCCACCTCGAAAAAAAAAATTTGACAAAGAGAAAAATTTTTATTTTTCAGAAGCCTATATTTTTAAATAACGGTCAAGTATAACTGTTTTACTTATGTTTTTTAAAGAATAAAAAAAACTTAAAGCAACCGCAGCACCCTCTCTTTCGCGGTTTCGTATACATTTCAACAGATGTTAAACTGTGAGAACCTAAGGACCTAAAAATCGTCCTAAGTAATCGATTTTAATTGATCGTTAAATGAGTTAATTTTAAAAATTGATCTTTTTAAGCACTAAAAGGTTTGGTCTAGGTCAAGGATAATTCTTCAAAAACATTTATGACTTGAAAATAAGCTTTTTAAAAGTTTTTAATAAATTAGCTCTTTTGAATTAATCGAAAAATAGCTCTTAATTAAAATCAGAATTATTTTTTCATTTTAAAAATTAAAAAGATTAAGAAAAATAATTTTAATGTACTTTCTGATGCTGATTTTTTTAGTTAAGGGATTCAATACAGGTGCAAAAAATATATGATATTAAAATACAAAAATGCTTAATAAAGCCAGGTGTTAATTGATAAATTTTTTTCAATTTGAAAATAAAATAATATTATCACAAGAAAAAAATATTTTTTCAAGTCTTTAAACAAAAAAAATTTAAGTTAATTAGTGATGAGCGCCCTCTTTTTTTTTTTTTAATTTTTAGCCTAATTTGAAAAAATCAAAGTTGAGGCACATGGACTTGTGCATAAATGATTATCAAAGCTGATTCTTAAAATAACGGGGGTCTAAAATTGCGCCACTTTTTAAATGATTATTGTTTTTTAACATTTGAAAACATAAACCTCCTTTTTTAAGTTCTGGAATGCGTACAACTTCTTTAGCCTGGTGCTTCTGACGAATTTTCCCACATTTAAAAACTCAGCCGGCCATTCTAAAACAACGGCTGGCCCCTACGCAATCATAAAGTTATACCTGGATAAGTTAAAAAAATTATGGCATATGCTCAATATAAAAGCCGTTAAGAGCATCTAGTTTTTCTTAAAAGTTTTGTTTTTTTTCCTTCTAAAATATAGTTTTAATAGATTAAGCGCCAAAAATGTCCAACACCTAACACAATTTAAAATCAATTGTAAAAAAATTTTCTTTTTTTAAGCATATACTTTAAATGCTATGCCTTGACTAACAGGTATTTTTATAATTTAAGAACATTTTTTAGCTTTAACTTGTTATACACTACAAAAAGACTTTTTGATTTCTATAAGCCAAAATAACTTAATTTTTAAGTAAAACAATTAATTAGTAAAATATTCTAATTAATACTTTTATAATTAAAAACTCATAATTTTTTTAAATTTACACTTTCATGATTATGTTTTTAAAATTAAACAACCATTTAATGACACCTTTTAAAGTTAAAAAAAAAAACACCGATTCAGATAAATTTTTATAAGTTGAAATAAAAAAACTTAAGAAAATTAATTAACTTTATAAAGTGTTTTGATAAATTAAATTTTAAGAAAGATATCATCTGTGACTAAAAACGAATTTTAGCTCATCTGTTATAACTTGATGCATAATTTAATAGGCATTAAAAATGTAAATATAGTCCAAAAAAATTAAATACTAGCCATAGTAAATCGCTAAATAATAAGTTTATAAAACAGATGGAAACTAGCACCTTCTTGAAACGTGCTTGGTAAAAAATACTATTGTTTCCTTGACAAAATTTTTTTACTATTAGAATACTGAAATTAAAAATTAATTTGAAAAAAAGTATTTCAAGTTTAAAGAATCTAAGACATCCTGTTTTTGATGTTCAAGTTTTTAATAGAATAGGTGATCATTTATTGACTGTGTCTAGCAAACCATGAAAATTTATTTTTCAATTGAATTTTCTATAATATTTAAAACTTTAAAAAAAAACTGTTTTTTTTTATTTAAAAATCGTTTTTCTTAGAGGAAGCAAAATGAAATTGGTTATGTGATTGTATAACCTGTTGCGTGTTTATGTACAGTAACTTATTCAAAAAAACCAAAAATGAAAAATCTAATAAAATTATCATAGAGTTTGAAAAAAAAATTTAGTTATTTCAACAGATTTTTGTCTATAGAAACTATAAAATTTTTATATAACTTACAAATTTAATTAGCATTCAAAAATTGAAAGTCAATAGAAAAAAAGTTTGAAACTTCAGTTCCACTTGATTAGGTGTAACTAATAATTTAAACATGTGGAAAACCTGTAACCCAAAAAGTTTTAAAATTAAGCAACGGAACTTAAAATAATTTGGTCTGTTGGTTTAAAAAACAAAATTTTTTAAAACAATAGGTGATTTTAATTTAGTTTAAAAATATCGTATAAAATTTCCACTTGATTGTTAGATAATATCAAAATTATATTAAACTAAATTTAGAAATTTTTTTTCTAATAAGCCACTAAAAACTGAGAAAAAAAGAAATTATTTACTTAAACTAAAGTTTTTTCACTTTAAGAACGATAAAGCAATGAATACAAAGTTCAAATTTTTGCTTGTATCATTAATTTTGTGAAAAAAACTAAAATTTGTAGCTTAGATAATTTTAAGAAACTCTTTTATTATCTTAAAGATCAAATATAAAACAAAAAAAAAAGAAGATGATATAAAAAAAAAGTCTTGAAGCAAAACGAAGATTATTAAAGCGAAAAAAATGGACACACAGTGGTCGAAAATGACCAATGCACAAAATTGATCACTGAAGCAAACTTTGAAATAAAGTTAAAAGAAAAATTTAAGAAAATCACTTTTCTTCATGTTTAAACCCAACAGTCCGATAAGTCTTTTCCGTTTTCATATATTCAAAAAAAATGAAGTGAATTAGACAAAGAAACATAGTAAATATTGAATAGAACAAATTTAAACAAGTGCATTGGTCAGTTAAACTATTAGATCATTCTACCATGGAAGTTAATTATTTATTTTTTCTTGAAAAAAAATTTTTTTACTAACAATTAGTAATAATGTTTTTTAAAAATAAAAATTACTTTAAGGAGACTTAAAGATAAAAAACTGATAAGTATGAAAATATTTCTTAAAAAGTTTGAAACAGTATAATTTTATCAAACTTAATGAAAACCAAAAATATTAAAAAGTATTGTTCAAAATCTTTTTAATATTAAGTATGAAATAAAATTCAAAATTTCTAGTTTAAATTAAATCTAAGTTGTAAAAATCAAATACATTGACTTGTTCTGATTGACTGAATCTGTCCCACGCAGTATCTATTATAAAAAATTTTAGAAAAAGTAAAAAAAAAAAAAAATTTCTTTACATCCTGTGTTCGGTAGACCAAAGCAAGTAGTTTATTTGTTGAATTAAATTTTAAGATGGACATTTGTTAAAATGACCCAAATTTTAAAATTATTAGGTGCTTACTATCTCCCTCTAGTTAAAAATATCAATTTTTTTTTCAATAAATGAAAAAAAATTAAAATATTTTTTTGAAAAACAAAATAAGTTTTCAAAAAGACTTAATTAATAAAGAAAAATATTTTCTCATTAAAAAAATAAAACTAATCTAATTAAAATAAAAATGCTAATTTTAAAAAAAAAAACTCAAACTAATTAGTTTGTTAGAAAAAAAGTAAAAACAAAAGGAAAAATATTCAATAAAATTTTTTTTTGCTGACAAAATTCTCACAGCACAAACAGCTGACAATAAATATACAACACTTCTATATTAAAGAATAATTTGTTTACATTTTTAAAAGGCTGTTATGAAACAAAACTGTCTACATTAAACAAGTTAGGTAAAAAAATTTAAAATTCATTTAATTGATGAGCATATTGTTTATGCAAAGTGACTTTTTTTTTTCTTGAGAAAATTTTACTCATGTCGAATATGATTTTTTTTAAACAAAAGTTAGCTTCTGTAACGAATTTCTCTTCTAAATTAATTGCTAAAAGTATATTTAGTTTTTATCATCGATCCAAAATAATAAATTTGTTCAAAAACAAAATAAAAAATTTATAAAATTAATGTTAAGACAAATTGCTTAGAACACTCCTTAAGTCTTTGTAAAAAAAAAATTTACAAGATAATCAGTTTAAAATAATAAATAACATTTTTTCTAAATAAGCGGTAAAAGATTTTAAATGATCAATTATAAAATTTTTATCTAGTCGTAAAATTTACTTTTAAAGTTCTTTGATTCAAACACACCTTAGTCTATGTAGCCTAGAGTAATAAAATTACCTGTTTAAATATTTCTGAACATTTATGTACCACAGATTTAGAAAGAAAAAAAAAGATTCAAGTTTAAGTAAAGATAAAATATTTTTAATGTTTATTTAAACTTAAAAAATACTAACAAAATCTAACCTTTGTTTAAGATGTTCAAAAAATAATCACGAGTTTTTTATTTATGAACAGTAGCTCTCAATTTAATTCTATAATTAGGGAAAGTATTTTATTTAAAGCAAAATGAGAAAGTTTAGAAAAAAAATCGATCATAATAATTGGTGTGTGGGCTGTTAAAAAATATAAGATGTAAATCTAATTTTTTTTCTTTTTATTTTTTTAAAAATAAACACATCTGAATAAAGTGGTAATCTCTGTTTATTCTATAAAAAAAAATTTATAATAGTTAATAAGTATAAGACTAGAAAAAGACCGCACACCTAGATATTTTTTATTCAAGGTAAAAGACATTATTTTAACATGATCAAATTTAAAAATTTCATCAATTTTAATAAACACATTCTACAAAAAATCACATAGAAACAATGTTCTAAATATAAAGCATAAAAAATTGAAGATAAAATAATTTTTCATAAATTTTTTGAAGAATAGACAAACCACCCAAAATTTTTAAAGAATTTTTTTTATGCAAGGTAAAATATAAGTAAACTTAATATAATTAAGTCTAATAAACATAATTGAAGTTTGATTCTTAAAATTATTTTGCTTAACTTTAAAAATGAATATTTTTAATAGCTTTTTACTAAGCCATGTTAAACTTGAAAACTAAAAAGTTTATAATTTTTTGATGACATAAATTTAGATAAATTTTCTAAATAACAAAGAATTTTTCAGGCTAAAAACTCACTTTTAATAAGTTAAAAAAATAAGCTGAATTTTTAAGGCTCTAAAAATTAGTTTATTGACCACAAAAAATTTTTTAAAAGATTTTCAAGTACCGTAACATACCAAATAATAGTTTAAACACGTTCAAAGAAAAAAAATTAAGTAAAAAGGAGAGCCGCCACACACAATGGTGAATTTTTTGCTAGTAAATTTATTGATCATTATAATTAAAAATTGAAAACGGTCAAGATTGAGAGGGAGAGGAAAAGGACTTTTAAATTTAAGATCTTAGAAAATAATTGTAATAATAAAATAATAAAACCGCAACATTGTGACTTTGAAGGCTAAAACAAATTTCATTTCTCCTTGAATAATAATCTAAGACTTAATTTTAAAAGCTCTACATTTTTTGACCTGATGCCAATCAAATTTATCACCTTGAGTAATACATGAGCTTTAAAAAAATTGGCCTTTACCTAAATATGGACTGATGGAAATTCTTATATAATAGAGAATAAATAAGTTTAAAAATAGTTTTATTCCTTATTATCAATAAACCCAGAAAGAAATTTTTTTAAATAAAGGCACTAAATTAAGAAGTCTAAAATTCAAAGAAAATATAGTAAAAAATCTTTAAATAAATTTCATACTAATTTAAAGTTCAGTTAATAATTTTGTAACTGTTAATAAAATTTTTCACAAGGTTAAAAAAAGAATATATTTGAATTTTCAAAATTTTCTTCCAAAAAAATAGGCTAATTTTAATAAGGAATAGCTGTTATTTAACTTATTTTCAATATTTTTTTATAAAACAGCTTGATAAAACTTGAATCGCTAAATATTTTTAACAAAGACAGTAATTTTTACAAAAAAGCTTTTTAGTAGTTCAAGTCAAAGCGTAAAAAATGGTAAAAAAACTTTTGATTTTTAATTCTTCTTTATAAAAAACTTAATCAAATTTCGATATATTTATCCCTTAACTATATTTACCAATTTAATTAACTAAAACCTATTATTTTCTATTTTACTATCTTATTTTATCATTTTATAATAAAAAACTTAAAGAATAAAATACAAGATTGTATTTTAAAGTAGGTTTACAAAAAAGAAATAAAACTTAAGTTAAAGCATAATAAATTAAAATAAAACAAAACAAAAAAACGGAAGTTTAATTTAATTATTGAGCAAAATGATGATAATACTTAACTAATAAAAGTTTACATCTAAACAATTATTCCAAAAAATACAATAGAAACGGAACAACAGCAGTAGAACAGAGAAAGTGTTTCACCTGGTTTTAGAGTTTAAGCTTATTGAAATCTATGATGTACGTAGATGTGAAAAAAAGACTAACATATGGCAAACACCAATAGTAAGTTTGAAAAACTCCAATAATGAACAAATGTACGAAGATACATTCAACACTAAGCTCTAAATTTAATTTTAAAAATTTATAAATATTCATATTACATTCGAGATGGTTCACTAGAGTGTAAAAAAACTAAATTTTTAGTTTAGATTAAAAAAAAAACGGAAGTTTATTTACAATTAAACTTTAAACATCTGTTTAATTTAACTAAGTTACATCAAATAGTTTTAATTGATTTAAAAATAGATAAAAATTTAATAATTTTGCAAAAAAAAAAAAATTGTTTTAATCTACAAATTGTAACAAATTCTTGGAATTGATTTCTATATTAATCAAAAAAAAAGTTCAATTCAGTTTTTTACTTAGTAAAATTAGCTTATTTAAAACTCTAATTAGAAAAATGTTTACGTAACTATTATTCAATTGAAGAAGACCGGATCTTAATAAAAATACTTCAAGTAGTTTTTATCTAACAATTGTAAATTTTGAAATTAAAATCTTTAATTTGATTGTTATATTTGTGTAATAAAATGAAACCTTTAAGCATTTTTATACCGACCAAAGAATTTATTTTAGTAACGTAAGCAAGGTCAGGTAAAATAAGCAAGGGTATGATTGGGTTGTTATGTCACCCTGCTGCTTCCCTCACCTGAGTTTTATTTTCTGTTACGTATATTTCGATTAATGTGAAAAAATTTTATTATTAAATTGGGCTTTAACTCTTCGTACAAAAAAAACTATTTCAGTAGGACGAATAATTTCAATAAAAAGTTTTGTCCCGTTAACCTAGTAAAAAAATTTCTATTCAAATTCCTGTGGAGAAAAATTTTCAACCGGAAAAATCTTTTCCTTCTGATTTTTTCAAAGATAAACTTAGCAAATTTTTTTTTTTTCTAAAATAAACTTAAAAAATAGCAAAATGATTAATTGCTGCCATCTACATTAAAATTCTATAAAAAATTTATATTTTAAGTGTTCTTTATTGAAATTCCTAAGACGATAAAAAAAAAATTGCCAAATAGTCTATTTACGAAAAAGGTACTTAAAAAAAATTTGAGTTTTTAACAGACCTCACGCAATGTAATATATTAAATTAGCTATAAAAATTATTAATTAATTTTACAATTACAAAGGATTAACATTTGGCAAATTTTCAGTTTGGACTAATAGCAATTAGCTTAACATTTTTTTATTAAAAAATTTTAGCCTGGTAAAAAATGTTACAAAGTATCTTTTGAAAGTAAAGGCTAGGTTGAAAAATGAATAAACTTAAGTTTTAAACATTCGTTTTAAAAAAACACTAAAAAACTTTAGGTATATAAATAAAAATTTATCACGCCTTGCAAAGAGTTGGATGTTAAAACATCTTAAAATAAATCAATTTTATGGGTGAATTGTCAATTCAATAACCATAAATATGAGTTTTTATATTCATATGTTTTCAAAGCCTATTTTTGCTTCAAAATAGGTGAGGTAGCTCTATTGGGTCTCTATAAATAAATCAAACGGTAGGATAGAGTAAAATTTATTACTATCATTATCTAGTCTTGTTTTTATAATCTAGGTAAAACAAAAACAAAAAAAAATTCTAAAACATTAACTTGAAGAGTTGTTTTTCTAAAAAAAAGTATTTTTAAAACATTTAATTGAATTAAATTTCAAAATAACTTGAAATAAATGGCAAAAATTAATTTAAACTTTAAAGCTGTTTACAAAACATAAAAAAAAATTCTTAAAATTTATTACGAAGCGATAATTAAATGTAAAATTATTCTTTCCTCAAGCCAATTTTTTTTGGAAACATTTTTATTTCAATAAATTAGAGCTTTGTTTATACTAATAATAATCTGTTGAACATAAAAATTTAACATTTTTTTATAATTTAAATTGTCAATAAGCGTATTAACACTTTTTGAAGTATCTTATATTAAAAATTTTTATTTCACAAACTTTGCTCTTCAAAAATAAAATTTTGATTTTAATATGAGAATTTTCTTCTTGAATTTTTCAAAAGTCTATTAATTGCTTATTTATCTAAACAAAATAAGTCTTTAAACAAGAAAACTTTTCCTTTTTCTAAAAAAATTATTTTTTTCCCTAAAAACGTGATAACTCCATCCCATTAATTGTTTAACACCTGACAAACTTATAGATAGAACTCATATTTTAAAAAAAAATCTTTCAAATTTTTAATAATTACTAGGCTTTGTTTTTTAACGCTTACCAATCTTAATAATATATTCTTAATGATACATGCTAAATAACAAAGCTAGTAAGTTCAATAATGTTTTTAATAAACAGTCAATTATATCCAATCAACACTTTAAGTTAACACCTTAAACGTTAATATTATCTTTTTGTTTTAATCTTAAAAAGTAAAAACAAAAGTAAAATAAAAATATTTATAGTTCAATTTATATTAATTCTTTGGTATTTTTTTTATTTTTTGAACTAATTGGAAATTTTTTTAAGAATAATTAAAGAAAATATCAAATTCTTTAAAACGCCTTTTCAATCAAATTAAAGATCAATCATGAACTTTGAAATAATATTCAAAAGATTGATAAAAGCCTTAGAACATTCTTTATCCAAAAAGTTTAAATTTAAAAATTTTAATTTATGAAACAAATCTAAAAACTCCTAATCAGTTTTATAATATTTTATGAAATTAAAAAGCTAGCTAATTTGAAAATGAAATTTGAAAAATAAAAATTGAAAAAAATAGTTAAAAAATCACATAAATGTATCAACTTTAAGAAAAAATTATGCTAGTTAAGCTAAAAAAATTTCCTATAACGATAATTGAGATTACAACCTATAGTTTGATAATTCTCGCAGGTAGGCCTAAAAAAAAATTTAATATATGCTTTACATGTTCTCAGCAAATGAGCTAGATTTTTTATTCTCTCTCATAAAAAAAAACCAGCTGCCTTTTTTCGTGTCTTAGATTTCTATTCACGGATTTATTATTATTTGATAATTTGTTCAAGCTTTAACTTTATTAATTTAAAACATAAAAATTTTGCATCTAAAAACAAAAATTTTTGTCTTATTTGAATTAATTAAATTAAATGAATAATTTAAACTAATTTTTGTCACATTGCTAGTAAGAATATTTCTTAGTTTTGTTTTTAAAATTTTCAATAACTCATTGATTTTAAAGTAAGAAAAAAATTTTTTTTTCAAAATCTATTTTAATTGACTAAAATTATGGTTTAGAAAAGTCAAAAAAGGTGTTTTTAAAACAGATAATTTAACTTTAAAATGTGTGAATGTATGCAAAATAAGTATTTCAAATCTTATCCTAATAATCTTCACACTTTTTGGAAACTTTTTTTCTGTTTAATTAGTTTACTACATTTTTAAGAATTTTAAGCTTTTAATTTTGTTACTTTTATAAATTATAACTTAGAATGTTTTTTCAATAATAATTTAGCAAAAATACTAGACATTTACGAAATTCTGATTGTTAAAAAATAGATATTCATGTTAAACAAATAGAATTCTTTAAATCTATTATTAATTAATAAAATTTTAACAAAAAAACAAAAAGTAATGTGTATTTTGTGGTCTGAATCTATATTTAAAATTAAGCCAGTATAATTTAAATTTTTTCGAAATATAGTGTACTTAAATATAAAAACACGAAATAGTTTTATAAAAAGATAAATAAAGTAAATAGAAAAATTTTTCAGTTAAAAAAAGCTAGCCTTCTTTTTAGCCGGTAAAAGCAATGTTTTGAACAAGGGTTTAAGGGGTTAAGTTTTTTTTTTTTCAATAAAAGGGCAACATATGGTCAGCGAAAAATTTTTTACTTAAAAGAAAGTTACTTTTTACTGTCCTTTTTTTTTGATCACATAATCATTGAGTGTAGGCAGAAGGTCATACAAATACATGCACTTTTACAAATAATAAACAAAATAGTCAAAGAGGTAAAGACTACCGGAGTGCTCAGCATGAGTATTTTCTTAAAGATATCAGCTTTTATTGTATAAAACTTGAAAACACCTTGAACATTATTATTTGAATAAAGTTCTATTACCTAGATAGGAAGTATAGAAAAAAACTTGGTTTTTAATTAATAATATCGTTAAAATTTAGCTCTTTTAATAAAAAAATATTTAAATTTTGTTCTTAAGCTTCTAATTGCTATTTTTATTTTGAGTTGATCAATGAATTTTTTTTTCACTACTATAAAATAAAAATTTAAAAAGATTTTCAAGTAGCTTATTTTGACCAAAAATAAAAAAAAATTTCGAATAGCATTTCTAAATTTTGAAGTGGACATTTAACTAATAATCGCCTATGTATTGAAGCAGATTTTGAATGGTCATTTAAAATTGTTCTAATGTCATTTTTTCTAAAGTATTAAGCTTAATTATAAGGTAAAAAAAATATTTTTAGAAATAATTCAGTAACATCTTTAAGAAATAAAATTAAAAAAATCTCTATCAAAAATTTTAAACTCACTACACAAAGAAAGAATTTAGACCAATAGATCAAGTGCTTGTTTAACAAAATTTTTAACAAGACTTTTACAACTGATTAACATTTTTTTTTTCAATTTTGTACAATAAAAATGTTTTCAAAAACATTGTCAAAAAATTAATAAAATTTTTTCAATTGACTGGAAACAAAAATAAAAATACTTCAAAATACTTATGTGAAAAATATTTCTAAAAGTTAAGTGTTTTTTTTTAATATTAGGTGTGAAATTAAAATTCAGATAAACTAATGATCTAATTTTATTTTAAATACTTAGTATTTGGTTAAATAATTTCAATATAAACAATTATTCCTAAGTTCTATGAAAGAAAATTGAGAAAAAAAGATTTTTGATAAGACTATTTTAACAAATTCACACTATAAAAGTTTTTCAAAACCAAACCTTGAAAATTTAATGTGTTTAAAGATAAAAAAAAAACTGATAACAATTAAAACTAAATTTTAAAAAATTTAGTTTCTATTAGAAAAAAAAATTTGTTACCGTCTTAAATATGAACTTTAGCTCAAAACTTAATTGAGTTTTTTTTTTCAATTTAAATAGGTTTATAGTATGTTCAATTTTTTTTCACATAATTTATCACTTTATAAAAAGCATTTAAATTTAAAGAACTTATCATAAATGTATTTTTTTTAAACTTTTAAGTTTTTAATCGGATTCTAAAAAGTAAATCACCTTAAAATTTTCAGAGCTAAATTAATTATTTAACGTTAAATTATAAAAAAATCTTAAATGAACAATAACTAGTTAATGCCAATAGTTTAATTTAGTTATATAATTAATGATCATGGTAAAAACTTTTAAAAAAAGTATCAATTAATTTATCATGTCATGTTCAAAAATGCTAAATCACACGTTGAAAAAAAAATTTCTCATCAGCAGGTGAAATATTGTAACTTTGCCATTAGTTAAGTGAAAAACAAATAAATTCAAATAAAATAAATAAATTTTAAGTAGTTTTTTTTGGTAACAGTAAATCAAACTTCAAAAAAAGCTATTAAGCTTAAGTTTAAGATTTTAATCAATGTTTCTAATTACTATAACATTAGACATATGCTAAAATTTATTTTGTTTTAAAATTGTATTAAATAATCTTTAATTTTAAAACAACAATAGAAAAAAAACAAAAAAAATTAATGTATCATAAAAATAGAAGACAAAAAGTTTCATAACTAGCGTGTACATAATAAAAAAAGAGTATAAGTTAAATACTAATCTTTGCAGACCAGTGATCAAGCAAAAAATTTAATAAGATAAAAAATTTATTTTTGACAAGTTATTTCAAAGTTCAATCTTTTTTAATTTTCATGTAAACTAATTGCTTAGTGTAAAATATAAAATGATTGATTTAAATTTGTATCTGCTTGATAATTTCTGAATAAAACATAAAATAAATCTAAAATTTTTGCAAAGTTTATGCTTAAATGTATCTAATTAAAAATAAATTTGTTATAATTAAAAAGAAAATATTTTCTATTGTAAAATAAAACTTATTTTATTTTTATTTATAAATAGTGAAAAACAGATTGAAAAGTTAAATAATAAAAAAAATCTTTTGTTGATATTCTTAAGATGCTTGTAAAAAAGTCAACCCAATAAAAAAAATTTAAATCACAAAAAAACTTCAAATATTTAAATAAAAAATATTTAAATATTTTAACAATAAAACTTTAAATTTTGATTAATACTTGAATTTTTTTTTACAAAAGACACTTAAGATTTCAAGTTTCTGTGGTAAAAATCTTAAGTTAAAAATTTTCAAAGAAACTTATTTTGTAAAAGTTTAGACTGATTTGCATAAAGATCAAACCACTTGACCATTAATAAGACAAAGTTTTTATTACATGGACTAATTTTTTTTATAATTGTTTAAGAAAAGCTATATGAATGAATATCAATAAATAAAATTTAATTTTTGCCTTTTAACTAGCCTTTTTATTTTGCCTACTTAACATAAGGCAAAAAGATGGGTATGTGTATTTATTTTTTTCTTTGTTAATTTTTTGTTTGAATAGAAAAAATTTATTTCTTTATAGAAATATAAAGTTAAATTATTCAAAAAAAAGTTTCTAAAAATGTCATTTAAATAATAAACAATAAAGTTTAAGCAATCATCTGTTTAACTCAATAGCCTTAATAATTAGCATCTTAATAAACATGAATTGTTAAATTTGAATAAGTCAAACCAGCCGAAAATTTTTTTTTTTCTAATGCAACAAGTGCCCTATTTTATGAAGGCCCGATAATGGGTTGAACATACAATAATTATTTGAAAATAAATTTAAAATCTGTTTAAAATAATCTATAAAAAGAAAGTAATTATCCAAATTTTTTACTTTTCATTTTATATTGTTTTTGTTCAGAAACATTTCTGATATTTAATCAAAAACATATTTTTTTTTAATATAAATGTACAAGCCTGTTAGAGTTTTATAAAAAATTATCAGACTTCTTTGTAAATTTGATAAAATGTTTAATCAAGCAAATAAATTCAATCAAGCGTCAACAGGTAGATTTTTTTCATGAAATTTTTTTAAGTGCATGTGTAATAAATGAACAATTTGAATTAACCAAAAAAATTTTAAGTTTTTTTAAATATCAAATGTTAATATTAATAAATATAATAGTTAAATGAAAACTTAATGTATGGTTTTGTTACAAAATTCAAAACCTAATCATCTTACAAATTTAATACAATATAGGTTAAAAGACCTAACACTTTAAAACTTATGAAAACTTTCGTCTTATTAAGCGGTGAAAACGGCATGCAGTGTTTCATGAATAGCGCCTTTTCAATAGGTAAGCTTTAACACAAATGGCGTTAATTTTAATTTATCAATTGTTAAATTTTTTTAGTTAAAAAAATATATTGCTATTATATACTATTTCAAATACAAAAAAAGCTATTGTGGTTGAAAATTCAAGTCATCTTTGGGTCAAAATTCAGGCTAAATGAATTGGAATAGAGATTTTTACTATACAATCCGCCAGCACCTTTTGCAATTTTTATTTGAAAACAACTTAATTGAAAGAATTTAAGAAATATTGATTTCATACTATAAGTTTTGTTTGTCAAGAAAACTTTTTGTTTAGTATTAAAATGTTAGCAGATGATTATCATTGAAAACTTGTGAATAGGTCAAACTTAATTGAATAAAATCCAACTCTTTGTAAAAGTTTTTTAATTTTTTTTCAAAAAGCTAGGTGCTAAAAGAAACATAAGTAGTTTTTAGTTACGTCTAGTAATTTTAGATTATTTATTTCTTCAAAGTCTATTTATTTGTAATTATATCTTTTTAAGCCTTTCAAAAACTAGTATTCTAAACTCAAAAACTGTTCTATTTTTATATTTAATTTATGATACTCTTATATAATATAGTTTTATAAATAAAAATTATATTTTTTTAATTGGCAACTTTTTTAAGATAAAAAATTTTAAAAAATAAAAACTACCTTTATGTAAAAAATTAATCAATTTATTTTTATCAAAAAATAACTCAGAGTTATTTTAAAAAGAAAATTAAATAAAAAATTAGCTAATTATTTTAAGACAAAATGAAGCTAAAACTTTTATTTTAAATCATAAAGCGTGATTTACAGATAAAACTTAAATCTCAAAGTTGTGTTGACAATTTGCAAATTCACAAATTTGTATCAATTAATGATCATACTCTGCTTGATTTTTTTTTTATTTTCACTTTAAATGATAGACAGGTAAAAGAATTTATTTTCTAAAGTTAAAACTAAAATTTAAAAAGGGCGAAAATATTTTTGAAATCTTATCAAAATCACAAAAAATCTATCTTATTTTTAAGAAACCACCAACAGCGATGATTCTGAACTTTAAAATAAAACAAAATAAAAAAAAACTTTTCTTAACTAATATCAAAAAAACAAGTATTAAAAGATTCTAAATTTAAAATAAAGTACACTTAATGAAAAATTCACCATAGGTATTCTAAAAAATATAAATCTAAAATAATAAAAAAGCTTTAAAACAAAAAAACTTCATCAATTTATAATTAAAATAGAGTTTATGTTTTTAAAATATTTTTATATTTAAATTTAACTTTAAAAAAAGTTTTTCTAATTTATTGAAAAAGTAAAAAAAAAGTGGATATAAAATTGATTATCTATTTTTATGAAAAAATCAAAATAATAATTTCAAAAGTTCTATAAACTTTGCTTTTGAAAATTAATAAACTTCTTTGACTAATAAGATTTGTCCTTTATTAGAAACCAAAAATTATTATTCCTTAAAAACTAATAATTAAGCGTTACAAAAAATTTTTTGGTTATAATTTATTGTAAACAAAGTTTATTTTTTAAATCACTTAAAAAATCAAATAAATTTAAACTCCTCTATTCAAATAAAATTAAAAACTTTTAAGCATTAAAACATTTGATTCAAATTTAAATCTTTTGTTAACTTTTAGAAAAAGTTAGTGTGAATAATTTTTTACAATGAATTTTTTAGGTGTTTTTAATGTTTAAACTAACTGTAGAGTATTTTTTTCTTTATAACCCTATAAAAATTGTATATCAGTTTATATTTGATAAAACAATTTTTTTTAAAGCAAAATAACTATTAATTAAGTAAACTATGCTTGGAAATTTAAAATTTTTAATTAAGTCAATTAAAAAGATTTTTTTAAAAAGAAAATTTAAGTTACTTCAAGAATTTAGTCTTGAATTTCTTTTCAATGTTTTATCTATAAAACTCTCTAAAAAACTAATTGAAAACTATTTAATAAAAAATAACAAGGTATATTAATCAATTTTTATTAAGTTAAATATAATGATCTTAAAATAAAAATTTAATTAGCTGTGTTCCTAATTAATTGCTTTGGTTAACCAGAAAAAAAAATTTCTCATAGTTATAAAAATTTTGAAAACCAATAAAGATATCATTAATCTATTTTGAAAACAGTTTATAAAACATAAAGCTCATTTTTTCAAAAAAAAAAATATGAAATACTTTTCTAAACAGATAAAGTGGTAACTGCTCAATATTTAGCTGCCCAGGTGTTTTGTAAAAAAAACTCATAAAAATATTTTTAATAATTTTATTAAACTATCATCATACTTAAAGATTTATTTTTGTTCTTAAAATTGAAAACTATAAACCCTTTGAAAGCTGAAAAATTCCTCAAAATAATTATGAAAAATTGAAGTCTTCATTTCAATGAAAAAAAAAGATGACAAACTCATTTATTTCGAGTTAAAAAAATAAATTGAAATTTTTTATCTTAATGACTAAAAATTTTTTGTCTAAAATCTTAATTGCTAATTAATAAAGTAAAATAAATTAAGATTTGAATATACTGATAGCAAATTTAAAGCAAAATTTTTAATTGACCACAAAAGATGTTTTAAAAAAAAACTGATAAGGTTTTATTCAAAAATTATCTAAAATTGTTTCTAAGTTGAATAAGCAAAAAAAAAGTTCTTAATACAAAGTTTAACAAACGGGATAGAGATTATTGAGAAGTATCAGAGAACTCAAATGAAATTTTTATTAGCTATCTACTGAGCAATAAAAGAATTTTATGATTCTTTAAATAATCAAATGAAGAATAAATTTGAATTTATAAATAATTCTTAAAAAGACTTAATGACAAGTTTTTAAAAATTCTCAAATGATTCAATTTTAACAAACTTAAAATGAAGAGGGAAAATTTTTTAGCATAAAGCTAAATAATTAACATAAAACTATTCAAATAGGATATTTTACTCATGCAATTTTCAAGTTGAATTCATTTCAATAAAGTTTAAAATCAATTAAATTTTTAAGATAAAAATTATCCTACCTGAGTTATTAAATTTTTTATAGTTTACTTCTACTTTAAAATGTCCAATAGCCATTGCATTTGATGATTTAATGATGAGTTATTACGAAAAAATTCATTCAGTTGTAATGAGTAAATTAAACACAATAAGAAGATTTTTAAAAGTATTTAACAATAGATCACTTATTTAATTAAAAAAAAATACACTAAATTATTGATTCTTAAAAATAAAATAATTAAGAGTTTTTCAAATTTGATAACTTCATGATTGAGAAAAATTTAATTTGGTTGATTTTTTATAAAGAAAATTTTAATTTAAATTGTTTACACAAAAATTCTTAAAAATTTATTTTTCCTTTTTTAAAATTCTTATTATTTTAATTGCTAATTTGAATAATTTCTTTTTTAATATTATGCAAAAATTATATCCTATTGAGTAACACTTAATTTCTATTTTCATAAATTTTATTCATACTTATTAATATCTATTACTAATTAGTAACCATTTTTCTCTCGATTTTTTAAATATAATTTTCTATTTTATTTTCACTTTTTCTATTTTCTTAGACAACTCTATTTTAATTTAATTTATTTTTAATGTAAAATTTAATTATATAAAATTTTTTGAAAATGAATCAGTTTAAAAAAGAAAATTTATTTCAAAAATTTGGAATTTAATCTTTTTATTAACATAATAAAAGAAAAATGTAAAAGTGTTAAGTTAATTTATTTTTTTTAATCTAATTTTAGAAAAATTTAAAATTTTTTTGAATTTGAGTAAATGCTGCCATCTTTTTTTAAAATTTTTAAAAATATAAAAAAGTTAAAAAAACTTATTATAAAGTATCAATTGAACAATTAAAAAAGTAAAGTAATAAAAATCTGTTTTTAAACATTAAAAAAAAGTTTAATTAATTAATTTTTTAATTCTTGAAATAGAAACAAGTATTAGGTAATTTTTAGTTTTTTTATAATTGAAACTTGATTTCTCTTGAACCTTGAACATAAATATATCAAAATTTTAAAAGCTAAAAAAAATATTTTTCAAAATTAAGAACTAAATTTATCAAAAGTCTTCATATTTTTTTTTGCGTAATTGATTTTTTTTTTTGATAAATAGATATCTCATTGGGAATGAAATGAAATCAATCAAACTTGTATTTGTTTTACAAATTTGTATACTGGAAAATATGAAGCGTCACAAAAGCTACCCTTTGAACTAAATTTTAATAACTAAAAAATAATTAAATCTAAAATAAAAAAATTAATGAACCATAAAACAAAAGTTGAAAACAATATTATTCACAGAAAAAATTAAAAAAAAAAAAGTTTTTCCTTTAAAGAAACATTTTACCTGTAGTTTTGCTGAAAATTAATTGTATAGCAATATATATATAAGTGAAAATTAAGAAGAAAGTAATAAATGAAAAATTCATTAAACCATATAACTTAACTTTTGATTTTCAATATTTTTTTTCAGTTAAAAAAAAGTTAATTTAATTTTAAATATTCGTATTGAGTAAGATAAAAATAATTTTTTTTCAAACTGTCTGCTTTTTAAGTTTCATTAATAAGTTTTAACGAAAAAAGTAAAAAGTTTTTTTTTCAGTTTTTTTTGAAAATTTGTTAAAAATGGTTGAAAAAGATAATTGTGAATCAAATGCAAATGAAGAAAAATGTAATAAAAAGAGTATTACTACTGAAAATTATCATCCATTAATGAATGATTTAAGAAACAAAGCTTTAGAATATGCCAAACAAAATCCAAATGATTTTGAAAAATGTGATATTGAATTACTTAAAACAAAAAATTATTGGATTAATCGGTTTTTAAACTTTCGTAATCAATCTCTAGATGATGCTTTTAAGCATCTAGTTGAAACTTTTAAATGGAGAAAAGATTTTGAAGTTAATACATTTGATTACAGTATAGCACCTTTAGAAGCATGGTTATCTGGTGCAGCATTTGTTTATTTACCAGATAAACTTGGAAATCCAGTAATTTACTTACGTGCTAAAATGCATCATAAAATTGAAGAAAAATTTTATAGACTTTTTCAAAAGTTATTAATGTTACAAATTGATAGAGCTGATCGTTTAGCCGATAAAGAATTTGGTTGGTCTGTTTGTTTAGATTTAAATAACGTAGGTTGGCAAAATGTTGATTTAGAAATGTTACACTTTTTGTTAAATACTACACGATCTAGATATCCAAATGGCTGTAAATTTTGTTATGTATATGGTTTACCATGGTTTTTAAGTTTCATTGCTAAAGGTATTTTTGCAGCACTACCAAGTGATTCTGCAGCAAAAATAAAATTTGTATCAGGTTCAAATTATAAACAATTAAGTATTGATGAAATTATTGATGGAGAAAAAAGTTTAGATGATAATAATAATGTTTTAGAAAATGACCAATCAACAAAAAAACTTCCATTAGAAGAATTTATTGATATAAAAAACATACCTGATTTTTTAGGAGGTAAAGCAAAATTAAATTATCGTAAAGCACCAATAGGTACTACTACAGCAATGAAAGTTGGGAAAACAAAATTTGATTTAACAGAAGCTCAAGTTAATAATTTAATGAAACCTTTTCAAAAAATTGCAAATGATGCTTTAGAGCTTCATAAACAGTATTTAGAAAGAAATTATGATTATGAGTTCAATAATCTTGAAGATCATTATTCAAGATTAATTATCTAAATTTTTTTTATTGAAAAATTTGCTCTTGATGTTATACCGAATAATTAAAACCAATTAGTGAAATTGAATTTTAAATTAAAAAAACTTAAGATAAACTTTAATTTCAAGTTTAAACTATTTTTAAGCTTATAGTAGTTTTTATATTTTGAATTTTCTTTTAATAAATAAATTTTTATAAATGATTTGAAAAATTTCTTATTCATTATGTTTTAAAGTAAGATAACTTTAATCAACAAGTTTATTATTTGATACTTGACAACTAAACTTTTATAATTTTAAATAATTTTAAGTTTAATTATAAATATTTGTTCTATTAAGAAAATTTCCTTGTTCGTTTTAGACTTATAAATAATATAAAAATCTTAAGTTTTTAAATTTTCCATGACCTACAATGTTGTTTGAATAAAACTTTTTTTTGTATCAATTTGAAGGTAGTAGATTATTTGTTAATTGTTTTTTAATAAAAATAAACTTTTTACTTTACATTAACTTGATAAATTTGATTTTTCTAAACAATGATAAGAAATATTTCTAAACTTCATAAAATTAACAAAGTATTTGGAAATGTATTCTTTATTATTTTTCACTAAAAAGAAGAAAATTTCGAGGAGACAAACTCACATCAAATATTGGGATTAATTTAGACTTTAATTTTTTTTCTTCATATAAATAAAGCATTCTATCTGCTAATAATATTGATTCAGTAACTGGTCCTAATAAAAGTCTTAATGAGTAAAAAATTAAAACGTATTTTTCTTCTTTAAACTTTTCCTTAATATTAGGAACAGTATCCAAATTAAATTCCAAATCTAAGTTTTTTGTTGCGCATTTAATATAGTCATTAAAAGTTTTAGTTTCTAAATTACGAACTTTAGACAAAGTTTTCTTTCTGTTTTTAGGGGAATTATTTTCAAATATAAATTCTAATAAAGCTCGGTAAAAATGTACTTTGAGTTCGTTTGGGTTATTTATTAGCTGTTTAATAAAATTATCAACAGAATGACAAGCGTTTGCTCTTGTTTCTAAACTTAAACTTAAATTAATTTCTTTACAAAATGAACTTATTAAATACCTTAAAAAATAAAATAATTAAACAACGTTAAGCAAAAATTATTTTAATCCAAACCTATTTTCTTTTGTCTTATGATAACAGCAAGAACACAAAAAAAGATATTTTGAATCGAAATTTTTGTGTAAAACAAGTAAATCATGGGATAAATTACCACAGGCATGTAAACCTAAAAGAGCATGATTTTTTTCATTTTTTGTCAATTCATTGTAATTCTTTTCATTAACGAACATGTTAATTTGCTTTGGTTTCAAGAAACCATTTTTTTCAAAAGTTTTACTTTCTTCTATAAATTGCTTATTAAATTTTTCGGCATTAGCTGTAAAATTTTCATTTATGTCTATACATGTTAAATTTAAATTATATTTAAAAGCTAAGTACCTAGACAAATGACCTTGTCCAGAACCAAAATCAAAAATTTTACATTTATCGTTGCCTAATACATGTGATATTAATTTAGAAAAATTTTCAATTTCATGTTTTTTTTTAGGTTTCAAATGTTTATTCAATAAATTTATTTTTTGTTTATCAAAATTACTGTCTAAAGGTATTTCTTGACTAAATGAAAAAAAAATTATTTTAGTAAAACATCTTTTCAATAAATTCAAACTTAATTTAACAGAAGTAATATACATTTATCTAAAAACTCACTTTTCAAGTTTGAAATTTATTAAGAAATTTTCAATATCGAATTGATTATTAAATTTGAAAATTGAGCAACAATTTTGAAAGCATAATAAACTCAAAGGTAAAACATTATTAAAATTTCTAAGCTTTTCATTATTCATAAAATCAATTAAGTTTTCAATTGAAAATTTTTCTAATATTGTTCTCCAAGTTGAAGGTAATAAAGACCATTGATTTTCAGTAAAATACTCCTAGGATTCATTAAATTAAATAATCATGCTTTTTAAAATGGATTTTAATTACCAAAATGTAGGAATCAGTTAAACTTTTAAATAAATTTACAAAAGTTGAAGCATTTTTTACGAAATAACAAAGATTACAATACTCTTTTTCATTTTCACATGTGTAAATCATCATCAAATTTAAATAAAAAAGAAATTATAAGAATTAAGAAAAAAATCTTTGGATTAACAAATTAAAGTGCAATAAAGATATTTCTAAGTATTAATTAAAATTTTTTTCTAAATTTACTTTTCTTTCTAAATTAAAATCATAAGAATTTTTTTAAAAATTTTTCTTTTTAATTTGTAAACAAATGTGTGAAACAGAATAATTTTTTTTTCTAAAAACAAAAGATGTCACTACGAAAATAAAAATTTTTTTTTTTCTAAGAACTTATAGATGTTTTTTTATATTTTTGTACTCGTTTTATTAATTCATAGTAACTAAACTTTCACATAAAATATAAAATGTCATTGCTCTTTGTATTGATTTTTGCTTTTTACTTCTCTGTAATTATTCAAAATTCATAGCATTCTAAAATTACAAAAATTTTTTAATTTTACATAGCCTAGTTTGAAAACATTTTTAACACAATACATCTAAATTTTGATTAAGATTAAAAAATTTATAATTTACTCATTGGATAAAAAGATTAGGTGGTCTAATTGTCAGCAAATAATTAGTACAGAACGACCTTTATTTAAAAAGATTCTTTTAAAAGTTTGTTTTGAAAAATAGCTTCTTAAAATTAAAGTTTTATTTTTAGTCTAAATTAAGGTTTAATCCTAATAAATTTTTTAAAAATTATTTAATAAGTTTCTTTTAAATTAAATATAGTTTTAAATATAAAATTAAAGTGATGATATGCACCGGTTGTTTGATGATAAGAAAACAAACAAAAAAAAAACAAAATGATTTTTAAAAATTGTTATTCGGGGCATATATACTTGAATTTTAAAAAACGCAATAATCCAAAATTTATTGTAATTTAAAAAACTATTTTGTTGCTAATAGAAACCGTAAATGCTGCAAACATAGTTAACACAATGGAGAAGTGTGTTGGAACGTCGACGAACCTAAACTCGGCACGAAGTTCAAAGACCTTTTCAAAATTTTACTTAGAAATTGGTTTTTACTAGTGGTCTTAGTTTGACGCATTCAAAAAAAAAACACAAAACAGTATTAAAAGCAAATTTTTAGATACATAATATTAAACTAAAAAAGTTCTAGATTTGTAAAATTTAAAAAAATTTAAAGGTTAAAACGTAATTTGACAACAAAAACGAAATTAAATTAAATTTAAAAATAAAATATTAGTTTTAAAAAATTAAGTTAGGGATTTTGCTTTTTGTTAATTATAATTATTGAATATCTTGATAGTTTTTAAACACGAATTTTGTATTTTGATTGAAAAATTAATTTTTTTCTTTAATTTTTAAGAGAGAAATTTGAAGAAAATTTTTTCTTTTTAAAATTGAGTACAAAGATCATTGACCAGAAACAACCTAGCAGACCGATTTTTTTCTATAGATGTCACAGAGAACTATGTAATGTTAAATAAAAGTAGGAAGTAATTGGTAACAATATTTTATGCGCATGACAGGTGTACACATCTTCTATCTTTTAGATAAAATTTTCTGTTGTCCGCAAAAAGTGTTAATGAACTTTTGCTGCATTTATCTTTTTAATCAAATTTTTATTTTATTTTTTAAAATAGGTGTTCGAACTTGCTTTTTGATTTGAAAAGTTTTCAAGTTTACTTTCTTTTTAAAAAAAAAAGGTTTTTTTGAAAAATAAAACATTTTAAACTCAAAAGCTTGAAAGTTAAAAAAGGAATTTTTTTAGATGTATGAAAATGAATAAAGAAATAGATCAAAATAAATAAAAGATTCTGAAATAAAAGTTCAATAATCTTTTTGTTTTAAATCTATGATAGTAAAATTATTTTTGCAACTTAAACATAAGATAAACAACTTATGTTTATTTCTAAATAAAATTTGGCTCTTTTTAGTTTTTTTTAATTGATCTCATATAAATTAATTAAAAAGTTTTATTCAAATAAATCTTATAATAGATGGCGTTTATAATTTTTAAAAAAAATTTTAATTTTAATTAAAAATGATTTTTTTAATCGTGAAAAATACGAGTATTTCACTTGTTTTTAGAACATAGATATAAAGTACAATGCCCTTTCTAGAAAAAATAACACGAAAATTAACTACCATGCGCGATAGAGCAATAAACTTTGTGAAAGTTTATTTTGATTTTATCTAGAAAGTAGCAAAATACCCGGAAGAACGCACAAAAACCGCTGTATAGGACTGCAGTCTTAGCGAAAAAAAATTATTTGACTAAAAACAATAATCTTACTATTTAATTTTTTTTTTTGGTTCAAATTTTGGCCAAGAGTTCGCCGAACTTTTCGTTTGCATTGTTTTATTTACGTAGATTTTTACATGCTTTTTTTCATAGAATTTAGTTTTATGATTAATACTAATTAAGCAAATAAAATTAAAATTAAGTTCAAAGCTTTAATTGTTTCTTAATAATTTGATTTAAATTTTTTAGCTAAAAATAAATCAAAAAAATCTCTACTTTTTTGGTAAAATACTTTTTTTGAGATGCTTCAGAGAAAAGTCATTGTACTCTGTTTTTCAATTAGGCCGGCATATAGCAAATAAAACTGCCGGATGTTAGTTTTTTACCCGGTTTCAAACTTTATAGTTTTTAGTATAATTTTTTTTATATAATACCATAGACTTGGTCTCAAAATAGATCTTCGAACTTTGTTTTAGAATTTTTGCAAAATATTTTTTACATAAAGTTTTTATAGTAACTGAAAATATATTTTATTTATTTTGTTCAAACTTTAACTAATAAATTTTTAATTGATAGTTCAAAAATCTCTGAGTTTAAAAGTTTTTAACATAAATAAACTTCACCAAAACACTTATAATACAAAAGTCATTTTTGATGCCAAAAGAAGACTCTAGTCTAAAAAGAGGTTTTTGACCTTTTACAAAACAATAGGAAAATTTTCAATTTATAAAAGGTCGTTTATTGAAAGCATGATTTTTTTTGGAAAAATAAAACAAAGGATGTATTATTTTATTAAGGAACGAAATTAGTTTGTAAAGGATGAATTTAAGACTAAAAATTATAAAAAAAAAGATAAAAAACGAAAGACAATTAAGTTTTTAAATTTAAGGTGATTGTCATAAGACAGACAGGTCAGTGAAAGCAAGTTTTTTTTAAAGAGTTATTAATGTTTAGATCAGACAAATGAGAAAGTGGTTTGACTGCCAATGAACTTGGCCTCATTGCAATTAAAATTTAATCTTAAGTAAAATGGTGGAGATTGTAAAGAATTTTTTTTTTCTTCAATGAATGGTTGAGCAACAGTGGCTGCTGGGGCATATAGACTAAAAATAGCCAAAAATTTGTTTTCAAAGCTTTTTAAAAAAATATTTTTTCATTATAATCTTTTTTAAATCATCTGCATCTTTGTTTGGTGGTCTGGAATTTCAGGTAAGACTGGCTTTGAGAACAGGTTCTTTAGATTACTTTCACACTGTTGAAATTTTTTTTTATTTCATTAAACCATTGTGTTTTGTACATTTAAAAAACTTTTGTGAACAATTTTTCAATTTACTTTCTAAATTTTGATTGAAAAAAATTTTTTGATTCGCTTAATTAAAAACAGATTTATTGTAATAAAATACTCTACATGATATTTAAAACTTTAAAGAACTAATCAAACATTATTCAACCTAATTACTTACTTTTAAATGAACTCTCTTTTTTTTTTAAAACTAATTAATGAGACTAAATTAAACCAAAATAATTTACTTGATTAAACCTAAATAATTTTTTAAACTTTCTAGAGAAGAAATTTTATTTTTAAAATAAGATTTAACAAAATTAAGTTTAAAAGAGTTTAAAATGAATTTGAAAACAAAAAAATAAATTAAATAAATTGATGAGTTTTTTACTTAGCCCACTCATGAATAACATACTAATGAAATTAAAACCAGATTTAAGTAAAGATGAATTTTTAAGTAAAGTCATGAAAAATTGTATCTTCCGGTTCAAAATTATTGAATTAACAAAAAATTGAATTTATAAAAAATTGAACTGAATTAAATTTTAAATAAAAAACAAAGAAAGTTTTTTGAAAAGTTTTTATTTATTATACTAATAATCAAAGTAATATTAGTCATAAAAATTAATAAATTTCTCGATTTGCGCTCAATAAAATACAATCAATAGTCCATAATAAATTATATTTTATATTATCATTATAAATTAAATATAAATAAATTAATTTCATCTAAAATCAAATTTTTTTGTTTTTTTGTTTGATTCACTTTGTATGTATGCAAAATTTTGTTTCAAAATTATAACTAAGAATACTGTTTTTTTCAGAAAATAAGCTGTTTTTAGTTTTTATAAAAGTGGGTTTTAAAGTCTGATTATTTTATTTAAAATCAATTTAACTAAACAAAAACAACCAAAATTTTTTATGTTTTTTTTGTAACAAAAAATTATCTAATTGCATAAGAAATTTTTTTTTTAGATTTTTAAAAATAAAGCTTTTTAGATTCAGACTGTTTGAATAAATAAAATGTTTCAATTTGTTAATTTATTTAAAATAAATTGATTTTGTTTAACTAAAATCAAGTATTAATTTGATCAAACCAAATTGATTAATACCAAAAACCAAAAAATAAAAAAAAATTTTAAAAACCAAAACTTGAAAGATGTTTTTAAAAAAAAAATTTTTTCATTGTTTACATCTTTTCAGATCAAAAATTTCTGAATAAATATAAATATAGATATATAAATTTTAAAAAAATGTAAAAATAAAATTTATCTTAGTTATAATAAATCATAATAAATTATAATAAATTATATTAACTACTATCTTCTCTGCTTAAAGAATGTGGTTAATGTGTTACTCTAAAGAATAAGTTTTTTTTTGCTTTAAACTTTAAATAAAATTTCTTCAATATATTTAAATGATTGATAAAGATACGTAAATCTGTTTAAATTAGTTCAAAAATTTAAACGTTTTTTACTAAAATAAAAATGTAAAATAAAAATTTCTTCAAATAAATTTGTGAAAATACTTTTAGTTTTTAGAAATAAAAAACAAAAATCTGTAATGAATTAAAAAAAGTTTGTCTAAACTAAAAAAATGAATTAATTTAAAAAAATTTCATTAAAAACTTCTTTTTTTTTTATGAATTCACAGTGTGGTTAGCCTTGAAGTACAAAAAGATTAAGCATAATTTTTGATTTGTTTCAAATAAAAAAAAAGAAACGGAAGTAAAAAGAGATAAAAATCTAAACTGTAAAAATTGAAATTAGCAGAGAAAGATAATTTAAAACAAAAGTATTTTTTTTATAAGAATTTAAAAAGGCAAAAACCTAAAAAAAATTGTCAATTAAAATAAAATTGAATTTATAAACTCTAGCAGTTTACATAAATCAATTATATTGCAATAGTGTCCGGTAATTTTATTGAGATAATAAAGCTTAAACGCCTTATCTCAACAACATTTAAAATATAAAACTTTTTTTTTGAATTAAAGTTTAAATAAATATATCCTTATTAAATAAATTAAATAAATTATTAAATAAATTTCTATACTTAAGTGTTGTTATTTCACAAATAAATATAGCTCAATTTCAAAACATATAAATAAAAAATGAAAAAATTTAAAAAACAAATTCTGATTTTGTTATAAATAAATAGTAATAAAAATGTATCCTATTAATAAATTAAAATGTTTAAACACTAAGAGAAAACTAATTTAAACTTGCAACAACAGCGTTTTAGTATGTGTGGGCAATCAAAAGAGTAAGCCATCTTTGTTTTAAATAAACTTTCTTGTTATATCCAATTTAGTTGTAAAATTGGTTTTTTTTATATTAATTAGAAGATTAAAAATTTTGTTTTTGATTAGATTTTAAAAGGTTAAATAATAAGGACGTAAGTTAAAATAGTTGATAGGTAACAAAAGATAATAACAAATGAACAAGATTATTGCACTCAATTTCATTGAACTACAGAAAAAAAAAATTTTAGACACCTCATAATTCAATTTAAGATAAACAAAAAAAAACTAAACTAACTAAGTTTACTTTTAGAAAACAACAAGTATAAAATCAAAAAAAAAAATTTTCAAAAAAATCTATTTACAACTGATTTTGATTAATTTTTACTTTTTTTTTTTTATAAAATTCTAAAATAAAAAACATTTAAAAACAAAACTTTATGGTCTTGATTAAACTGTTTTCCTACTTTGAATTGTTAATCAAAATTGATAAGAAGTGTGTTAGTTGTCTTGTATCCAAAATAACCAAATCTTAATTAAGTATAAATGTGTAAGTTTAATTCCTTTTTAAATTAAAGAACGTTTAGTTTTGTGAAAAAAATAAAAACTATTTAAAAAAAAATTTGAAAAACTATTTTTATTAATAAATAAAAAAATTTTGTTTTTAAAAATTCTAAAACTGTTCTAACAATTGAAGATAAACAAAATAAACCAAAGTTTGATTCTAAAGCGACTAAATTTTTGATGTAAACAAATAAAACTTTAAAGAATAACTTAAATTGAAAATAAATAATTTTTAATACAATAAATTTTAAAATATAAATATATGCAAATATATTTTTGAATATAAACTTATAATTATAAAATATAAAAAAAAAATCATCCACTTTGTGATTTCTTTAAATAAAACTTTAAACGTCCGTCATTTAACCTTTTATAGTAAAAAAAACTAAATTTAAGATTTTAAAAAACATCTTTTAAATCAAAAAAAATTGTAAATCTAAAATATATATAAATAAATTCTATTAAAACCAAATAAATATCTCCTGTTTTAAATAAAAACTTCAAATGCAACTATTATTAAACTGTATCAAAATTGATTTAAAATAAATAAAAATTGTTAAAAATAAAAATTATTAACTAAATTCTGTTACTCTCTTTTTTTTTTTTCAAAAAAAAACAAGGAATGAGCTTAATGTCGAATTTTTTTTAATTACACTGCAATTGTTTACCCACACACTAAAAACCAAATTTGTAAATTCATAATTGAATTATTTATCAAAATTTAAATATTTTTATGTAAACTTTGTTTTGTAATTTGAAAAAAAATATATAAGAAATCATTAGTTACTATAAATTAATAAAACTTCCTAAAAAACTTAATCATACCAATTTAATTAAACTAAAGAAAATTTTGACTGGTAAAAAAATGTTTAAAACTTTTGAGTTTAAAATAAAAATAATAAATAATTCAGGTTAAAAGTAAAGTTAGAAAATTTATCTCTATAAAATCTGCTTTTGCAAATAATTACTAATAATCCTCTGTAAATATACTTTTTACTTAAAAATTTTCAAAATAATGATTTAAATAATTCTTATATATTCCTTTAAGTATATATATAAATATATAAATATATGCAATTAGCACATATGTATATATTAATTAAAAAATAACTTTTTAAAAAAACGTCTCATCGTAAAAAATTGTAGTTAAAAGTTTTCATCAATATATATGTACATAGAACATATATATCTAAATGTATTTAAGTTCGTGGTTTTTGTCTTCATGTTTTGAATGTGTTAAAAATTTAAAAACTAATCTTTTTAAAATAAAAAAAATCAATAAATTGTCTCTTCCGGTCAATTAAAAAAAACAAAATCATTCCAAAAAGTTAAAAATGAATTAAAATAAAATCAATCAAAAAATAAAATCAAATTATAATAAAAAAAAATAGATGCTAATGTTAAAACTTGACAACATACTAAGTAAAATAGTAAGCGAGTATTCTTTCCTTGTTTTGATTTTAGAATTTTTTTCAATTTATCAAAAAAATTTTCAAAATTTTAACTAAACCAAAAAAAATTTTTAAAATATAGCTTAGCTTAAGAGAAAGAATCAGGCTCTTGAAACTTGTTGTTGCTGGGCAGTGGAGATGCTGGTTACTGTTGCAAGAGAATTTGCAACGTTTGAAGAAACATTAGTTGAGTTTGAAGAATTATTCATTGTTGTACTATTTGTATTACATTGATTATTTGTCGAATTATTGATATTAGTTGTACTATTATTTACAGTGTTGGAAGTAGCTGAAGAAAAATCTGGCCATAAAGATACACTATTATTTGTACTATTCACACTACTAGCACTACTTGAATTTCCACTGCTTGATGTTAAACCACTTAACAGACCATTGCTACTTCCTAAACCACTGCTATTACTACTGTGGTTACTAGAGTTCACACTAGCCATTACAGCTAAGTTGCTAGTTAATGTAGCCAAGTTTGCAGCTGCAATTGAATCAAATGTAGGAGAATCACCTATACCTTCATCTCTTTCGTAAAGTGAATTTACATTAAATGAGTTATTACCTGTACCATTTAATGTACTTGCACCTGTACTGTTATTGCTAGAATTCAAAAGGTTAGAAGCAGTAGAATTTCCAGTCAAAGAGCATGTATTTGAATTATTACCATTTGTAGAATTGCTATTTGAGACATTATTTACATTTAATTGACCCAATGCATTACTTAATTGATTGACAACGGCTGATGCAGCATTGTTTAGATGGTGGTGTTGTAATAATTGATGGTTATGATTAAGATGATGGTTGTGGTTACTACTTGAATTATTATTAGATGTTGATGATGTAAGATTATTTTTATTGGCTAATAACTGAGAGTAAATATCAGCAAAATTACTATTGACACTAAGTAAGTTTTTTGCATTTTGCAAATTTAACATGTTTAAACCAGTACTATTGCAAAGATTCATTAAATTATTACTAGCATTTAAATTACCATTGCTACTAGTACTACTGTTGCTACTACCACTAGACAAGCTATTAATTGTACTTGCACCACCACTATTACCATTTACATTATGGTTTAAAATATTATTTCTTGTTAATGCATCAACACCGAAATTGTTAAATAAGTTAGAACAATTATTTTCCATGTCAGAGTTTTTATTAGAAGCACCTAATCCATTTAAGGAAAAAGGACTGAAACTATTCTCTAAACTTCCATTGGCTTTTGAATAAAGAAGAGATAATCCATTTGTAGTTGATCCATTTGAATTATTGTTGTTTAAAGCAGCTAAGCTTGCAGCACTAGCAAAAATATTGCTAAAAGAATTTGAGTTATTAGTAGCTGAACTATTCGTGTTACAATTTTGCAAAAGTTGTAATCCATTTAATTTAGCAGCAACAGCGGCTACATTGGCTGCATTACTAGAATTTCCTGTCTGTTGTCCATTGTTTACTGAAGAACCACCATACAATTGTTCAACAAAACTTCCGAATTGTTGTGGTGAATTACTAAGATAATCTCTTGTGTCAAGATCATCAGCTTGAGAACTACCATTACCAGAGCTTCCTGAATCAATAACATCTCCTGTACGTATAGCAATATGTGCTTCAATTTCTTTACGTGCTGTCTGTACATTATCAGGTAAGCCTGTTACTTCAAAAATAGGTTCTTTTTCTCTACTAGGTGTTATAATATAAGTAGAAGTTTGCTGCTGAATACGTTTAATTGTTGCACCTTTTGGTCCAACAACTAATCCGACAACTCGATAAGGTACACGAACTTGGATCGTACATTGGCCTGTTGCGTTACAAACACTATTAGTTAAACTAGTATTTGTTTCACTTAAAGCATTAGCCACAGCGGCACCTACTACACCTCCTATTGTGCTTTTTCTCTGAGCACGAATTTGACTAAAATGTTCAGCAGCGCTTAAAATTTCTCTTTTAGCTGAATTAACATCTTCTTTACGACCAGTAACGACAAAAACTGGTTCTTCACCGCGAACAGGAGTTTTAATGTAGGTGTTAGTTTTTGCTCTTAGTGCTTTAATTTTGCATCCTACAACACAAAAAAAAATATAATTAGATTTAATTTTTTTTCAAAAAAGTCTTTTTTTGTTTTATATAGTTATGTATTTAAAGTTATTTGAAAAAAAAATTACAAAATTTCTTCAATTAATTCAGCATATTTATAATTAAAGTTTATCAATTTCATTTAAATCATCTTTCTCCCCAATTTTCTCATCATACATAGATAAAAAAATTCACATTTTCAAAAATTCATTCATTTAAGTATAAACAATCTGAAATTTCCAGACAGAAATTATTAAAACTTAAGCCAATATTGAATAAAATTTTTTTTAAGAAGCACTTAAAAACAGTATAAAAATATCATCCTCATCTTTTTAAAAAATTTAATTTTCAGCTTTTTTATAGCTATTTTTAGAATAAGATATATAAAGCACAAAAATTTAAATACATGAAAATAAAACCATCAAAAAAGTTACTATTAAAATTATTTATTTTAGTCAAATTATAAAATGCCTATCTTAAATAGGAAGAAAGAGAAACTAAAAAAACTTTAGTCTTTGAAATTTTATGATTTTTCTCAAACAAAAATAATAAAATAAACTTATTCAAACCTAACTTTATTGAATTAAGCAAACTCTTAATTTTTATAATGAATAATTAAAAAAATATAATATTATGTTTACCAATATTTTAATTTTCTCACAATGTCATCTAAAATATTAAAAGTTATTTAATTATAAACTAAATTGACTTTCATGAACTTGAAATTTTAAAACACAACTAACAAAAAGCTTAAATACTAAAATTGGTATTTTTTTCTGAATGAAAATTTGAATGAGCAATTAATGATGAAAAAATTTTCATATTAAAAATTAGGCTTTCATTATAAAAGAGAAAATTAAATTATATTTTTATAAAACTCATTTAGTTTTCAAAAATAAAGTTTTTTTGTAAAATTATTATGAAACTATTAAAAAAAAACTTACCTTGTCTACCAACAATTTCAGCAACGTGTTCTGAACTTGGAACAGGAACACATTCAGTGGTATTTTGTGATTTTTTAAGTCTTGCTTCAGCATCAATTGCTGCATTCAAATGTGAATCTTCGTCATTCATTAAACCAAATACACTTAATTCTAAAGCTAATTGTAAAGCTCGCTGCTCTTCTATTCCATTCACACTACTTACATTGGTGTTTTGAATGTTTTGATTGATTTGTTCTTGATTTTCGTGAAAAAGACTAGCTGGCATTTTTATTTTTTTTTCAATAATTAAAGTTAAAAAAGTATCTTGAATAAAAATTTTTTAATTTTAATTGAACAATGAAATTTTTGTTTTCAAATTTAAATAAAATATCTGTCGAATTATTTTGTCAAAATTAATCAACTTTAACACACAGTGCTGTCGTCAATAGTTTTTGTCGGAAAGAAATAAAAAATCTTTTAAATAATTTTAAAACTAAAAATTTTAAAATATAAAAATATCTTGATTGAGTTTAATTGCTTTAGGAATCTTAAATGGCTGATGATTAAATTTTCAATAAATAATTTGATTTTTTAATAAACTGTTGATTAATTTATATCTTGTAATATAAATCATTGAAATAATTTAATTGAAAGTTCTTAAAATTTTAGTCAAAAATACGTTAAATAAATCAATAAAATATTTTCATAGTATCAAATTTTGCAAAATGTTGATGGCAGATTAAGAACTTCTATACTTGTCAATTTTTTAAAAATGAATTAAGTATATACACTTATATTTGTGAAAATGATGATGATAAAAAGACAAAATTTTTCTGAATTTAATTATTTAAAGTCTTTGTTTAAATGAATCAAATGATACTGAATGAAAACCAATTTATTTTTATAAAAAAGATTTTTTATTCCAACGTAACAATATATTTAACTGATTTAAAAAAACAACTTCCTTTAAACAATTTTTATAAAACGTTTTTTAAACGTATTCTTAAACTAAAATTAATTAAATAGTTGTTTTTTGGTGGTTGGACTCCAATCGGTGTTTCTTTCTGTTTTAAATTATTTATTAAAGAAAAGCTGTGAAAATAAAAAATAAGAAAAATTTAGTTTCTAGATATTAAGCTAAGTTTCGGCTTTTTTAGCCTTATGATTTATAAAAAGAAATTTGGAAAAGATTTTTTAAAAAACTTAATTGGACATAAATGAACAAAAGTTCAATGTATTATAAATTCTTAATTATCCAAAATTAGGAAAAAAATTCATAAAACATTTTAATTTAAAGATTTAAAAATAAGATTATTTTCAAATCATTAATTAAATATTTTTAAAACAAGTGAATATCTGTATAAATAAACTTATTTACACAAAAATTAAAAATGACTTATTGTTTCATTTGAAAATGACATAAAGCTTTTAAAAACCAAAATTCATGTAATTTTAAATTCAACTCAATAAAAGCTTTTCTAAAAATTTACATTCAAAAATTCAATACTTTATTGTTATGAAGAATTCTTATGAAAAAGTTAATTAATATAAATCAAATTAGGAAAAAATAAAGAAAACACAAACCAATTATTTGTACATAACACAAAATTAAAATCTTAGACAAAAACTTATTAATTTGAAACAAAGTATATTAAATTTATAGACAATCTTTTATCTTTAGAATAATTAAAAAAACTTTAGAAACTTATTTACTTAAATAAAATTTGAATTAAATATATTTTTTGAATTTCAAATAAAAAAAAGATGAAGTATAGCAAAAACACCACTAAACTTCAAATAAAAATTTATTAAAAAAATAAAATTGCTTTTTATTGTTTGAGATGTTGACCTGTGTTTACCTTTACAATAAGTGAACTTTCTTTAAAAAAAAAAATCTTCACTATTTCGGGTATTAAAGTTTTTGGCGGATGATGGTGGCGCAGTCAGGCTGAAAACAAAAGTGACTTTGTTACTTCCCTTTCAAAAAAAATCAAGTTTATTCAATTTTTATAAATTTTTCATTTCATTATGTAAACATAAACTTTAAATATATTTTTTGAAAGTATTTTTCAAAATTAATCAAGATTTTGAGCGACAAAAAAATTAACAAAAATTAATTTTTTTAACAATTCAAGCCGGCAATCAAAAATATTTTAAAATTAGAAAAAAATAGTGTATTCTAAAAAAATAGTTGATTTAATAACTAAAAACCTCCTTACTCTTTCATTTATCCTCCTTTAAAATTACTAATAAAAAGCTGATTTCAGTAGTATGTTGCGACGGTTTTAGTAGTGGTTACACTTTGGTAGATCTACTGTAAAAAAGTAACTCAAGTTTTATTTTTTTTTTTTACAATTACATACTAAAAAAACTGCTAAAAATATTCTAGAATGGAATGTTTAGAAAAAAGCTAGCTACAAAAAAGAAAAAAAAATCTTAAATCACCACGCCACATAGAAATAATATTTCAGGTAAATAGGCTTACTTTTTTATTTGAATAAATTCCTTGTTAAATGTTTATCCTAAAAAATCTTTTTAGCATTCACAAAATAATAACACACATATAACTTTTCTTTAAAAATTTTTTAAAATTTAAATCATAAAAACTTATTAGAACAAAAGCTAAATCATCACATCTAAAATGATTTTCTTCAGTGAAATTTTTTAATTTAAAGTTACAATAAAGTACTTTTAATTGATCAAAAAGAAAATTTTTTTTGAAAAACCATTTTTTCAGAATTTAAAAAACAAACAAAAGAATTTAAAAAAAAATTTTTTAAAAAAACTTTTCTTGAAAATTTGTTAAGAAAATTGTTGTCAATGAAACATTTTCAAAAATTGATAAGATAAAAATTTTAATTAAGTCAATCAGTTTTTAATTAAACTAAACATTTTATGTAAAACTTAAATTTGAAAAAATCAAATTTATAATTTAGTGAGAATGATAATTAACTTAAAGAAAAATTTTTTTTGTAAAAAGACCAAGATAATGTTTTACCTTGTAAATCTGGAATTCAAAAAAATTTAATTTAATAATCAATTTAATTAAACTGAAAAATTTGAATAAAAAAGATAACTCAACTCTTACTCAAAATAAAACACTTTTATAAAATTATTGATTAACTTAAATTTTAAAGCCTTTATCAGTATAGAATTTACTTGTCAAAAATATTTTTAGAAACATTATACTTAAGATTTTTCATAAGTTTTGAATTTCATGAGATTTTATTATAATTTTTCTAATTTATAAATTCTATTAAGTTATTAGTCAAATTTTTAAAAGAATTTTAATTCAATTAAACTAAAAAATTAATTCTCAAAACACTTTTACTTAAATTAATCAATTTTTTTTATGAAGAAACATTTAATATGATACTCATTGTTTTAAACTTAAATAATCAATTTTGGAATTAATGAACTTTAATTAAAAATAATTTTTGTTGTAACTTTTTTATATTTCTTTAAACAACTCATTAGTTAATTTAAAGTCAAAGTAATAAAAAAATTAAAGTTATAAAAAAATATTCTTAAATTGAAAATTAACTTTTAATTAAAAATTTTTAATTTAAACAACGAAAGCCATAAAAATTAATATTTCATTTTCATAACTAAAATTTAAAGAAAAAACTAGTTTAAACTAGATAGTTTTTTGAGTTAAATTTAAGAGAAAATTTTTTTTAAATTTTCAAATAGAAAATTAAGTTTTTCTTTTTTTAAATTAAGTTTTGTTATTTAATTTTCAAACTAGTTTTTCTAAAAAAAAATTTTTTCTAAAATAATTTTCTAAAATAATTTTCTCTTTAAAATTAATTCTTAGAAAATTAATATTCATTTTAATTAATAAAAAGTTAAATATAAAAATACACACCTTTTAAAAACCAAAGCTAAGTTTGATACACAATATTAAAATTTATTTAATAAAAAAACTAAATTTATACTTTTTAATTCATAAAACAATAATAAAGTTTAATCAGTTTAAACAAAAAAACATTTACACAATAATAAAAAAACTAATCATCACCTCTATCTGTCTGTTTCTAATGAACACCTTTAAACATCAATTCACAGATGTAAAATAAACAAATTTATGTGGTGTTTTCAAATCCTAAAGAAACGCACCGATAGCGCTCACTTGCCTTGTCTAAGTTCAACTATTTGCCATTGCTCGTTTTTGGATTAGATAAAAGTCGCTCTTTTTACACGCATGAGCATTTAAATTTTTATTTTTTTTTTAAATAAACTAATTTTAAACTCTGCTGCCTTCTGTAAAGAAACATTCTAATGAAAATTTTCTTTTCAAAAAATCTAATTCAACTTATAATATTTAGAAATAAAAATTTCATGATAAATTTATTATAAAACTGTTCAAAATAAAAAACTAATTCAAATATCAACTATTCAATAAAAACCTCTTCTTGCATGACAAAGGTTAATACCCATTTCATCTAAACTAGAAAACATAGTCGTCTTAAAAATTCTCACTAAGTTATTACAAAGAAAAAATTTCACAGTAAGAATATATATTTTTCTTTTTTAAAAAGCTACTTTCAATGTACAGGTAAATAATTACATTAAGTAGCTCAATATTAGATCATATGAATAATCTCTATGTATTAGAAAAAAGTGAAAATGTTTTTTGAGTAAAAGTAGAAAATAAATTTATCAAACCTTGAAACTATTTTTATTGAAATGAAAGCAAAAATAATTTTTTTATAAATTTAAGTTTAATAAAATTTTACAAAAATAATTTTAGTGACTAAAAAAACTATTTAGGTTTTAATTTATTTACATTTAATCTTAAGTTCAGAATTGAAAAATGCTCAAATGGTTTAATTAATTTAAATATTTTGGGTTAAAAAACTTAACAAAAGATTTTTAAAAAAACTTTCAAAAATTTTAATTATTTATGGCTTGAACAGTTCCATCAAAATCAGTTTCATTTAATTCATTTTTTTTCATTTTTTCATTTTTCCTTACTAATTCAGGCTGATTTTTACCTAAAACAACATCTTCTGTTATAGTTACATGAGTTATGTCACTTCCAGGAATTTCGAACATTGGATCTAATAATATTGTTTCCTAAATAAATTTTTAATAAAAAAAAATGTTAAAAAAATTATTTTTTAGCTCACCATTATAGCTCTCAATCCTCTAGCTCCAGTTTTTCTTTCCATTGCTAATCTTGATATACTTTTGATTGCATCAACATCAAATTTTAATTCAACATTATCCATATCAAATAACATCTGATATTGTGGTATTAAAGCATTTTTAGGCTCAGTCAAAATTTGCATTAACATTTTTTCAGTTAAACTATGAAATGGTACAACAACAGGAAATCTACCAACAAACTCTGGTATCATTCCAAATTCAATTAAATCACGAGCTTCAACTGCTTTAAGATGAGTATCTCTTTCAAGTAAATCTTCAGCAACTGAATTAAAATCTGAACCAGATAAATAATTATTTTCAATATCTGCAGATGCAGCTGCTCTTCTACCTAATGGTTCAGAAGATTTTGCACCAAAACCAAGATATTTTTCATTTTTTCTACGACTAACAACTCGATCTAAACCATTAAAAGCTCCAGATGCAACAAATAAAATATTAGTTGTATCTACAACTGTTGTTTCACCTCTTATTTTTCTACTATTTCTTTCAGGCACATTGACTAAAGTACCTTCTAACATTTTTAACATACCCTGTTGAACACCTTCACCACCAACATCTCTTAATTGATGTATACCTGGTACTGCTCCAATTTTATCTACTTCATCAAGAAAAACAATTCCTTGCTGAGCTTTTTCTATATTATAATTAGCATCTTGTAATAATTTACCAATTACAGATTCTATATCTTCTCCAACATAACCAGCTTGAGTTAATGTTGTACAGTCACAAATTGCAAACGGAACATCTAAACATTTAGCAATTGTTTGAGCTAATAATGTTTTACCACTACCAGTAGGCCCTAGAAGTAAAATGTTTGATTTCTCCAATTTTAAATCATGATTTTTATTTTCTAAAATTTTACTTCCTTTGTCAAAATTTTTATTATCTAAATTACTTAATGGATGATTAGAATTTTCATTTAAAGTAGTTACTCCTAAAGCATTTCCATGACTTAATCCATTTAAATGTAGTAATTCTATAAAACGTTTAAATTAAAATAAAAACAATTTTAAGGAAACAAATTTCAATTTACCATGTGAATGATTATCAGTAACATTATTTTCATTAAAAACTTCTTTTAAAGAAGGCAAATTATTATAAATTCTTTTATAGTGATTATAAACAGCAACAGCAAGAACTTTTTTAGCGTATTCTTGTCCAATGACATGTTGATTTAAATATTCAAAAATCTAAAACAAATAAAACCTAATTAAGAAAATTTTTTAAAGAATAAAAATAATACTTTTTTGGGTGGAGGTGGAGGTTTACGTTGATTAATATAGTTTGAAAATTTTTCTGCATTTAAGTTTAATTCTTGATTAGTTTTTTTAACATCTTCACTTGATAAAACAACAAACAAATAATTACACTTATCACATTTAACAAATCTAGATGAAGCTAATAAACAAAAAAAATATAAAAACCTATTTTCATTTAAAATTAATTAACTAACCTACTACTTCAACACTTGCACATTTAGGATTTCCACATTTAGGACATGATAATCCACCGTCTTTATTTCCTCTCTGTTTATTATTAAAATTATCATTTGAAGAACCATTTGAATTTAAATTTTTAGGTATATTGTTTTTATTGTTTGATGAATCATTTCCATTGCCAGAAACAGCTTTTGAATAATATTTTATAGTACTTTGATTATTAAACGATGAGTTATTGAAGTTTTGAAAATTTTTACAAAAAGAAGCTGAAAAAACTAAAACTAAATTAAGAAAAAGTTTGATGAAGAATAGATCAAATTAATACTTACAAACTTTATTAGAAGCTCTTTGAGTTTTGGTAATATAATTGATTCCTGAACGTAATGCAGACATAATTATCTGGTTTAATTAAAACTTAGTGAACGCTATACATGATTGAAATAAACATATTAAAATGAGTTTAAGAGATAATTGATAAGAATATTTTTTTATTTATAAATCAACTTAATTAAACAGATTTTTGAAATACTTTTTCTAAACTAAGTTTAAAGTAATTTAAATTTTAAATTAATGAAAAAGTTTATAGCACTTTGAGAATTATTTTAAAATTAATTTATTTGAACTTACTTTAAATGTTTTCAATTTAGGTAAACTTTGAAAAAGAAATTTAATGTTTAATAACTTATTTTAAATAGATCGTGTGGACCAATTATCTAATTTCTTTATTAATCGAATTCATATTAAAGTAATAAGTTTATTTTTAAAATAAAAAAATTAAAAAACTTTTATTTACAATATTGTATAGCTCGTTTAAAATAAATTTCTTGTTTAAAACTAAAAACAAATATCAACAATTTATTATTAAATATTATTTGTTTACTTAATAATGAATACACGTAAACAAAGGCTACGACTCGAAACGAATAAATCTTACACTAGCCAACTTTTAAACACGCGCGTTATTTAAAAAAAAATTATTTCATCAAATTTAAATCTTTTATATAAAAACTAACTATATAAACTATTACAAAAAGATAAAACATCTTATTGATATATATTTTGCTGAAATTCAAATTCACAATTCTTTAATTAAAATAATAATTATGTTTTTGAGATGATTTCAAGAGAGCACGTGATTATGCCATAAACTAATTTAACAAAAGAGATTATTACAGCTAACGTGTTCATAAATATATTTAACTTAAGTTTAACTCAAAATATTTCAAGTTATTTGACGTTCTTAAAATCACTTTGAATAAAATTTATTTTGTAATTATGAATTGTTTTGTCTAAAAAAATGAAAAAACAGTTTCTAAAGAAAATTTTAAGACTAAAATAAATTGGGAAAAAAAATTATAAATCCTAGATTATAATAAAATGGAAATTAAGAGAAAAAAGTTTTGTGTGTTAGTTTATTAAAACTAAGAATTAGTAAAACTTTTGAAAAAAAATGAAAGTACTTTATCTATATTCAACAAGTAGTATCTTTTTTTTGGATCTTGGTTTCAAATAATTTACTTAAAAATTTTTATTAAGATGTGATTAAACTTAGAAAAAATATCTGCTTTTTTATTCAAAACAAAAGAAAAACTATTTTTCAAATCATAATTTCCCAATAAAAAAGTGTTATTCTTTTTAATAGAATTAGAGGGTCAACACTTTCTTTTTAAAAATCATATCTTTATACTAGAAAATTTAGAAGGTAGTAAAAAAAAATGATTAAATAACTTAGTGCAAAACTGATAAAAAGTTTATTAATAATTCATTACATAAAGAATCGAATTAAAGTGTATAAAAAGAAGTAAATTTATTTAAACTCAATAATCAAGTTGAAAAAGTTTTTTAAATTAACGCTCTTGTTTTATATTAATCAATTTAAACTAATACTTTTCATATAAATTTATATTAAAAAAAATTTTATATTTAAAAAAAAAAAAATTTTAATTATGTTCAACAAGTATAAGTTCTTGACAAATATTATTTAATGATCATCAATTTCAAATTACCTATTTATTTATAAACTAAGTAGAGGCATAAAACTTTTTCATTGTTTTAAGATTAAAATAAAGTTGTTAAAAATAACACATAAAACTTTAATTCTTCAAAGAGTCAAAAAAACCTGATAAAGTTTTAGATGCATTTTCAATTATTTCTTCATAATTAGGTATTAAAGGTTTAACACGTTCTTTCCATGCCATAATATTTTTATTAGTTGTTAAATCAAAAAGACCAATCAATTCTATTGATGAAATAGATAATAAATAACTAATATCTGCTACCGAAAATTCATCTCCAGCTACAAAGTTTTGATTTTCTAACAATTCATCTAATTTATTCAAATTTTTTTTAACAGTTATTATAGCATATTTATTATCTAAAAACTTATCCATTTTCAAACCTACAATAATGGGTTCAAAAGGACCATAGATATGACATGCTTCAAAAAATAAAGCTGAGTCTATTTGAGATCTTTTATATGGATCAACTGGATAAAGTTTATGATCAGGTGAGTATTTATTAATTAAATAAGTAAGTATTGCTCGACTTTCTCTAATAATTTTTCCATCATCAACTAAAACTGGTATAACTTTATGTGGATTTATCTAACAAACAAAAAAAATTTAAGTTTTAAAGTTTTTTAATTAAAATAACTTACTTTAGCAAATTCTGGTGTTAAATGCTCTTGAAAGTTTAATTTAACTAACTTGGTATCAAGCTTTATTTTCAATAAATCAGCTAAAATTAAAATAGCTCTAGATGGTGGAGAAATAGGATGAAAATAAAGTTCAAGAGTCATTTTTTAATATTTTTGAAAACTTTTTATTTTTATTTTGATTACTTAATAACAATAAATTCAAATTTTCATTAGTTTTTATATAAAAATTTAATTTCAAAACATGCGCACACAAAAAAAGATAAGAAAAATTTTCAATTTAATTTCATTATTCCCTAAGGGTAGTTTCAAAGGTGTTATCAAGAATCAAGAAACTTTTACATTTAAAAGCAAATTTGATAAAAATACCAAAAAACTATTTTTAGCAAAAACATCTCGTAGAAATTTTTATTAAAAATTTGATGTGAGATAACCAAAATAAGTTTAAAAACTCATTTGCTTTTCAAAGTGCCATAAAATTCAGCTAAGAATTTTGTTCCATTTACGATTAACTCTTCGTAATTAGGTACTAAAGGTTTAACACGTTCTTTCCATGCCATAATATTTTTAAAAGTTGTTAAATCAAATAAACCAATAACTTCTAGTGGTGTGAGAGACAATAAATAACTAATATCTGCTACTGAAAATTCATCTCCAGCTACAAAGTTTTGTTTTTCCAGTGACTCATCTAATTTCTTTAAATTTTTGTTGATTGTTAATATAGCATACTTATTGTCTAAAAATTTATCCATTTTTAAACCTACAATAATAGGTTCATAAGGCCCGTAAATATGACATGCTTCAAAAAATAAAGCTGAGTCTATTTGAGATCTTTTATATGGATCAACAGGATAAAGTTTATTATCAGGTGAAAATTTATTAAGTAAGTATGTTAGTATTGATCGACTTTCTTTTATAATTTTATCACCATCAACTAAAACTGGTACGCTTTTGTTTGGATTTATCTAATAAAAAAAAGGTTTTAACAATTTTCTAAAAAAAATTTATTTTTTCTTACTTTAGCAAACTCAGGTGTCAAATGTTCTTGAAGATTCAATTTAACCAATTTTTTATCTAGCTTAATATTCAACAAATCAGCTAAAATTAAAACAGCTCTAGATGGAGGGGAAATTGGATGGTAGTAAAGTTTGAGAGACATAATTTTTTTTCAAAATTAAATTCTCATTTGTAAATAAGAAAAGTTTTGAACCAGAATTTGTATTTATACTCAAATTTTAAAAACTCATGCGTACAAAAAAAATGATAAAAATAATTTGAATTCAATTTCACTTATTATAAAAAGGGAAATTTAATTGTATTATTGATAAAGTTAAAAAAGTTATTTTTCAAGAAAACTCAGTGTAAATTTGATAAAAAAATTTAAATAAGTTTTCTTTAAAGAAGAAAACAAAATCAATGTAGAAATATTCCTCTTAATTAATTTGAACTTAATTGTTAAATCTGTTACAATTTAAGCAACATTTATGTGAAAAATTAAGTGTACTCATTATTAAGTTTTGAAAAGGTTTAAGTTAGTTTTTAATTAATATTTACATAAAAATAATAAAATAAGTTTTGAATGATTTCATAAATAATTTTTTATCAATCGATATTAAAAGCTTAATACAATCTTTTCAAATTATTATTTTGAATAGGTAAAAGCACATCGTTTTTATCTAAATTAATATTTGTAAACAATTTCAGCATTCCTCTAAAAATATAATTTCATCAACAATGTTTATATTCAACGATATACAATTTATTTTTTTACTGTCACTACATTTGTAGTTAAAAATTTATTTTTTATATGACAACTTTTCACTGAAAGAATTTATGATACGATACAAGTCTGTTAAGAATTGCTAAACCTATTTCATATCTTTTGTCAAAATCAATTAAATGAAGCTATAATTATCTGATTATTTGCCAATTTAATAATTTTTGTTTAGCTTTTTTTAATTATTTTATCATGGTATACTTAAACTAGTGCTTCTTAACTGAAATTTATCTAAAAAATAATTTTTCATATTAAAACAAAATTCATCTTTAACATGTTTTGATGCAAATTATTCAAGTTTATTTGGTTTATCTTTTTAGTTATCAAAACTTACACTCAATAAGTTAGCTATTATTTAAATAACTTTAAATAGTGGAAAGATTATATGAAGGTTAAATAGTTTTTTTTAAACAATTTTGGCTTTTTCTTTTAATAATTATTATGAAAGTAAATTTAAAATAAAAATAAGCTTAAATTAAAAATTAGAATCAAAGTTAATTTCAATGGAAAAACTGATTAAAATAAAATTACTTAAATAGCAACTACGAATCAAATTTCAGGAAAATTCTTAACATTTACATCTAAACAAAATTATTTCTTTTAAAACTTTTTTAATAGAATTTTGAAGAGGAAAATTATAAAAAAAATATTGGTTTTAACTAAACAAAATACTTTTACCTAATTTCAATAACTTGAGTCTAAACATTGAAATCAAACAATAAAATTTTTTTACAAAAAAATATTAGTTGATTCATACCAAACTAAAATGATAAACATGTTTTGAAAAAAAACCTGATTAATTGAGTAGCTGTTAAATTTATTTTAAATTATTAAAATTTTAGAGTTTTTTCATTAATTAAAAGTTTCAATTTATGAAAACTTTTACAGATCTTTTATGAGAAAAAACATAACTCATTTGAAAAGAGTAAACTTCAAGGCTAATAAAAAATGTACTAAACTTATCAATTAAATTGATTTGTTAAAAGTTAATTTTTTTTTCAAAAATATTTTTATGTTTTGATATTTATAGAAGTTTTAATTTAAAAACCAATAAAACTAATTAATTTTTTATTTCAAAAAAGAATAAGTTTCCCATTTGATCAAAGATTTAAAACTTTTGACATAAATGATTTAATTTAAAAAATTAAAGGAAATATAAATTTTGTGAAAAAAAACTTATTCGATTATCAAAAAATTGATAAACAGTGTTATTTTAATTTGTTTTTAAAAGTTTTTAATTTTTTTTATAAAACTAGGTGTCACTAACTTTAAATTTACCATGTTTAGTCTAAATTAAGATTTTTATTCAAATAAATAATAATTTTAATTTTGATAAAATTCAATTTGATAAAAATTCAATCACCATGCAATTTCAAGTTCAAAAAAAAAAAAAATTTCTTTTAAAACATCTTTTAATTAGTTAAGTTAATTATAAATTCATTAGAACAATAACAACTTTTAATGATTTTTTACTGAATAATATGTTAACGAAATTTGAATAAAAATAAGATTTTGAATAATTTAAATTTGAAATATTTGAAATTTTTTTTTTTAATTTATCGAGCCTTTTTTCAAATCTAATTAATTTGTTTATAAAAAGTTAATTGAAAAATTTTTCTAAAAAAAATTATGAATAATAGTTTTCTAAAAAAATAATTTTTCTAAAAATTTGTTTTCTAAAAAAATTTACTAAATTTGTTTTCTAAAAGAATTTTCTAAATTTGTTTTGCTAAAAGAATATTTTTTTCAAATAAATTTTTATTTTGAGTTTACATTAAATTAAACTAAATTAAAAGGAAATTTTAATCCAAAAATCATTAAAAATTATACCAAAGTTTAGAAACAATTAATGTAGCTTTAAAATAATAAATGTAATTTAATTTTTTCACCTTAATAATTAGAACATAAATAATAGAAAGAGTTGTATTTCTAATTATAAACTATTTAAATGTGTGGTGTTATTTAAACAACATAACTCAAAATATTTAAATTAACTTTAATTATTAAAATCCTTCAAAACCTAATAAAATTTATAAATAAATTTTATTTAGAAATTCAATCATTTTAATTAGTTTAGACTAACATTCTTAATAAATTAAAAAAAAAATTTATTTTTGATCAAGATTGCAAGAGGCGTTTTTGAAAGATTAATAATTTTTAATTAGGTTAAAAAATTATATTATGTAAAAAATTTATATCAAACAATTAAGTGATTGTAAATTTGATTAGATGAATAATTTGAAAAATTTATAAACAGCTAAAAAATTTATTAAAACTATTGCTGATTCACCTGATTAGTTAGTTAAATTTTGATATAAATATATTAATCAAAATTACAATCGATTCATGAAATTTGTATTTTTTGAAAAACATTATTCTTAACTAAAGAATAGACAAGCTTTATTTATTTCTTTTTAGGTTTTTGAATTATAAAAAAGTATCAATTATAAACCAGTAATGCAATATTATTTGTAATTTTTTCAAATTACAATTAGCAAATGGTTTATTATGTTCAGTATAAATTTTAATTTAATTTGAACTAAATTATTTTTTCTAATTGTGTCAAAAATAGTTGAAGATGGTTTATTTGAAAAAAAATTTTTCGGAAGACATAAGAATAATGTTTTTTCATTGATATATATAAATAATTCTTTTTATTTAAGTTAATGATATTTGAACTTTGTGTAAACTAGTTAAGCATAATTTATTATTTATAGAAAATTTCAGTTTTAAATAAAATAATTTATCTTGAATGATACTTGTTCAACTTGAAAACAAGGTAAAAAACAAAAAAATAATTCAGCAGCATTTCTAATTATAAATTTAAATCAAAATTATTTAGCAAAATTAATTTAACTTAACTATACTTGAATTGGCTAATGACTGAAAAAAACTCTTTTCAATACTTTAGTAATATTTCTCAACGCTGTAATTTATTAAATGATGCAAAACTTGAAGATAATTCAAGAGAAACATCTTCTATTAATCAAGAAAAAAATGATGCCTTCGCTACGAATGTTAGTAGTGGTTGGTTTGCTAGCTTAAAAAATAAAAAACGCAACAAACTTCAACGTAAAATAAGTTGTACAAACAGTGAAGGTGCTAATAGTATTGTAAGTAATGGTTATAGTATAAATGAGAAGGCGGTTTCAATTAGCTCATTACAGGATGTTCGAAAAAATAATGAGTTAAGTACACAAACATTACAACGTTTTCCAGAAAAATCGAACAGATCTAATAGTAAAATTCAGAACGTTGAATGGAGAAAAAAATCAAAAGAAGAAGAAAATTTAACGCCTCTTTATTATCGTTATTCTTCACCAGAACCAGAAAGTGATCTATTATTAGTGCCGAATTATGATCAATATATAAGCCAGTTTTTTTCTGAAAAAAATAATCAACAATTAAATTCAGCTGATTTTTTGATTACTAAAGAACAATTAAAACAAACTACTAATCAAAATAATAATATAAATCAACCAATTAATTCAAACCAGGCTTTAATTCATTCTAATTTTATTTATCAACCGAATCAACATCACCATTCTAATCTAGGAACGCAAAAATCATTGAATACTAATTTTACAGAACAACAAGAACAGCCATCCTCTTTATTTTCATCATTTGTTGAACAATCAGAACAATGTCCTCAATTAAATAATAATTTAGGAAATAACACAAATTATATTGAACTAAACAAATTTAGTGAATTACAGAAAATAAGTGAATTGCCTGATCGGGAAAACCAACTTAGCAAACAAAGTTTTTCAAATCAGCTAAACACAATTTCAAATGAACTTGTATCTTTAGAAATCAGTGAAAGTAAAAGTGATAATCAAAATTTTGAATTAGTTAAAGAATTGTTTAGTTCTAATGCTCATTTATTTATGTCTGTTGAACAAATGGCTGTAATGGAAAACCTTTTACGAAATAATCCTAGAACGTGTATAATTAATTTAAAAGATAAAAATGAAGAATTAGGATTTAATTTGAAAACAAAAAATAAACCTAATTTAGCTCATTTAGTTGTGAAAGTTAATCCTAATTTAGTATCAGCAAAAGCAGGATTACAAGAAAATGATCAAATTTTGACAATTAACAATGTTGATTGCCGAAAGTTTTCTCATCAACAAGTTGTGAAACAATTAAAAAAAAAAGATAAAAAATTGAAGTTAGTTGTTTGTCAACCAAGTGTTTATCAATGGTATTTAAGTGAAGGTTATGAATTAAAATTAGATTATGATGAAGAAGAAGATATACAAAATTTAAATGAAAATTTTAATGAACGCAGTGTTGACGATGAGCCAATTCAAATTATTGACGAATCTATTCCTTATGTAGATTCTGAAAATAAAGACACTACTGATAATTATCAGTACAAGGACGATGATCCTAATCAACTTAATTTAATAAAAAATAATCAATCTTCATTTAAGAGAAATTATAAAAATAAAAAGCAAAATGAAGACAAAGCAAAAAATTTTTTTGATTCAATCAAAGATGATACACATAGTTTAAACACAAGTACTGGAGCTAGTGTATTTGATGAACATTACGGAGTTATAAGAGATGATATTTTTGGTTTAAATCATTCCTCAAAAAAAAAATTCAAAGACAACAACTTTAATTTTGAGAGCAAAAATATTGAATATAATGAATACATGGATTCTAATTCCCACAAGCTTGAAAAATTAAAAACAACTGTTGAAATTTCAAATAATGATTATGAAAAAAAAAAAATAACAACAAAATCTGTTGAAAAAATTGTCAAAAGCTATGATGAAATACCTGTGAAAAATATTTTACAGACAAAATCTTTAAATGAAGATAATATTGAAGAAAAAAAAGATATTATAAAACCAGCTAAAAGACCGTCTATTTTTTCGACAAGTATTTTTGACAAACCATTTTTGAGTTCAAGATTATCTTCAACAATAGATTCTTTTAAAAATAAAAATAATGTTCCAGCTAAAGATAATTGTCAAACTTTAGTTAAAGAACCATTGATAGAAAGACATGTTATAAAACCAAAAGAAGCTCAGTTAGTTGAAATTATTAATGGAAAAGAAAAAAAAATAGATGATATTCAACAAGCTGAAAAGCCAAAAGAAGTAGAAAAACAAAATGTTGAATTAACAAGCTCATCTAATATTTTGCCAAGTCCTAGAATGTGTACATTAAAATTACCAAAAAATAAAATAGCAAGTTTTGGTTTCACAATAAAAACATGCCGTAAAACAAATCAAAAACAAGTAGTAGATATTTTGCATAATTCAATTGCTCAAAGAGCAGGTATTCGAATAAATGATATTATTGTTGAAGTAAATGAAGAAAACATTTTTGAAAAAACACATAGACAAGTGACTGAAAGAATTAAAGCTCTTTCTGAAGATGAAGTTCGTTTATTAGTAGTTAGTGAAGCTGAAATGAATTTTTATGTTAATAAAAATATTGTACCAAGTTCTAAACAATCCAATGTGATTTACGTTGAATATAATACTGAAATTAGTTTGCCTGAACATCCTAATAAATATGAAGACGATGATTGTATAAAAGGATGTGGTAGTTTTTTAGATAACTTAACAGCAAAACAATATAGAAATTATCTTATGAGTAATAAAAAACGACCAGAAACAACACAAAACAAACCCGAGTTTCAAGAAAAGATAAAAAAATTTGAAAAACTTTGAAAAAAAAGAATTTATTTCAGTTTAAGTTTTTAAATATTTATGTTTTCAATTTACAAAAATATTTTTTCAACTTTTGTTCAAAAAATTATTAAAATTAAGATAGATTTCATTTTCGAATTAACATTATTTAAGGATTAGATTTATTCAAAACTTTCTAATTCAGGCCAAACATATTTTAATTGACTTCCAGCTCCATTCCATTTATAATCTTGATCATGAAACAATGAAAGAAGTTGTTTTCCATTTGGAAAAATTATACCATATACTTCATCTTTATTTAATTTTTTAGAACCTTTTTCGAATGATCTACATTCACGTTTAGCTATTGCATTTAATGTCCCTTTAATAAATTTAGGACCTACCCAACTTTTGTCATCTTTTGGCAGGACATGAGGAGGTTTAAATTGTTTTAAAAAATCCATTAAATTTGTTGAACTTTTAACAATACCAACATACTGAATACCTATTAACTTAGATCCTTTTTTACCTTTCATACAAATTAATCGATTATCTATTTTTTTCTGAGCTATTGTAAGCTGAAAAAATAATCCAAAAAAAAACAAAAAATAAAAGAATTTCATTTTTAAAATAATAACTTATAACTGAAATCAAAATGTTCAATAATATGAAAAACTATTTGTATTTATAATTAAATCTATCCAAAGATTAAAGAAAGATCCAAAGATCAAATAAAACACAACAACTCAAAAAAAACTTGATTTTATTTATGAAGATGCTATTTTTTTATCAAACATTGAAAACTAAGTTGGCGTACTAACAAAAATACTATTTAAAGTTTTAAATCCTTGAATATTATGATTAAATTTTCATTAATAAACTTTAGATTTCAATTAAATAATTATTTCTTAAAATAGTCTATTGTTTATACTTATTAATTTTTACTACCCACAAAACTTTCATTAGTCTTTGTATCAAGTTCAGTTATTTTGAAATGCTCCAAAGTATTTCTTAGTTTTAAAAACAAAATAATTTCATCTTAGAAATTTTATTTTAAATAGTTTTTCAGCTAATTTTCTAAAGATAAATAATTCTTCTTGTAGCTAATAGATTTTTATTTATCAATTAGTTTAAATAATTTTTTGCAAGAACTAAGGAATAATCATATTTTAATTAAAAATTCAATTCTACTTATTTATTATCAAAAAATTTTATCAATTTAAATTGTTAAAGTAACAATGAGACTAAGAAGTAGTTTCTCATTTTTTTAGTAAAAAAGTTTATTGAATGAATAAGTTAAATATGAAATTAATTACAATGAGTTTTTTACAAAAGCCAAACTTAAAACAATAGATATTTCACATATTCATTTTATATTCAGTTCTGTCGTGTAAAAACTTACAAGAATCTCCAAAACCACAAAATCCTGTTTCTTTGTAATCTTTACATCTATCATATTGAAAGTCCCAAACTGTTGTTGAACGAATATTTTCAGGAGCTCTTACTGGACCTCTTCTAACTAATCCAGAAGATGCATTACCTAATGCAGAATCCTTAACTTTAATATACTGTTTATAGTTATTATAACCTTTATATATTTTAGACTCTTCTAGATTTTTGTCTTCATTAATTTTTCTTGCTTTTTCGAATATTGATTGAGCATCACGTTCTTTCTCTGTTTCATACTCATTAATTGCTGTAGCTCCCATATCTTTAGGCAAAACTGATTCACTATCTTTAGATGACTGATAAATAACTGAAACTTTACTCAAATCACTTTCTTCTTGATCTTCTTCATTTATTTTTTTCTTTTTTAAATAAGAAGATGTAAATTGTATTAAAGGATTAAAGCTGCATTTTTTTTCTTTTTTAACAATTACTGTTTCATCATCACTAGAACTTATATCGGAATCACTATCTTCTTCAACTTTTCGTTTTGATCTTAAAGAACTTTTTTTTAAAAACGCTACTTTTTTTTTAAAAATTGGTTTATTCTCATTTTGATTATTAGTTTCAAAATTTTCATTTTTTGAATTTTCATTTTTTGATATTTCCTCATTTAAATCTTTATTTTTTGATATTTCATCTTTTAAATCTTTATTTTTTGAATTTTCATCTACTAAATCTTTATTTTTTGAATTTTCATCCATCAAATCTTCATTTTTTTTCTCCATTTTTATATAAATCTTTTATTTTAAAAAACTAAATTTGATAAAAACATTTAATTGCGTTTCGATCTTTTTAAAAGTATCTCAGTTTATTGCTTAAATTAGCTAAATTTTTCAATGAAACAAAATAAGGCGCCTTAGTTAAAAATATGTAAACTGTATGTAGTCACAAAATAACAAACAACTACACGCAAACGTAATAGTTTCTAGGCAATGGAAAAAACAGCGCTTCAAGAGGCAAAAAGAAGAAACAAAATAAAATGAAATATTTAAATAAAACTAATGACAAAAATTTTAAAACCACTATAATGATTTTTAAAACTAAATACATATTGATCTAAGATAGAATTAATAAAAGGGAATATTAACACAAAAGCTGGCTTTCTATCAAGAATTCAAATTCATTTAATTTTGTGTTACGTTTATATTTTGGTCAAAACATTTAGGTGCTAAACGTTTAGCTAGTTTTAGTATCTCAATGCAAATAGCTTATTCAAAAATTGAAAGTTATTGATTATTTTCCATGTTTTAAGATTATTGTTCTAGGTAGTAAAAATAATTATCTAGTTTTTGTCTTTGATTATATTTATGATTATAGTTTGGGTACTGTTCAGATATGTTTTCTTATAAAAAGTACTAATGTCGTTTTCATTAAATTCTTTTAAATTTTTATTTTTTTGAGTTTGATTAATCTATTAGTTTTTTGATTCTCTTTTTATTAAAATTGGTTATTATTAGGTTTAGTTTCAAGAATTTTATAATAGAAAAGTAAGTTTTTTTTTTAAATCTTAAAAAAAGTAATTGTATGCCTTAATAAAATGTATATGCTTAATTAATTTATATAAATTTAAGTCAGATTTCAACTAGCTTAAACTCATTTATCAACTAAAATTATATGCTTGTTTTTTATAACTAGAGATGATGTAATTGCAAAATTTTAAACAATTATCACAGATGGTTAATTTTGATATGGTTTATCATGAAACTTAGATTTGAAATGAATTTTTTCAAAATTAACATCTAGTTGTGGCTAATGATGTTTATTAAAACCTAATCACTTTTAACTACTAGTAAAAATTGTTTTTTCAAAATCAATGTTTAATTTTTTGATGGCTGAAATCAAATTCAGCAACAATTTAACTCAAATTTATAATTAATTTATCATTAATTTGTTTATTGTTTTCTATTCTCAGCTGCTAATCTAAAATAAGATACAAGAACCTTTAGATTTTTTTTTCTTTTTTTACACTTACAACTGATTTCAAATCTTTTTCAAAATTTGATATCCCAAAACATGTTGATAATTATGAAATGTAGCAAGTTCTTAAAATACGATGAAGAAAAATTACTTATACAAATTATGTTAACATAAAATTAATGTCTTTAGATGCTTTCTAGCCGTTTTTCAGCTTTTTTAGTTTTCTTTGAATTTACAATAGATAAGCCCTTAAAGCTAATATTGTTTTTAACTCAACCCTATTACATTAGTAAGAAAAATATATATTTAATTGTCTAATGATTTTAGTTAATGAAGTTTTTTAATTGTACCTTATTCAGAATTCCCTTTACTTTGATAAAAAAAATATTTGTTTTTCGAAGAAAAACTTTTTCAGCTCATTATAAAAAAACCGGCTAAAAATATAAGCTGATAATTTTTTAGCGGCAAAATCATTTTTTAAAAGCAATGCTTCCTTCATTAGAGTTTATATTACAGCTTAGTCGCCATTTTTTTCTTTTATTTTCTTTTTTCTGTTTGTAGCTTCATAACTATAGAAGGATAAGAGCTAGTGGGAAAGTGTAAAGAGCGGATAGTTAAATTAGATATTTTTCAAATTCTAAATAAATTTATTCGATTGTAAATAAGACAGCTTAAATTAATCTTAAATATCATTAAAGCTGTTTTAGGTCTTTAATATAGGTTCAAATTTAATTTCAATTCAAAATTTGCTTTTTTTTAAATTTAATTTTCTTGAATGGTTTTTCATAAAATAAATAATACATAAAGTTTTTATTTAGTTATATAATATTTTAACTTTATTCGTTTTAGTTTAAAAATTTCAAAACATTTTAAAATTAATCATTTGTTTAAAGTGAAATTAAAAATTTAGTGATGAAAATAAAAATTTGATGTAAAAAAAATTTTTAATTTAATGAACTTATTAGTGTAAATTATTTAAATTCGTCTTGAAAACTATCATAATTTAAATCAAAAATGTTCATCATAAGTAAAATTTATTTAGGATAGTTGAATTAAAGGTTTTTTTAAATTTTCGTATTAATCAAAACAAATTAGTAGTTTAGTTTTTAATTGAAGTTTAGAAGATTTGTATATAAAAAATTTAATTTTTTATAATGTAAATTAAAAGAAAAGTTTTTTTGAATTTTTAATTGAAGTATATTTATGAAGATCTAATTATAAATCATTCAAATTTAAAATGATGACTGCAAAAAGCCAGCAATTTTTGAACGAGTTAGCTCAATTTTATCGCAATAAAGGACAACAAAATGTAACACCTAATAATTTTATTGTTCGAATAAATGGAAAACCAGTTAATTTATGGGACTTATACTCATCAGTTATTGATATGGGGGGTTCTTATAAAGTAAATCAATATAACCGATGGGATGAAATTTATTTAAAACTTTTTAAAACACAATCTTTAGGAGCTAATGTATCTGTTGCAGTTAGACAAATTTATCAAAAATATCTTATATCTTATGAAAAAGCGAATTATTCAAATTTTATTAGTGATAGTATAGACAATGATGATGATGAAAAGTAAGTTGTTTTTATATCTTTTATAAAAAAATATTTATTCAATTTTTTTTTAGTGTATCAAACAAAGATTCAACTTTAGGTTTTTTGTTTATCAATAATAATTCATTATCATCTAGTCAAAGTAACCAACAACTTTTAAATAATACGGCTAATATTAACCCTCTCAATAAATTATTTTGTAGTTTAATGAGTGATTTGCCAAATGAAATGGACTTTGGTTTAAGAGTTGCTACAATTTTAACGAATTCTAAAGAAATTGACAATTTAGCAGACTTTAAGTTTATTGATGTTATTTTAGAATGTTGTGTTTTATATACATGTTCTTGTGAAGAAACAGCTTATTCAACTTGTTCAGATTATGTTTTTAATCAAGATCAAGATATAAATAAAAGTTATTTTGATCAAAATTTGAAAAAAAATGATGAAATTGAAATCAATTTTTGTCAAAAGCAAAATAAATCAGTTTCAAATAAATTCACTGAAACAAATATAAGAAAATTTTTACCTTTCAAAGACTGTGATTGTTTTTTAAAATTTTGGTGTCAAATGTGTAAAAGTCAAAATGTAATTAAATTAGTTTTTGATATTAAAAATGAAAATATTGATGCCTTATTTGATGAAGATATTTGTCAGCAAGAACATAAAAAAAATTATTATAAGATTAAAAGAGTTGCTGAATTACTCAAAAATTTATCATATTCTATTGAAAAATTAAGACTAGAACAAAGTTTTGATAATGAAGATTATTTAAAAATATTTTCAGGTTTAGCTGATAATGCATCTCTAAATCTTCTACGTTTTTTAATTTTATTATTAAACTCCAATGACCAATCATTAATTAATATTGCTTTAGATATTATTTCAAACATTTCACCATTGGTCAATACTAATATGCCCGTTTCAGACCAAAATTATTATGTTAAGCTTTTAATGAAAATTTATAAATGGTGTGTTCAAAAAATTTTATTCAGCTTAGACGTAAATTGTTTAAATCGTTGTTTAGAAATAGTATCAAAATTAGTCAATTCAAATCATGAAGCTATAAATAGATTAATAATAGCTGAAATTTTGGACCAAAAAGTAAGTCAAATCAGTTTTTTTTTCATGTAACTGGACTAAAGTTTTTTTTTAGGATTTTTTTTACAGAATAACCGAATTATTAACATGTCAACATGATGTAGGTATTGTTGTGTCTGCTTTAGAATGTTGTTTATCTTTGTCAGAGAATTATCCAAAATTATTGCTCAATGAAAATAAGCATCTCATTAAAGTACTTATGAGTTTAGTTAATTGTGAAGAAGGACAATTCTTTTCTTTGAACTCTATCAAAAAAGTAAAGATTATTGATGAAAGGAGTGTTTTTGTAGATATTAATTTGCAACAAAGTTCATTGCCTAATAATATATGTATATCTAACCATAAAAACGCTCAATATAATGAATTGAATAATCCAGCTGTGTTAGCTGATAATGAGGCTCATGTAAAAAATTGGTTCTTAACAAATTTTGAGCCTAAAGCAAATAATTCTTATAAAAAAAACTTTCTTAAATTAAATGAAATTTATAGTGATTATGTAAAATTCAGTTGTGTAAATGGTCGCAAAAACGTTGTTACAACACTAGCATTTTCTCAACTGATGAAAAAATATTTTCCGAACTCTTCTTTAATAAATTCTAACGAGATAGAAGGATTAGCCTTTAAAAGTAGTTCAAATAATTTAACATCACCAATCTTAAAAGCTCATCTAAGTACTCCACCTAAATTAACATCTAATGTTCAAATTATAAATTCAAATGTTGTAAACAATGGTCAAACTTCTGCGTCTGCTTCACCTTTAATTAAAAACTTGCTAGCAAATAAATTAAGAAACAATCATACCAATGTAGTAACAATTAATTCAAATCAAAGTGTCGATGAACTTAAGCCATCTAATTTATTACAACAAAATATAACTTTAGTTACAAATAACTTGACCGATTCAAACCAAAACAAGCCAACTTGTATAGTACAACAACAAACAAGTAATGTTTTAATTACTAATTCAAATAACCAAAACTATGCAAGTAAGTCAAACAGTAATAATGGCCCTCATATAATAAGTTTACCCTTACAACAACACTTAATACCTTCAACTTCTAGTAGCATGATTATAAATACTAATCAATTAAGTTCTACAGGGACTATGGTTGTTCCTGGAACTGGAGGCCAACAACAGTTTTTATTGGTAAGAACAGTAATGCCTCAGCAAAACAATCTTGTTGGCAACAATCAAAATGTTCCTGTTAGGTTTATTTTACCAGCTTCAGTTTTGACATCTCAATCTTCTATGCCACAAACGATAACAATAAATGGTTCGAATTCTTCTCAAATATCAACTTGTAATAATAATTCATCTTTCTTTTATCAACAACCTGAAGAATCAAAATTAAATATTGTTGATTACAAAAACTTAAACAATCAAAATAATTTTAATCAGCCTAATGATAGTTTTTTGAAATCTGTATTAAATTCTAATTGCGATAGTGTTTCTACTCCTATAAAAAATAAAGTATCAAATGTTAAATCTTCCCCGTTGTTAAATGTACTTTTAGATAAAGGAAAATTACCTGAGTTTTCAACAACAACTAATTATTTAGAAGAAAAAAATCAGGAAACTAAACTAAATAATTCAGGTTTCACGAAGATCAATTCAACTAATAATCAGGGTCAAGTCACTAATAATTTTGTAATTAATCAATCTCAAGCATCAAATAATTCATCTGTAACTAATTCTCAAGTTGTTGCATCATCAACAATTGCAAATACTAGCCCTACGAAAATGTTTATTTTAACAACAACTAAATCTCCAATAAATTTGAAGAATGGAAATAATGTACAAAATACTAATTCTTCGGTCAAGTCTTTTGTACTTCAACAGCCAAATTCTAATAATCAAACAAATCTTACTGAACAAACAGCACAAATAATTTTACAGCCAAATAATTCTAACTTAATCAATTCTCAAGGTCAAGTTATCTTGAATCAACAACAACCAATTATTGTTCATCAACCTTCCACTAATTTAACCACAGTAGAAAATCAAAATAACTCAAATAATTTTTCTCAAAATAAAAATTCATTAAATACACCTGTGAATAACGCACATCATTCATTTAATACGACTGATTCCTTATCTATAAACTCAATAAGCAATAAAATAAATATGGAAGAAAACTCAAATTCTATAAATAAGTCTGAACCGATTGATAAACAAGAAATAATAGCTAGTACAAATTCAAATAAAAATGAGGAAACTGTTGAAATTACTAATTGTATAATCAAAAAAGATGAAAGTTTAAACAAAACGGTATTTTCTAATAAAAAAGATGAAATTTTAAGCATGAATGGATTTTTAGAGAAATCAAACTATTCCGTTAAAGAAAATACTTTAGAAATTAAGCAAGTTGAAGAATCTAAAAATTCTTTATTAAAAAGGCAATTAGAATCGGATGATGTCTGTAATAAGAAAGTTAAATTAGAATCGCAAGTTACAATAATACCAGTACAGACAACAGTTGAAAATAATTTAAACAAACAAATTAAAAATGACTCTAATTCAAAAGCTGTAGATGATAATTCCAATGAATCATCAGATTTAATCTTTGATAAAACAGATTCTTCATCTAAAAATTTATTTGGCTGTACTATTGAGAAAGTAACTATTACGAAAAAAACAAGTCCGAACACTCCTGTTTCATCTAATGAAAATTCTGAAACTAATCTTAAAAATAAAACAACCTCAAACAAAACAGAATATATCTGTGAATGGTCTAATTGTAAACAGTAAGTTTAAAAATTTAGTTTTAATTTCATTTTTTATCTTTTTTTTTTATCAGGTCTTTTAAACAAGCTACTAGCGTTTTTTTACATGTGCATAAAGATCATATAAACCCAATGAATAATAATTTGATGACTTGTTTATGGGGAGGCTCAGAAGGCATGGGACCAGGATGTAAAGCTTTAAGACCAAAATATTCCCTTTTGACTCATTTACAAGTAAGATTAATTATTAAAAAATCATTCAATTAATAATTTTTTTTTTTAGGATTTTCATTGTAGTGTTCACAATCTTCAACAAAGTGCATTGAGAAATCAACAATTAATTAATAAAGGTTCAAGTGATATACCTCAAATTGTTCCTCCGGCTCATCCTGGATATGCAAATAATGCAGCTATTATGGCTATCAGAAGACATGCTGTAAATTTTATTGTAAGTAAAGTTTTAAAATTTAATTTTAAAATTAATTTTGAAATTGACTTTTAAATTGTTTTTTAGGAGAATAAACCAGTAGTAAATATCAGCCCTTTATCTAAAAGTGTTCGTTTAACTGCAGCTATGATTTTAAGAAATTTAGCACAACATTCTAATTTAATAAAAAAGTGAGTTATTAATTTTGTTTACAATTTTTATTCAAATTTTTTTTTTCTTATAGATCTTTGAAAAACTACGAATCATTTTTAAGCGAATTATGTATTTTTGACGGAAGAGAAGATTCTAGAACATTAGCTCAATGCTTAGCTGTCATCACAGAAGAAAATTAAAAATGATATTTAAATTTTTAAATTTTATACAAAGGGCAATTAAAAATTAGTATTATCAAGTTCAAATTATTTTGTGATAAGCTTTTTGATTTTTTCGTTAGTGATAAAATATATACAATTTCTTTAAAAATAATTTTTTTAATAGAGTTTCATTTGTTTCATGATCATTTTGAATTTTAAAATTTGAAGAATCTCATCAGGTTTATCACTTATACAAAGGCATTAAGTTTTACTTATATAAAAGTTAAAATTTTTTGAAATAACTTTTTACAATTTATTTAAAATTAAATTGTTAAAAATATTTTTTTAAGGACTGTTCATATATAAAGTATGTTAATATAAAACATTCTAATATGTTTTTTTTTTAAATTTTATACATAAAAATAAATTCATCACAAATAGTCTTATTCATCAATTTATTAGAAAATTTTAAGTTTGTATTTTTTTTAAAATAGAGTTTTTTTGTCTGTATAATTTATTCATATGTGAATAAAACATTTTTATTAATTGATTTTAAATTTTATTATAAATTTACCATTAAACTCTATATTTTGAATAATTTTGTTTTTACATTTTTTCTATTTAAGTTGAAAAAATAATTTTATCCTACTTCAAAATCTTTTATTTTTATTCAATCAATTTAAAGTTAGTTTTATAAAGTTTTAAGTTTAAAACTTCTTTGATTTTAAACTTAACTTCATATTTATTCTGCAATTAGTTAAATATTATTTCATTTCAAAATAGCTTCATATTAAACTTGCTAATTAATATTTTTATATGTGATTTTACTTTTTTGATAAAATAGTCATAGATGAAATGAAAGTTGTTGTGGTAGAATGATTATCCGTTAAGAAGTTTATTAGGATATAAAAAAAAATTTCTTTGAGAACATATAGGAATTTACAAAAGCTTGATTTATTAGTCAAAAAACATAAGCTATTTTTTTATAATTCACATAATCAAAATAAGATTAATTGCGTTAGATTAATTACTAAAATTTTTAAATTTTTAATTAATTCATCTTATTTTTTTTTTGAAGTCCGGCTAATTTTTAAGATAATTTAAAGTTGTGTTGTACAGTGTTTACTTAACTGATAAATTGCTTTTGATTGTTTCAATTACAAGCCAAAAAGCTAATTTTTAATTATGAAATTTAATTTAATATTTATAGCTTTTATTAATTTATTTTTTGCTACCTTAAAAACGCTTTTCTTCTATCTTAAGTTTTTTTTAAATCTTTACTTCTCCCTCTTTTTTATACCTGATCTTCATACTCAATTTTTCAAACTGTTTAATGTCTATTTTATTGCTTTTTTAAATCCTTAGCACTAATTTTTAAAATTAAGTGCATGAAATTTTCAATTATACAATTATTATCAGTAAAGAATTTTTTTTACATTCTTATCCACCGTTTATTTAAGTAGAAAATTAGTTTTCTGTCTCACCTGTTTTCAAATTTTTAATGCTTAACTCAAAACTGAAAAAATATTTTTTTTTCAGTTGACAAATTTATTTATATTTTTTTATGACGGCCAAAAGGTAAATCACGTTTTATATTTCACTTATATTTTTATACACTAATTAAATTAATCTTTTATCAGAAAAAAAATTAATTTCAAATCAATTTTAAGCACACAGAATTTTTTTTTAATTTTAAATAAAAATGAAACAAATTTTATTTTAAAAACAAATGATGGATCATTACAAATATTAGTTTTCCTTTTTTTTATAACATTGAATGAAAATCAACAGGTGACTTACAATTAAACACACAAGAATATTTTCTGATATTGATATTTTTATAAAACTCAAAAAATTTCTTCAGTTTTTTTGTTATTTGATGGCTTATCTTAAAAAAATAAATCTAGTTCATCTTTTTTTTTTTTAATTTATTTTCATAAAAATATTAGTATTAAATTACAAAAAAAAATTCAAGAAATTAATACTGAAATCTTTCTAAATATGTCTATCACTGTAAAGAAATTACCAAAAGAAAAAAATCAAGGAAACAATGTCCTGCTGAGTGAACAACACTTTTGAAAATAAATATCTCAATTCATAGTTCAAAATTTATTTCAAATTTTTAGGTTTTAACTTAATAAATAAAAAAATATTTTTCAACTATCAAATATTTTAAAATTTTTCATTTATTAAACATTTTTTCATGTGATTTACTATCTAGACTTTAAGTTTTGGTTTTATTTTACTTTGAAAAGCAATCAAAAAATTTTATCTTAATTGAATTTAAAATTAATCAAAATAATTATTTTCTAACATACAGTGACAAAATTTTTTTTTTTTTTACTTTAAATTGAATAATCATGAGCTTTAATTTATTTTTAAAAAATAAATTTGATATTAAGAAAACAGTAAAATAAATAATTTTAGAGTAAAAATAAAGAAAACAAGTTAAGAAAATGGAAAAAATTAGAAAATAAATAAATAGAAAAATAGAAAAATAGAAAAATAGAAAAATAGAAAATTAGAAAATTAGAAAATTAGAAAATTAGAAAATAGTGAACTTAGAAAATAGTTAGTTTAGAAACATAAATTCAATTTTGTTAAAACGCTTATAATGTTAATTTGTTGTTAATTGTTGTCAATTTTTGTTAAAAGTATTTTTTAAATCATTTTTATATTTTGTTATTTATTATTAGACAAAAATTTAATTTTTAAATTATATAAAGCAATTTAAAAGTTACATATAAATTCAAAATGGCTGGACACTAAATATTTTTGTTTATATCAAAATAGGTATGTCATTAAGAAGAAATTTTATAAATTTAAATGAATGAAAATTTTTTTAATTAGTTTTTTTTATTTATTTTTTTTAAACTCAGACTTTAAAATTATAATTTTAAGATATTTTTTAATGTTGACATAATTTAAGCTTAATTCTGAGAAAAACAAAAAATTTTTTTCTTTTTTGTCAACAATCAATTTTTTTTGCATTTAAATCAAATTAAGCTTTTTTTCATATATTGAATTTTCTTTTTTTTTTTTAATTTTGGTTTATTTATGAATCAATTTATTTTTTATTTCTCAAATTTCCGGTAATTAAAAATTTTTTGAAAAAGAAATTTTCAGTTCATTATTTAAATTTAATTATCTTTTAAAGTTTTTTTTGTTAAACGATTTTTTAATCTGTTTAAATGATTTAAATGATTTTTTTAGCTAAATTATGTAACGTTTTTTTAAATTATTTAATAGCTTCTATTTAAATTTGTGTTTATTAATCTTGTAATTCTTTTGATTCTATGGGTAATTTTTCATCTAAATTGTTCATTCCAAATGTTTTATTTTGATTAAATTTACCTTTTAAACAAAAAAAATTTAAATTAAGTTAAGTTATAATTTTCTATAATTACTTTTAGATAAAGCTGTAGCTTGATTAACAAAATATTGTAAATTTTTTAAAACAGCTTCAAGTAGAAAGTCTTCATTATTTTTTATTTTCATTACGTTGTAATAGAAAAAACAAAATTTTAATACTAAATAAAATCTAAACCACCATGTTTCATAAACAAGTGTATCAAAAAATAAGAAAATTGCATATAAATATAAAAATAGAACACTTTTCTTTAATTCATTAGTTGTACCATCTAAATTTGAGAATGAAAAAGTAGTAGCAATTAATAAGAATAATCCATTACAAAAAAATTGATTATTTTTAGAGAAAACCTAAAAAAAAAGTAATCTTAATTAGAATGTATTATTATTAAGTTTGTTACTTTACCAAATATAAAAAAATCAAACCTATAAAAAAATACATAAAATAATATTTATTTAATTGAGTTTTTTTTTTCAAAGTTAATAGATATTGTATTAAGATAAGGATGATTCTTTAAAATATTTTCAATTGAATTATCTATATTCTTTTTCAAGTAATTACTTGTTAATTTAGAATAATCATAAAAACTTTTGTCAAACTGCATTTTGATTTTATTTAAATATGTTTATTAGAAATAAAATTTGTTTGAATGAGCTAACTTTTTAATTCATAAAACTTCAAAAATATTTTTGTTATGATTTTTATATTATTAGGTTTTAACTATTTCATATTTTTAAATTCAAGGTCTTCTTTTAAATGAAAATATAAACAAATTTTTTTAAACAATATACATGAGTTTGTATTCTGTTATTTTATAAATCAAAACATTTTTTTAAGTTCAAATTTTAATTATATTTTTTCTGGTTTGATATATTTTATATTAGTCAAGCTAATTAAATTATATATATTATAATAGATTTTTAATGTATGTTTAAAAATGTTTTTACTTTTTTAAGTTTAATGATCAAAAATGTTGATGAAGACTAAGATTTTAAAAGTTTTTTTTTCTATTTTTTACAATCAAACATTTTAATCTATTTAGTTTTTTTTTTTTGAATAATTGATTTAGTCAATATAATAGTATCTTGATTATTGTCGCACGGATGTATATTTTATTGAAAACATGAAAGCTTTTAAAATAATTGTTAATTGTAATGATTTAAATTTGAACTTAAGAACATTATTTAAAACTTTTTTTTTTACTAAGACATGATTAAATGAAATTAATTATAAAACTATTCAACAGCACGACATTTGACAAGAGGTTATAAAAAGAAATTTTTGAAAAATCATTTTAAGAAATGGTTTTCCTTTTACCCAAAATGAGTGATTTGTGGCAACTGTATTACAATTAAAGACATTTTTGATTAAATTTTAATTAGTAAAAGAGTTCATAAAGCTACTGGTATTTGACATTTTAAAAAGAAAATGAATTTAACAAAAAAAAAACATTGTAACAAAAATATAAAATTTTAAAAGTCAAGTTTTAGAATTTTATAAATTGCTTGATATATCTAAGTTGAGGTTTTATTCATCTTTTTGACAATTAAGTTAATGTAATTTAAATTTAAAAGTATGCTGTCTTAAATTTAAAATTAATAAGCTTTTTGTTATTTCTGTCTTTTTATTGAAAAAAAAAGAGAAAACTAAATCTGCCACAACACCTTTTCACCCATTCATTGATGTCCCATCAATAACTATTTACATTGCAATTTTTTTTTTTCTGAAATCTTAATTGAACTGAAAATGGTCAGCGCTGTTTATTTTTATGTTTGAAAACTTGTTTTTTTATTTATATCTCTATATTGATCATCTTTTTTAGCTGTTTAAAAACTTTTTCTTGTTTTTTTAAGTAATAAATTAAGAACTAAAAGAGTTTTAACATTTTTATTTGTTCTAAATTATAAACAAATCTTAACAGACTGCATGCAACTTAGAATCAAACTATCTTTGTATATTAACCTTATCATTATTTTCTTGAAATTAATTTTAAAAAGGGTTTTTGTTTAGTTTAAAATTATTCAATAATTTAAAGATTTTTTTAAACGCAAACCACAACAGGTATCAATAAAGATTTTCGTATGTTTTTGTAAAATTTTTTTCTAAAAAGTAACTTATTTGTTATACTTAATAAAATCAATTTATATTAAAGTTTAAAAAACAAAAAATCTATATTTTTAAAAGCTTAGATTAGTTTTTGATAAAAAATAAATTATGATGAAAAGAATTTTTTTAGGTTTTACTAAAATGCAAATTTTTTTAAACTTATTTTCAGCCGATTTTTAATTATTTATTTTTAATACCTTTATCTTGATAATTTATTATAAAAGAAAACGTTTTTAAAAATAAAAAATCAAAAAATTTGTGTTTCAAAAATTAAATTTTTCTAAAAAATAAAAAAAAAAGTTCAAAATTTCAAAATTAATGTTCGCAGTTCAGAAAACTGATTAGTAAAAAGCAAATTAATTTTTTTTTGTTCTTTGGTTATTTACTTCTTTTGATTAGTAAATTTTGTAAATGATCACGTAAAGGTCATTTTCAAAATAAAAAAAAAAAACCAAAGTTTTTTCACTTAGAAATTACTCAAGCTAACTTATATCTAAATTCTTATTTGTTTAAATTAAATTTTTAATACTATTTTCTCATCTAAATTGTATCTTATTTTTTTGTTTTGTTTTTAGTTTAAATTTTATTTCTTTTTTACTTTAAAATGAGATTTTTTTATTATTTTTTCATCAAAATAGACAGTTATTTATTAATTTAATTGTTTTAAAAATAGTATTGGTGAAAAAATAATTTTAAAAAGAAGCTTAAATTAAAAAAAAAATTTAGTAGACAATTATAAATCAGTTGTTTTAAAAAATATAATTTAAAATTTAATAACAAATTTTATTATACTTTATAATGTTCTTAAAGGAAGTTGTTTTCTAATTTTAAAAAGTTTAAATAAACTTAAATTAAACTACTTTTATCAATAGGTATCTTTTTCTATAAATTTGATTTATTCTTTTTCTTCTTCTAAATAAATATATTAAGTACAATAATTTTATTTCTGAAGATTAATGTTTCTTTAAATGTAGAATGTTAATATTGACAATGATGATTTTTAATTTAAATAATCGTATTTAAAAAAAATTTAAAGACCCAGCTTATTTAAAAATTCTTTTTCACTAAACTATACTAAATTCTTCAAAATGTTTATCTAAATAAAATCATCAGCAATCTTAAACTTGAAATCAATTTTAAAGGCATTAAGAAGTTTCATTTGGGTTAATTTGACTTCACTTATTACTATTTATCTTTATGATGTCTTGTCTTTGTCATTATCTTGCTTGTTTAATCTAGTCGTTTTCATTACCGTTTATTCTTTATTTGTTCATATAAATACAAGTTTTATTTTTTCTAAAAAAATATAATAAAATTCACTTTTTTAATAACATCTTTGATTTTTTATTTAGACAGTCTTAAGTCTAGTTTTACAAGAGCGTGATTTCTATCACTTTAAAGAGGTGTTGCACTTGGTTTTTTTTTATATATTTAATCCTTTTCAAAATACTAATTTGACTCTCACAACTTTTAGCGGTGTATGTTGGTCATTTTATTTTGTGTTTAATGTATTTTTAACTAATTAGCTAAATGATACCCAAAAATGAGTTTTAAAAAAAAAAATTTATTATACAAATTAAAATAAACGTTTTAAATTTTGTATAAATCACTTTATCTTTTCTAATCATTGAAATTTTCTTTCTTTAAATAATAATAAATTAGTTATTGATTTTAAAACTAATAAATTTTTTAATAAAATTTGGTTTCATTTATTTCAATAAGATAAGAAAAAGAATTTTCAAAAACATTGTAGTTGTAAAATTGTCAAAATAGAAAAATATTCTTTTTAAAGTTACATTTACAAACTTGCATAAATAGTTTAGTAATGAAACTAATTAAATAAAGTTTTTTGTTGAATTGTTTTTTAATTTCTATTTTGTTACTCATTAATGATAAATTTTTTTCTATTTAAAAACTATTTTAAAAGTCTTTTTAGATTCAAATTTCATAAAAAATTCATTTTAAATTAATAAGCAAAAATTTGAATTTTAAATCTACTTGTGAAATAAACATTTAATTTTTATTGTGATTTTTGAAAACTTTTTATGTTTGAATTATAATTTTTTAGATAAAATTTTTTAATTTTATTTGTTTTAAACTTTTTGCATATATTTTCAGTTTAATTTTTTTACGCAACAATATTAGAAAAAACTCTTATTAATAAAAAACATTTTTGTATTTATCATCGAAATTCATTAATCTTTTTAAAGCATAATTTTTTTGAGTGAAATGTTTTTTTTGTAAATTTCATTTTTTTAAGTGAAAAACTTTTTTATTTTTTTTTAAGTGAAAATCTTTATTTTAATTTTTTAATTTTGTGTTCAATAGTAGTATATTTTTAATGCTGAATATTTATCTATTTGGTTTACAATAAAGTATTTAATTTGTGTTTTAGAATTAGTGTTAAAAAGCCTGTTTTCAACTAGCTAATAGTTATTTTTAATTTGTGAATAGTTCTTTTTCCTAAATTGTAAATAGTTTTTTTTTTAAATTGTGAATAGATTTTTATAATTTGTGAATAGATTTTTTAAAATTGTGAATAGATTTTCTTTAATTTTTAAAAAGTCGTTTTTGATTTGTGGTTATTATTATTAAAATTATTTTCTGTTTTGTGATTAAAATAGTTTTTAAATAAAACGTTGAATAGTTTTAACATTATATATAGAATAATCTTTTAATTTTTAATTAAACTATTTTTTTAATTTGTGTTTAGCTTTTTAAGTTTCTTGATATTTAATTTTTAAATTGTCTTTTTTGATTTGTAGTTTAAAACTTTTGATGTTTTTTTTAATTATGAATTTTTAATTTCTGTTAAAAATTAAAACGTTTTCAATTAAATTAATTGTAATTAACTTTAAAGAAAGACAAACTTTCAAAAAAAAAAAAAAAAGAATCACAATTGGGTAAGTTTTTTTTAAATACTTTTTTTTTAGATTAATTTTAATGAATTTTTATAAAAGATTTTCTTTCTAATCAATAATTGATTTATTTAATAGTTTGAAATATTTGTGAAAGTTAGCTAAAAAATAATTTTCAAAAACATTTTTAGTAATATCTAATTCAGACCACATTTATAATTTACAATTTATTAATTTTTCATTACATAGATTTTTTTTTTAGGAGATTTTTTCTTTTCAAGTAGTTTTGTTTAATTTAATTATACTTTTTTCAAATCTTTATATTTTTTTTGCAACCAAAAATTTAATTTGAAGAATTTTTTTTTTACTTCTAAATTAAGTTTTTAAATATTAATATCTGTTTAGACAAAAATTTTTTAATTGAAAAAAAAAAAATTTTACTTTATGCAATTAATTAGCTAAAAAAATTATAATTTTTTTGATTTTTACATCATTAGTTATTTATGATAATTTTAAAACAAAAATTATTTCAAATTTTTTCTAATTACTTTTGATATTCAACTCTATTTAATTACTTTTACTTTTAAATTTAATTATGTTTCAATAAAAATTTAAACTTGAAATTTATTTTAGGTAACATTTTTACATATTTTTTGTATAATGAAATCTTTTATTTCAAAGAATATTCAAAGAAAAAACCTTTTTTACGCCTATTTTACACCTTTTTTTTTGGGAAAGAAGAAGGAAGATTTAATTTTGTTTCTAGACAATTTTGGTCATTTTTTTTAAAAGCTTTTTCATACTTTTAATTGTTTCAAAGAAAAAAAATTAAAACAAAACTTAATATGAAAAAAAAATTTTGTTTAAATTGAATCTAAATTTTTGATTAAAATCTTAATTTTTCAAAACTATTTCAAATGAAAAACTAAATATATTTTTTTGCACTCTTTTTGATCATCATCACCCAAAATCCAAGTATTAAGATAGTTAAATACTTTGAAACATTTAAAGCTAGTTATGTATGCTTTACAGTCTAAGCACCCAGCTGGACAGTATAAAAATACGTATAAACAAAGTTTTAATAATTTTAGCTAAAAAAAAGTAAAAAAAATTTAATAAACTTAAAGATTAAGATTAATAGATGAGAATAGATAAGGTATGGATTGTCTTTTTATGATCTAGACATTTTTATTCAATTATTTAACTAATTTTACTTGATTTTTGAATTTTAAATTATTTTTTCTGGTTTTTTAATTATTTTCAAAGTGTTTCAAGATTTGATTTGTATCAATTTTTTATTTTTTGAATCATATCTTTTACAAATTCTTTTAATTTAATTAGTTTAGCTGTTTAATTAAATAAAAAAAAAATTTTGTTGAGATTTAAAGTTTTTGATTAATAAAAATTTTCTTTTTTTGATTTTTAAGAAAAATTTGATTTTGAGATTAAAATACTTTCAAATAAAATTAAACTTTAATAGTTTCAAATTATCATGTGATTTTTAAGTTATAGACAAACTTTTTTTTTTTATCTTCAAATTTTTTTCCTTAAATTTGATTTACTATTTTATCTTTTTTTGATAAATTATCGAATATTTTAATTAAATTTATCTCTTTTTTTAAAAATTTTACAAAATTAAATTTCTTTTTGATTTATTTATAAGAATATAAAAGAAAATTTTAACTTTTTAAAAAATATTACAGATGACCATTGTGGTCAAAAGTGTAAATATTAGTCACGCTTTGAAATCAATTTCCGCTTTAATAACTTTTCTTTTTTTTTTTTAAATCTATACTTTCAACTTAGTACGATTAAATTTTTGTATACTTTTACTCATCGATTTTAAATCAAACTCTGCGTGGGACTTTAGCTTCATATTTTATCCAATATTAAGCTGAATATAAAGCTAAAAAAAAAATTTATTCTTTATTGGCTTCAAATAGTTATAAAAAATTTATTTTAAATATTTATTAAACTATAACAATGTAGAAAAATTTTAAAATAAACAAAAATTTTTTTGTAAAAAATTTCATCCTTTTTTAATAACTCAAATAATGAAAATCTTTTCAAGGTATTTAAAATTCACAACAAATCTTTCCAGTTTATGAATTTCAATGTATAAATCATTTTATTTTCAATTTTTTTTCTAAACACATCTTATAAATATTATAAAAAAGAAAATTATGAAAAAAATTATGGATTTTCGAATCTCTTGAAAAATGAAAAATTCTAGAAAATTAAAAAAAAATTCCGTTCAATTATGTAATAAAAGTGGACAAAAATATTTTTTAGAAAAAAAATTTTCATATTATATCAAATTAAAATTTTTTTTTTCTTCTATAAGACACTTTCTATAATATAAAAGTTTTTTAATGATGAATAATAAGAAATTTTTAACGTGAATTACTTTTATATTTAATAAAAATTTTGCTTTTATATTTGAATATAATGCAGATTAAGTTTATAATAAGCATTTTTTAATATGACGTGACCACAAGTTTTGGGTAAATATTTCAAGATTTTTAAGAGAGTTTAATATAAAAAAAATAAATATTTTTTTTTATGTATAACTGTCCAATGTTTGTTAATTTCTATTTTGATCTATTCATGCAAAAGCGGAAGTAAAAATATTTTTCTATAAAAAGAAAACAATTTAATAATTTATTTTCATTTAAGCTAAGATATATTTTTGAAGAAAAAAAAACTTAGTGTCTTTAGGGAAACATAAGACATGACAATTTTACTTGGTTTGATAAACTTTAAATAAAAGCTCATTTTTATTTTTCTTTATCATTACGCCTCATTTAAATTTTTTTTTTTGATTCTTATAACGTATGCAATAGTTATAATTATTTAAGCTTGTAATGATGTGATCACAATTCTAATTTTAATTTTTTTAGATCATGTAAGACAAAATTTTTAATCAATAGGTTTTTAATTAATTTAGTTTATTTATAAAACAACTAAATTATAATAAAAGTTTAATTATTTATTAAATTAAAGTTTACTATTTTTTTAATTTCTACTAATGTTTTCTCTTTTATAACTTTTTAAACTTAATTAACATTTTTTATGTTTTGATTTAAATTTTTTTTCACATCTTTGTTCTTTCATAATTATATAGAAAAAATATTATTAATTTAAGAATTCTTTTTTTTGATTTACCTATTACCTATAATCAAAAAGGTTAAATCATGGTCACATAATCTAAATTTAAAGAAGAATTCTTGACATGAATTCACAAAAAAAAAATTTTTTTGAATTATAAACGAATAAATCTCAAAATTTTATTTTTTAAATTCAACAAAGTTTGTGATTAGCAAATTATAATGTTCGCTTTTAAAGTTTTATTGAAGACTTGATTTAATTTGATTAGATAATTTAATGTCTTTTTTTTGATCTTTTGATTATCATCATTTAAATATAAACTTAAATAGTTTTCTTTTTTTAAATTTAAATTTATTTGTTGATTTGTTCTCAACATTTGTTTTGTTTTAAACTTAATTAATTTTCAGATATCGTTTGATTTAGATTTAAAAACTAAGATTTTTTTTAATTCTCTGATCTAATTTATTGTTTTATAAGATGTTTATTACTTTTTGTTTTTACTTTTTTATTTAAATTTAAAAGGGTGAATTTGAAAAAATTTTTAAGCTATTTTTTTTAGTAACTTTAAGATGCTTATACTTTTATATAATAAAAACTTAAGATGTCATAGCAGGTGATCATTTTTATTTCTTTTTTAAAAATACTTTATGTTTTCTTTTTACTTTATTAAATTGTTTTTATTTAAATAATTTTAATCCGGTTTCTTTATTAATTTTTAGTATTTTAAGAAAAAAGTTTATTGTTACAATTGTTTCAATTAATAAAAAAAATTTTTTTACTTCAAATTAATTTAATTAAAAACTTAGGTGTGCAAAATTAGACATCAGTTTAAGATTTTATTAAAATTAAATTAAAAATATTAAATTAAAATGACAAATTTACAAAAATTTTTAAATTTTTTTTATTAAAAACAAGTAAAAAAGCCACACACTAAGAAAAGTTTTTTCAAGAAGGTTAGGTTTTATATCATTTTTACTTAACATAGATGTAGTAGCAAGAATTTATTTATAAAGAATGCGATTAATGCAAACATATCTTGATTTAAAAAATTTTTTTTCTAAATTTAGGCTTTTAAAGATAAAGTTTTTGAATTAAAAAGTAAAAAAATTTATAAAAAATAACTCGTTTAATTAAAGTTTTGTTTTTTTATTTCACTAGTAAATTTCTCTATAAACCTAAAGCTGTTACATATTAACAAACAATTTTGTCATTTAGCTTTTTTAAATTGTAATCTTTAATTTTTTTTTTGTTTTTAATTTTTTTTTTTTTTGGCTTTTTGATATGTATATATTACTTTTTTAAACATTTTTTATTATTTTATACTTGAAAGGTTATTCATTAAGATGAGCTTGTTTAACATAAAACGTTCATTAATTATTAATTGTTATATTTGGTTTAACTACGATCACAAATTTTTTGTACTAAAAATTTTCTTTTTTAAGTGTAGTTAAGGTAAAACCAGTTAATTACCACTGTAACCTAGGTTAACTAATTGGTGATTGTTTTTAATATTTTTGTTGTTTGATTAAAATAAAGTTTTCTATGGGGTACTTTTAACTATTTCAAAAGAAAAATTATTTCAAACTGACACAATCAAATCTAAGCATTCATAATGTTACAGATTTTTCAGACAACTTTTTTAAATTATGTCAATCTTTTTGAAAGAGAAAGGTGTTTTAAAATTATTTTTTGTCAATTTTATTAATCAACTTTTCATCTTATTTTCAATTATAAAAAAAAAAGTTGAAATTCTTAAATTTTTCGTTTTAATCATTTACACGTCTAGTTTTAAATTCATTTTCAATTTCATTGTTTTTAACTAATTTATTTTATTTTTAAAAAAATTGTCTCACCTTTTGAAATTTTTAATATTCATAATAATTTGTTGCATTGAATCAACAGGAGAAGCTTAGATTGTTTTTGATAAGTAATTTTAAGCTTTTAAAAACTTTATTTACTTATTTTTTAAAATTGAAATTAGTATAAAAAAATTGAATATTCCCTATCAAATTTTTTTTGATTATTTTTTGTGTTTTATAAGATCAAAGTTTTGTTAAATTTTGGTTAGTTTCAATTTATAAGTTAAGTTCAATTTTATTTATAAAAAAACTACTCCAAGTTTTGTTTATTCAGTTTATAAATTATTCAAATTTTATCAATTTGTTTATTACTATATTTGATAAATAAAATTTTTAGTAAATAATAACATAACTAACTTTGAAACAATTCTTCTCAATAAATTTTTACTAGTTTTTACATGTAGCTTTTTTGAAACATAGTTAATTTTAAATTACTTTTTGTAATTAATAATCTTTTAAATCAAATACAAAAATTTAAGCTAAAGTTCAAAGCTATATGCTAATTTAATCAGTTTTAATCTTAATTTTAATTCAAATTTCATTTAAAAATTCTTTTCTTTTTTTAAATTTTTTATGATTTTTTTACTTTTGAAAAAAATTTAAGTTATCATTTTACATTTAAATTATAATCTTTTAATTTCATCTTTTAAACTCACCTTTTTATTTATTTTTTTTGAAAATTTTTTTTAACTTATGTTAAAAATTTATATTTTATCAAAAAAAACGATTTCATCTTTTTAATCAATTAATATATATATTTTTTTTTGATTTAAGTTTGACTTTATTTGACAAAAAACTAATAAATTTTCACCTTTTTGAAAAAATAAATTTTCTCTAAATTTAATTTATATATTTAAAAATACACAAGTTAAATTACAATCTATTTAATCATCTTTCACACCTGAAATGCAAAAGAATTTTTAAAAAGAGTTTATTCTTTAAAAAAGAAAAATTTTTTTCTAAATTATCTTTAAATTTCAGTCTTTAAATTTTAATGCATTTAATTATTTCTTATCTAAACTTTTCTTCTTATCTTAAAACTTTATTTATAAAATGTTTTTTTGAATTATTATTTAGACTTTAAATTTTATTAATTCTTTTGATTTTAATTTTGAAACATTGTCACTTTTTTTTTGAAAAAAGCTTGTTTTGAGATTTTTAAAGTTTTTTTTAGATTAAAAAATTGATTAAATTTAAAATAAAAGTTTTATTGACTTTTAAAACAGAAAAATTTTTTTTTATGAACTAAGCTAAACTAAATCAATTAATTAACATGCTTAATTAGTTTTAAAGTTATCTAAAAAGAGTTTTTAAGATTTTCTTTCAATTAAACTATAATTACTCATTTAAAAGTTTTATTTTTATTTTACTTTAAAAACTTTGAAATGTTTGATTTATGTAAAGTTCTAATCTTGTATCCTTGTTTTAAACCAATAAAGATTTAAACTAATAAAGTTTTAAATTAATGAAGTTTTAAATTAAAAAAAAAATCAATGAAATTTAAAACTAAAAATTTTTTAAAGTCAATAGTAAGTTTAATTAATAATTTAAACTAATAAACTGAAAAAAATTTGAATTAATATTTTAAATGAATGTTTAAAACTAATAAACTTTTAATTAGTACTGTTTTATATTCGATAAAGTTTAGAAGTAAAAAAAGAATTTTTTCCAAGTTTTCACTAATAATTGTATCAAATTAGTTTGAAAAAACAATTTATGTTTAATTTTATAATTAGTTTTTTTTTTTGTAATTTTGATTACTTTTTTATTAAAATCAATTTAATCTAAAATGCAGTTTACTCAAAAAAATTTTTCAAAATTTATGGTTTTTTTTGTTAAAAATTTTGTTAAATTTCATTATCAAAGTAGCTATGGTTTTAATTCATAGATAATTTTTTAGTTAAAAATTTTGACATTTTGTTTTAACGAGTTTTCAAATTTTTTTTTATAAACTAATTTGTTAAAATCTTAATTTTGATAAAATTTTCATTCAAATTAAATTTTTGTTTAAAAGTTAAATTTTTTTCAATTCATTTAGATGTTTCAGTCATTTAATTGTAATTTAAAAAAAAAATTCTTTTCTTAAATTAAAAACCATCTAATTTTATCAATATTGACAGTTAAATTAAAGATAATGTTTAAGACAAAAAAAAAAAAATTGAAAAAGATGGCGATGGTTGTACATTAATGATGATCAAACTAAAAAATCGAAAAAAAACAAAAAACTAAAAAACTTGAAACTAGTCGAAGCAAAATGATCAAAAACAGTAAAAAAAAAAAAATTTCTACGAAATTACGTGAAAGGAATAATTAATTTTTCCAATATTTTTTTTGCTTATGTTGGTGACAACGACGTCGACTCAGTTATAACGTACTTACAATGGGTGCAAATTCTATTTCATTTTGAGTTTTTCTTCTTTTTTTTTTTCTTAATATTTCATCTTTTAACAATTATTTAGATAAATTAAAACAGGATTTGTAAATTATTTTTAAAAAAAATTAAAATATTTACTATCAAAAGTAATAATTAGATATTTTGATTTATTAATTTAAATATTTAACAAAATAAATGATCATTTAAAATTTTTTTTTTGAATCGATTTCTTATTAACAAACTTTTAATTATTTGTTTAGTTCAGACCTTTTTTTTTTAAATTAAAAAGCATGTTTTTTTAAATCAAAGTTTTTGATTGATGGTTAAGTTTTTGATATAATTTTTAAATTTTTATGTACAAAAAATTCTATATTTACTGTTTTATAGATTTTTTTCTTTGCTAAAACGAATATTTAATAATGACACGTGTAAATATTATTCATAGTTTTTTCACTAAATTGACAGACCATTGATTAAAGGTCATGTCTATTTACAGTGAAAAAAATTTTTACTGTTAATTAAAATTTTGCTTACTTTATTAATACTTTAATTAGTTATTCAATTAATTTAAAACTATTATTATTCATCAGAGTTGTAAAACTTTCAAAATTTTTTAATCAATTTGATCATAAAAAAATTTATAGGCAATTTTTTTTTCGCTTCTTTAAATTTAAATTTATGAATAGTTTAAGAAGATTTTCTAAAAAAAAAAAATTCAAATCGTTAAAAAGTTTCAAAATTTTAATAAAATTTACAATAAAATTTTCTTTTGTTTTATTAAATAGAGAATTTATAGTTTTTATTAAAATTTTTTAATTTCTAAAAGGTTCACAATTCTCTTTTTTGTTTTTTATTTTACAATTATAAATTTACTTTTATAGTGTATATAAATTAATTTTTTTCAAAATTATTTTCTAGTTCATATTTATAGGCGTAAAAACTTTTTTTCACTTTTTATAAATTTAGAATTTTTTATAATTTTGTCATTTTGATAAGATTCAAATGTTTAAATTAAGTTTTTTATAAACTTTTCAAATAAACTTAAATTTATCTCAAATCATCTGAATTAATTTTTATCAACATTGTCAAAAAAAAAATTACTCGAATAAAAATTCATTTACCAATTATTCAAATGATAAAAATTAAATGTTTTGACTATGTATTTAAATTAAAAAAATATATAGATTTTCTTTACTTAAGTTGTTAATAAATAAGGTTGTTTAAAGGTTTTCAAAAAAAATACAAAAGTTTTTTTTAAATTAAACATAAAATATTTTGGTTAACTTAAATTTTCCTTTTTATATAAACAGTTAAATAAAAAGGCGTTTTATGTTATTTTTACACGCCTTGAACTATATGAATTTTAATAAAATTATACAAAAAAAAGTTTATTTATTAGCTTAAAGCTTTTATGTGTTAAGAAGGTGGATCTAAAAGTAAAAAAAAAAGTTTGAAATTGAATAAAATAAAAAAAAAAATTTCAATTGGATATTTTATTAGAAACAAAAATGTGTGTTTTAAAGAAGAGAAAAGATGCTAGTTTTAGATGGACCTTTTACAACATACAAGTGACGATCATTTTAAAAAAAGCTTAAAAACATACAAGATGTCCGCTCAACTTTTTTTTTTACAGTGCGTGTTCAGTTCATTAATTGATGGCTGATATCACTTAATTGATAATTTAAAATCTTAAACTGAGTGAATTTTTTTTTTTGGTTTTTGCAAACTTATGTTCTTTTTTTAATCTTAAGTGATAAAATTAATTTTAATAATTTAAGTTTTGAACTGGTAAATTTTTTAGATTTTTGAGAACTTGATCAGTTTTTAAAGCAAAACTTTTAATTTAGAAACTTCTTGTTATGATTTTTTTTTCTTAAAATGTGATCTTGTGTTTTTTGTAGTTTTTTTCTAACATTGGTGTTTACTTACTTTTTTTTTAATAAACTTGAAGAATTTGTTTTATAGAAGCTTAAAAATTATAAACTCACATATCTAAAAAAAAACCAAAGGATTAGAAGAGCTATTCATTTATTTAAACCTTACTTTTCAGGTAAATTAAAAAATAAATTTCTATCTTTTAATTGATTTAAAAAAAAAAGTGAATTTAATTAGAAAGTTTAATCTTAGAATTCAAAAAAATTTAAGTGTCAAAATAAGAATTCATTCAGTTTTGTATATAAGTTTAAAAAATTACTACAAAAAGTGTCAACTTGGCCCTTCAGGGTGAATTGACTTTTCTTAGTTTAAGTTTCTTTAAATTCTCTAAAACCTGATAGTTTTAATTTTTTCTAAAATAAATCTTTCTTTCAAAAAAATAGTTTTTAAACTTTGTAGAATTATTAATTTTTAAGCAATTTGTCATTTATTATGGGCTTGTATGAAACCACATTTTTTTTTTAGTAATTTCAATGTTTGAAGTATCAAAGATTAAAAATTTTCAACTTTCATCTTTTTTAAAAAGCTAATGAACATATCATTTTTTTTTATTTTTTAGAACTTTTATAAAGTGTTGCCATTTTTTGATAATTCTATTAATCATTTTAGCTTTTAAAAAAGTTTTTTTTTTAAGTTTTTAGAAATCTAGATAATTAAAAAAATGAAAAATAGATTTTTATTATGAAAATTTTAGAAAAGTTTACCTGTTTTTTTGAAAAACATGATAATCTAAAATATTTAATTGTTTTTTAATCTTTAAAATTAAAAACTTTAACATTATTTGCATATTTTTTTCAATTTTAACAAATTAATGAATAATAAATCAAAATTCAATTAATTTTTTTTGTTTAAAACTAAATTAGCATATTTAATAAATTAATAGAACAATATTTTAAGTTAAATTAATGATATTCATAAGTTTTTTTTTAGAAAAAAAAAAATTTTATTTTTAAAGTGCTATCGGCTAAAAAAACAGTTTTTGCTGTTTATAACAAAATTTAGGTGTCAATTTTATGAAATGATGTTTTTTTTGTTTGCTTTTCAAATTTTTTCTTCTTTTTTTATTTTTTAATTAGATTAATAATTTATTGGTTTTATTTATTTTTTAAAATTTTAAAGCTAAATTTTTTGAGCTTAATTTTTGAGCTAATTTTTTGTACTAAAATTTCTAAACTAAATTTTACCAAATATATTTTTAAACTAAATTTTATTTGACTAAAAATTTTAAGCTAATTTTTCTCAGCTAAATTTTAATATAAATTTTCGTTTAATCTGTTTGTTCAAAATTATTTTTTATTAATTTTTATTGAAATTTTGATTAGTTTTTGCAAACTTTTAAAAAAAAATTTAAATCTTTAAAAATGTATTACATTTTTATTGAATAAAATTCAAAAATTCTAGTTTGAAAATATATAAATCAATAAAAATTTTCTAATATCATTTTTTCTTAGTTTACTTTTGTTGAAATATATTTTTTAAATCAACATTTCACGTTTTCAAACTCATAAAAATTTGAAAGCATTTTTTGTTTAAAAAATAACTCTAGTTATGAAATTTATATGTAAATTCTTTTTTTTTACACAATTTAAAGTTGAAAGAATCATTCAACCAGGAATTGTCAATTAAGTTTTTTAATTGGTATTTGAAAACTTAATTAAAAAAAGACCAATTGAATATTATGTTTTTTGAATTTGAAATTAAACAGTTCAAAGTTATTTTAAAATCTTTTTTTTTTAAAGATTAAGTCTTTTTCTATTAAATCTGTAAAAATTATTAAAAAAAAATTTTGATTTTGTTTTTCTGTATAAAAGCTTTTTAAAGTTGAATTTAAATTAACTTTTTAAACTAAAAAATTTTCTCTTAAAAGTTTTTAATTTGTTTGTAAGTTTAGGCTTTAAATTAATTAACTGAATATAAGTTAAATGTCATTTAATCCATAATTGAACTCATCTTTATGATTTTTAATAATCTCAAAATCAAGGAAAATTAAATTGTCTAAATATTTAAAAGTTAATAATTAAAACAGAATTAAGAAATTGAAAAATGATGTAAAGTAAATGCAGGTAGCAAAGAGCGAAAAAAAAAATTATAGCCAAACCCACTTTTTTTTTTGAATCTATAAAACTGTTCTAAATTAAATTACTCAAATAATATCATCGAAGCGCATTAGAAAAAGCATCGAGCAAGCGCTTTAGTAAAATAAAATTTTGAAACTATAATAATTTTATTTGAAGATGTATAAATCTAAAGAATGATGAAATTCTTCAATTCTTAAAATAACTTTAATTTAATAATTTATTTTTCTAATTTTTACAGATTTTTTTCTTTAATTCTATTTGCTATTAGATACTAATTTTTTTGTTTAAATTTTTTTGATTCTTTAAACTCGAAAATAATCTATAAATTTATTTTATAAAATTTTGAAACTGCTCTTTTTGATTAAGTTTTTTTTGAGTTAACATATTTCAGATTAATAAAAGTTTTTTAAAATTCAAATTTTTTTTTTTCCTTAATTCTCTTTATACCATATTTTTTAAGATGTAAAATTCTTTTTGAGAAATTATTATCTAATTAAACATTCTTTTTTTTTAAATTAATTTTTTTTTAGTTTGAAACCTTTTTTTCTTAAAATACAATCTCTATTCTTAATTTATTTTTTCTATTTTTTAATTAAAAATCTTAATATTTAAACTGAAATCTCTTGATTTCTTTCATTGAAAACGAAAATGAAGTTTTTTTATTAAAATTTAATTTTTTTCATAAAAAAATTAATATAATTTAGTTTAAATATTTGATAAGGCACTTGAATTTTATTAAAGAAATCATTTAAAATTTTGATTAGTTAAAAAATTTTGGTAAAATTGTAAAAGTTGAAGAAAAAATTGAAATAAAATTTATTCATTTTTTTCATTCTTGTTTGAATAACTCAATAAAAAAAAATTTAATATTCTTTTTACTTACGTAAGATTAAATTAAATTAAGGTTTTATCTATCTCTAATTAAATTTAAAAAATCATTTTAAGCTATTTAAATTTTATTTTCACCTGATTTCTATAATTTATTTAAATTTTTATAAATTTTTTTGGTATTTAAATTTTTGAGTATTTTAAAAAATTATCCCATTTTAAAGATTTTAAAAATAAAATTATGTTGCTAAGTCATTTGTTTGCAGTTGTTTTATTTTTATCAACAGAAGTTTTTCGGCTACCTTGTGTTCTTCTTTAAAACGTTTTTTTAAAATACTGTTAAATTTAATATATGGCTAAAATTAAAAAAAAATATAAACTAACTAATTTTTTATGTAAAAACTACAATTACATAGATATTTATAATTTACACCGGTTAACGTTTGCTTGACCTGCGACTATCTTTTACTAAAATCAGCAAGGTGACTTTTTTTATGAAAAAAAAATTCAGTAGACCCTGCAAAAAAAAAAAAAGAAATAGTTTCTCTGTATATTCAGTAACCCAGTGGGCGCTCAACTAGAAATTAATCTGTAAAAAAAATATTAAGTTGAGTGCTATTTAGTAATTAAAATGGGCAACAAATTAACAATCATGATAATGAAAAATGAATTTTTTTACTAATTTTTTCATATTTTTTTTGGAAAAATTCAAAATTTTATTTAATATTATTTAACTAGTCAGCAGTTAAATTTAAAATATTAAAAATAAAAATTTTAAGTATGTGTATTATAAAATACGAAGTTTTTTTCGGCCCATCCCAGCTAAAAATTTTTAGTTTTTGCTAAAAAAAATGATGTGCACTTGATTGAATTAGATGCGCTGGTGCAATAAAACCACAAAAAAAAAATTATCTTTTTCGTGCTTACTAAAACTGCTTTCTCGAAGAAATTTTTTTTTTTTTTCAAATTTTTAGTTATAGAAACCTATTGTTTAAGCCTAGGCTTTTACGCTCAACCAATAATCGTCTAAGTAAATAGCCTTTTGCAATAGTTGGCTGTGCGTTAGATTGGATTAAAGTATACACATAGCTGTATGATTTACTGATTTATGATCGCATCAAGATGTCCATTGACGCTTATTGTCTTTATAATGAGTTGATGATTGCTTGTACGGATTTATTTTTAGGCTTTATTTTCTTTTTTTTAAACAGATTTTCTGATCCTCATATAGACTTTATCTTAAATTTTTTTAACTGAAAAATTTTTTATAAAGCATATTAAATATTTTTTAAATCGATTTTTGTTTTTAAATTTATCCAAATTCAAAAGAAAATTTCTTTTTTCTGTTAAACCACATGAATAATTTTTTAAGTTTTTAATTGACCTTAACTAATCGATTTCATAGGATTTAATTACATATTATCATATGTTTTTGATAAAGTTTAGTTAAACATTTTTAGCTAAAAAATTTGAATTAAAATTTGTAACCATAATTTAAAGTTTTGTTTATTTTTGAATAATTTAAAAACATGAAAAGAGTTTTTCAAGTTTTTAATTATTTTTATTTGTTTTACTTAATTTGACTAAAAGACACGTGTCTTTTCTAGCTATCTCTATTTTAAAAATAAATAAAAAAAATGCAAAATAATAACATCTGCAAGGACACAAAAAAGATCACCTGTTTCCGGAGATAATTTTTTTAGCTTAATTTCACTTATTTTTCTTTATTAATTCACATGAATAATTTTTATGTAAGCTTTGAAAAAAAAATTTAAATTTCAATGCTTTTTTCTTATCAAAATAAAGATTATACTTAATTAATTAAAATTTTTTTTTTTTAGATGTCAATTGGCTGTAAAATATTTTTTTAAAAGTAAAAATGGATTCTCAGCATTATAATGCTTATCATCATGCTTACTATAGGTATTTAAATTTATAATTTCTTAATTAAAAAAGTAGTTTTTAGGATTTAATCATATTTTTTTGATTATTTTTGTTAAGAAATTCGACCTTGAACTAATGACCATTGTGGTCAGCTGTTGCTTATTTAGACATTCTTTATATGTCCGGGATGCGTGCTTAGCTGACTAAAACCCAAAAAAAATAAGCAGTCACGCACTAATTTATTAAAAATATTATTTTATTTACTATTATTTTATAAAGATATAATTTCTTCATAATTTGATAGGAACCTTTATTTCACTTCATATTAATTTCAAATCAATTCTAAGATTTTTATAAAAATATTTATTTTTTTTTAAAATTAGGCTTTATGACCTAAAATTTTATTTATTTTTTTTAAAATTATTTTTTATGCTCAATAATTTTATTTTGTTTTCAATGATTTTTTTTTTTAAAGAGTTGGCAGTGGAATTAGAGATCATCAAATGCATTTAGGCCATATGGCCAATCTTCAACCAGATCCACAAACTTCAGTTGTACAGTCCAGGTAAGTGTAAAATACAATTTAAAAAAATTTGAAACTTTTTAATGGCAAAACTTTTATTTAAATATTAAGCCGAAATTAATGCATCTAATTTCAAAATAAAATACTAAGTATAATTTAAATGTATTTTTATTTGTTAAATTGAAATAAAGTATTTTCAATTTTTATAATTTACCATCTAATATTTAATATCTACTATTCTTTATCATAAATTTCTTTCACTTGTAAACTTTGTTTTTATGAAAAAGATGGTAATGGAAATAAAAATAATGGAGGTGGGGACCGTTAGAATGACGCTAAAATAGCTTTTTATTGCGCGTTAATGTGATTACTAGTTTTGTGGTTCGAAATCTTTTTTTTCTCGAATTACCTTATCGACGCAAATTTTTTAATACTTTTTTGAAGAGTAAAAATGCGCATTGAAGCGCACCGTTACTTTTTTCGTCATTAGTAGCTTTTATTGAAGCCATTGAATATTGTGTGAAATGTTTTTTTCTTTTTGGTTGTTTTCTTTTATTTTCAGCTTAAGTTTGAACTAGTAAGAAACATTAGGTCAACCACAAATATTACCAGCCATAGGGTTCTTAGTGATGCATTACTATTTCAATTATTTATTTATGTAGTTAAAGGTTGTTAAATCTAACGCCTTCACTTTTCTATATTTTTATCTATAAAATTTTACTAAAACATATTTAGTACTATTTTATGTAAAAAAAACTAATATTTGAGCTCCGGATGCATGTAAACTAATTGTTTTACCTTTTTTTTTATTTTAAAAACTGTGATTTATGGACCGCACCGGACTTTTAAATTTTTCAAAGCTTTGAAAGTTTAATAAAAATTTGAATAATGTTTAAACTTATAATTTTCCATGTTTTTTTAGAATTTATTTGTATTTTATTTTTTAGAAAAAAAAACCGGCTTACACGCGCTTAGACACGCGTTATTCAAACAGCAATTAGTTACCGCTGTTCAAGTCAATAAGTCATTTAATGCGTTACGATGAATCAGTTTTTTAACTAAAATTCAATTTTAAAAACCAATTTTAAAAAATACTTGGTTTAATTTTTAATAAAAAAAAAATGTTCCTAATTTTTATCACATGTTACATCAGTTATTTTTAATACCTATTTTGTTTTTTTTTAATTTATTTAATTTTTTATCCAATGAAAAATAAAAAAATAATTTATTTTAAAAAAATGACCAAAGTCCAGTTTAAAAAGAAAAAAAATTATTTTTGATTTTACAGTTTTTTGTATTTTTTATCACAAAAGCTTAATGAGTTTTGAAAAAGAAAAATATTTTTTGTTTTGTTTTTAAATGATGGTCAATTTGTTTTTTAGTGACAGTCTACAGTTTTTATCTCGAATAAAGGCCAAATTTTTTTAACCGGCTTATCAAAGTTTGACCATCCTTATTGTTATGAAACTTACACTTGTTTAGAATTTGAAATTTAGTCAAAATAATTTAGGAATAAAAAACAAAAAAATAAAAAGAAAATAGTGACCATTAAATACTTATCACACATTGATCACAAAATACAGACTTTAACATGACCTAGGTCAAGAATCAAAATTTAAGTTCTGAAACCTAAAACCAATTTCCAACTTCTAGTAAATGGAAATTTGTTTCGATTTTAGTTAAAAAAAAAAAGATGTTTTGGCTTATTTTTCTCAAAAAAAAAATAAATTTAACGTTAAAATTATGCTAATTGAGACCATCTTTCTTTTTTATTTTTTTTGTAAAAATTTAGTTAAATTGGTTCATTTATTCAAGTTGAAAACTTTCTTCTTCAAATAAATTTGTTCTAATAAATTACTTGATTGTCTTTTTGTGATTTTTTTTTAAATTTTGCTTCTTTTGTTTTATAAAAAAAACTTTCAGTTTAAGAAGAGTTAAAAAGCTTATTTTATTAGAATTTTTTTTTTAGTTAAAAGTATTTTATTTATTTCTATTTAAATAATGATGACGCAATGTCCACTTGTTTATGACAAATGATGATTTGATACATTTTTGTTTATATTAAATACGTCATTACTTTAAAACTCTGACCAAAATCTTTAGGGACAAAATGCCAAAGTCATCAAAATTCATCTCCAATTTCTTTTCTATTTTAGTTCCTTTGCTAGTTTATTTATTATGAAGGAATTTTTTTGGTTCCTAATAAAAAATTAACAGTTTTAATTCTATTTGTAAAATTTTTTTAAAGTTCTTTCGTTGGAAACTTTTTTTTATGAACTATTTTTAAAAGTAAACTTAATTGTCATTTTTGATATAATAAAACTAAGAAATATTATAATGAAAGTTAATTTATAGAAAAAGTTTATTACATAATATAAAGCTAGCAAAAGTTTAAAATGAAGTTATAAAAAAATAAATGATCAATTGAATAAAGACTTTATTTTTTATAATAAAAAAGTTTTATTCACTTGATACAAAAAGCTAATATTCAAAAATTTTGGGCGTAAAATAATCGTCCAGCGACTAGACCAATTATAGCCGTCAATCAGCTGACCGGAGTACGGATACAAGAGCTGATAAACCTTAAAAACCTAATCTCTTGAGACTTAGTCAAATAGTATAATATTGAGTTAGATTTAGGCAACTTTTCACTTTTATGTGTATTATCAACTTTTTCATATTTTTTTGAGTTTTTTAATTTTTTTTGATTCTAAACTATGAATTAAATTTTAGATCAAAATTTTGAATCAAGGCCACTTTTTTTTATGAATCATTCTGTGGTTTTAATAAAGATAATCTAACATGTACACTTCGAGTAGACTATAGTATCAATATCTTATTATATTGTCCAGTCTCGAGAGTGCTAACAATTTTTTTATTAATGTTTATTTTCATTTTTATTAGTGAAAAAAATAAAACCTGCTTTAACCTTGTTGATGCAAGTTTTAATTTATTTTAGCTTCATTCACTATTTTTATAAAATTCATGATGACATTGATTAGCATCTCATAATGAAGTTAATAAGCTGATCAACTAAAATGTTTTTGTAAAAAAAAAATTGTTAATGATGTCCAGTCAAATTTGCATTTTATTTTTAGCTTATTTTAACTAAATGAATTTATTTGAAACGAAAAATTTAGTTTTTAGTAAATTTTTTTTGACAAATTTGAATAAAGCCGGCAGTGACCACATCGTATCCGGATTTTAAGTAATTTAACGAACCGGTCGCTAATCCAGTTAACTTAAAGCTACTTTTTTTTTATTGTTTACTTTAACTATTATTCAACCGTCAAGGCGTCATTGTTTGTCATTGGATTTTGCCCTCTCCCAACTTAACACAAACATAAAAAAAGCTTATTCTAAAAAAAAAAACAATATAATAGTTCGAATTTAAGTTTTAATAAAAACAAGATCATTTAAAACTTTAATCCCAAATTTAAATTTTTTTATATCTAAAAATTTTGGTTTTTAAAAAAAAAGTTTCAAATTAATTTAACTACTTAACCCTCAATTGACCAATTAATGTAATACGCCTTAATTTTTTAGTTAAATTTATTTAGTAGTAATTAAAGTAACAAAATTCAAATTACAATAAAATTAAAATAAAAGCCTTAATTGAACTTAACTTGTTTTTTATTTCTAAAAAAAAAAGGTTTTATTTACCCTACCATGTTTACTTATGCAAATTTACTTAACTAAAAAACAATATGAAAAAATTTTAGTTTTATGTAATTTTACTTCATCATATAAAAAATCCTAATTAATCCGCCTCATTGATTACTTTATTCTTGAGTATTTTGATACTTAAAGTTAGTTAAAGTTTAAAGTTCAAATCTATTTCAAAGTTTCTTCTTTTTTTTTTTCTTTTTTGAAACTTCAATTAAGATTTTATTTACAAAAGATTGTTTAACATTTTTTTTTTCTTTTTTACAATCAAATTCAATTGTTTTATAAAATTATTCAGTTTTATAGAAAATATATACAAAGTTAAAAATGTTTTATTGCTGATTTTTAATCCTTTATTAACAAAAGTTTTATCTTTATCTTAATAAATTAAAACTTTCAAATGTATTAACACTTTAATGCAATAAATTTTTGTTTGAGAAATTTCAAATGTAATCAAGTAAATGAGTTTAATTATGAAAAGATTTTTAACTTAAGTCCATTTAATCTAAGTCATTAATTTATAAAATTCATCGATATTTAAAGCTTCATAAAGAAACAAATAAAGTTTTCACTAAATTTTTCTTACTATTAATGCACTAGACACGAGTCTACTGGTCAACAAAAATATTTTAGATAAAATATAATTTTAATCTAAATAAATTTATTATTTTTATTGGTTATTTAGTAAATGTGGGTGCTTTTTTAAAAGATACTTTTTTTGTCGTTTATTTTATCAAATAAATACAAGGTCAAGTATTTAAACTATAAACAAAGCGCATGTTTAAAGCCTTTGTCATTAAAAAAAAAGTCTATAAACAACCATTTGTATGCGTAGGTGTTTACATTCACTACCCAATCTAAATTTAATTTCTTGAATTATTACCCAAATCTTGATATTAATGATTTTAAATGTAAAAGTTTGTTTTTCATTTAATTTTATTTTTAAAATACAAAGTTCCAAATTTTTTTTTAGCAAATACTTCTTTTTCATTTAAACTTAACGATTTAGGGAATAAATTTAATTTTCACAAAAAAATATAATATAACTTAAATTCTCGTACAATTTATTTTAAAAACTAGTTCAATTTAACCAATAGTTGACCTATTGTCTAGTACCGGAATAAAATTTACAGTGTTTTTTAACATTATTTTTTTTTATAAATTTGAAAAAAAGAATTTTTTTGTTCAATTATTTTGTTACACTATTTAAAATAATTTAGCCGGAAATGATAAATAAAATGGCGTTTTAAAAATAAGAAAAAACAGGAAGTTAGTTTTTGTCAAAAAAACTTACGTTATTTTTTTTTTCACCGGTTCATCTTGAGTTTTGTTCTAAAACGGTAGTCTAAGTTTTAATTTATGCGTATCACGTTGTGTACAAAGCATTTTTTTTTTTTTAATTTAAGATAGAGTCTGCGTAAGTTGGTTACTTATTTTAAATTCTAAGTTTAATATTTTAAATATAAAACAAGGAAAAAAATACGAGTAAAGATGGTTTTTTTATTTTAAGAGTTTTTTAAAAAAAAAATCACTAAATACATTGTTATATACATTTCAAGCTATAAACAAATTACAAAGAAATGAAACTTGATACTATTTTATTAAAAAATACTTATTAATTTTCTTCTTTTTTTTTTTATAGAATTTTGGAGCTAAGAAAAGAAAAAAGTCGAGATGCAGCTAGATCTCGTCGTGGTAAAGAAAATCATGAGTTTTATGAACTGGCTAAAATGCTTCCGCTTCCGGCCGCCATCACCAGTCAATTAGGTATAATGAGTCAGTTGAAGCCAATTTAGTTTTTTTGTTTAAGACAACTTCTCTTTAATACATTTTAAAAAGTTTAAAAAATGACTAAAAATAAGTTTTTTTTTTGGTATTTAAATTATTAAATTCTTTTTATTATGAAAACATAGTAAAAATAAGAATTTTTTTAAATAAAAAATCAAAATTTCTTTTACCTAACTATTTAAAAAAAAAACTATTTTTATTTGCAAATGATAATTTTTTTAGTTATTTTTCATCAATAATAAATAGCTTTTTTAACTAACAAGTCACTTCAGTTTATAACTTAACAAAAAAAAATTAAAGAATTAGATTTTTATAGTTCGCTTTTTATTATTAAAAATAATAAAAAAACTCTTAGATCTAATAAAAGAGAAACTAAAAAAAGCCATAAAAAATAAACTGTCTTAGAAAAAAATAAAAGTTTATTTAAAAAACCCAATATTAAGTTAATTGTATTTAAATAATCACATCAGTGTTACTAGTTATTTGATTATTCAGTTTGCATTATAAGCTAGGTGATGACCAATTGCTCGGGAAAGATTCAGTCTGCAAATCATTTACACGTGTCACTTGATGTGTTCGTAGGTTTTAGGGCACGTGTTTTATAACCTTAGGTAGTTTTTTTTTGTTTGAATGTAACTTTTATTTTTTTCGTTTTGTTTTTCAAGATCTAAACAAATTTATTTCTTTTTGTTAAAACTTTCAAAAGAAAAAAATTGAAATTTTGTTTTTTTCTCAAAAAAATGTTTAGAAATTATTTAGTTAACCTTTTCTTTGAATTAATTAAACAGGTTTTAAGTCAAAATCTAAGCACGTGATATTGTGTTATTGTCAGAATAAAAAAGTTTATATTTAATCTTTTAAAAATCAATTTTTGAAATGTATATAATGAGAGTTGTCAATAGCAGATATGTTGATTTAAAAGTTAATTAATTTTTGATCCCAACATACTAATTCAATTTTCATAAAATATTTAATTTTTTATTTTTATGTCCGGTATTCTAGATAAGGCGTCAATTATACGTTTAACAATTTCTTATTTGAAATTACGAGACTTTTCATTAAATGGATTTCCTACTTGGGCTTTATCTAATTATAGCCAATTATACTCATCGACCAATAGTGCTCTTAAAAACAATAAAATATGTAAGTCGTTTTTAAATATTTTTTAATAAAAAATTAAGAAAGTAAAGCCTATAGTTTTAAGAAAATTCACCAAATTAAAAAAATTTGTTTTTATTTACTTTATGATTATTTATTCAACAAAAAAAATGAAAAAAATAAAACAATTCTAATCACGTTAAATCATCGATTGATAATTTCATTTTTGATTATTTTTTTCTACAAAAAAAAATTTCTAAAATAATCATTTAAAGAGTTTGCATCACAGATGGACATAAATTAATGCGACTTTTAATGATTGATTAATTTTAACTTCTGTATTAATAATTCTAATCTATGTTTACATTTGTTTTCCTAAAATTCAATTAGATTTTTCAATTGTTTTTTTGAAGTCTAATTGTCTTGCTTATTGTTTTTTTTATAAGATAATGATCAGTAGGAGGATTTTTTTTTGTAACCCTAGCATTGACTTAATACAACTAATTATAAAAAGATTAGTTACATAAGGTTATAATTTTTTGAAAGGTAAAAAAATCTTTTCAACGGGACATCTGGTTTATTTTTAATTCTAATTTCAGCTAAGCAAAACAAATTGAAACAAAATTAGAACTAGGGTGCTTTTTATTATTTATCGATACAATAGAACGTCAATCAGCAAATTTTTTTTTTTTTACTAAAAACTTTTAAAAACTTTCTTTTCACTGATTAACACTTAGATTGATATTTTAGAATTAAAAAAGAAAAATTTTAGATAAAAAGTCGGCTTTTTAAAACACTTGCTGCAGGTGGCATAAATAATACAATAAGATTTAAATTAGTTTTCAATTTTGTTAATTTTTTATTTAAATAAATTTTAAAAAAAAAAGAACTTTTTTTGAGTCCTATACTTGAAATCTTTTTTGATAGAAACATCAGAGTTCAAACCTATATTTCTAAACTTAAAATAGATTTATGAACACGATGCAGTTTATTAAAATTATTTATTTTGCGCATGTTTGCTTTTTTTCATTTTTTTTAAAATAAACTATATAAATTTATTTTTAATTTTATCAATCGATCTCTAATTAAACAATTCAAAAACTTAATTTGTTCTTTTGTATAAAATAATAATTTTAAAACTTTTTTATTAAAATTTTTTATTTTAGGTAATGCTTTTGATACTCATCAAGGAATGCATATTTTACAATCTTTAGATGGCTTTGTCTTTGCTTTAGGACAAGATGGACGATTTTTATATATTTCAGAAACTGTATCTATTTATTTAGGCTTAAGTCAAGTTGAACTAACTGGTTCTAGTATTTTTGATTATTGTCATCAAGCAGATCATGCTGAATTAGCTTTACATTTAGGGTTAACAAACAATGTATTGAATTCAAATAAAAAATCTCCTTCTTTAAATAGTAAATTACAGCAGCAAAATAATTTTAATCAAATGAATGGCAATAGTACTAATAGCTGTTCCCCTTTACCTCCAGCTTCTGTATGTTCAAATGGTAGTTCTGCTGATTCTGATCCAACTTTTCAATCAAATCAATTTAACTCCACATCTTCAATGTTTTATGGTAATCAAAATTTGTTTGCAAATTCTGAAGATAAATTAGAACGACAATTTTGTATTAGAATGAAATCTACGTTAGCAAAACGTGGATGTCAACACTTTAAATCTAATGGGTATCGAGTTGTACATATTAATGCTCAATTAAGACCAGAATATAGTAATGAACAACAAAGATTGTTGAGATCTAACTTAGATTTAAACAACTCAGATTCATCTTCAAATAATAACATCAAGTTATTAGGACTTGTTGCTGTTGCTATCGCTTTACCCCCTCCTTCAGTTAATGAACTTCGCCTTGAACCAGATATGTTTGTCATCAAATTAAGTTTAGATTTAAAAATTATTCATTGTGAACCCAAAGTTAATGAATTATTAGATTATAATGCTGAAGAACTTTTAAATAGAAACTTTTATGGTTTAGTTCACTGTTTAGATATGGGACAAATACGTAAAGCACATTTAGACTGTAAGTATTTTAAAATTGTTAAAACTATATATGATATTAATAACTATTTTTATAGTAATTCATAAAGGCCAAGTTATGACAAAATATTATCGTATAATTAATAAAAATGGAGGATACACTTGGATCCAAAGTTGTGCAACTTTAATTTCAAATTCAGCTCAACAAAGTTCTGCAGCTGCAGCATCAACCTCAGCAAATTCTAATGCTAATACTCCATCTCCTTTATTAAATACCAATGCAAACTCTCCTAATTCTTCTACATCTAATAGTAATACTGGAACAGGAGTATCTCTTAATTCTTCGACAAGTACATCTAATAATGAAGAGCAGTTAGATCAAAGTATAATTCTTATAAATTATGTTATTAGTGGCTTAGAAGCTGAAAACATAATTTTAGACTCAAGTCAATTACCACAAAGTCATCAAAAAGTAAAACAACAACGTACACCAAGTAAACTTCAATTAACCCATTCACCTCCTAGTCCATCTCCTATACAACCTCCAACAAAAAAAATGATTAGTTGTAAACGCCAAAACTCAATTAGTCTTCAAAGTACTAATAATTCAACTAGCCCAATAGACAGTCAAACAAGTTCTAATAATAATAGCTTAAGTTTATGTGCTATAAAAAGATCTCCTAACAGTCCATCTCCATGTCAGTCTCCTACAATAAATTTACGTCACAATCAACTTTTACCCATACACCATAACTCATCAAATTCTGATGAAGATACACCGTGCAATAATGAAAATAATCATAATACAATAAATAGCGTAGAAATTTTAACTGGAGTTGATTTAAAAAGAAGACGTTATCTTTCTAGTCCTGTTAGACCATGGAAAAGTAGTCCTTCTCCTTTATCTAATTCTCATTTAAACACTGTAACAACATCTACAGCTGAAACTAATATGACTGCAAGTTCTTTATTAAGCACTCAACATTTATTATTAAATAATAATTGTCAAATGAATAATTCTCAAACCCACAGTTCGATATTACATAATCAACAATGCAATATTAACCCACTAATATTAAATAGTAATTTGACTTGTTCTTCACCAGAATCAGCTAGTTCATCTTCTTCATTAAATGGTAGTTCCTCTATGACATTGCCTAATAGTTCTAGCTTATTAAGACATATAAGTGTTATAAGAGAAACTCCACCTGTCGTGTTAAAATCTCAATTAGTACAACACTATCCCCATCATCAACAAAACTATTCTATTCATCATCAGTCTAACTCTTCACATCATTTAAACAATAATCACAATTTGCATCATAGTCAATTAATGAATAATCACTCAATAGATCAGCATCAACAGTTAACTCATAATTTAGCGAACCAATTAAACTCTAATAGTCACAGCGCATTGAATATTTCAACAAATGGAATAAATTTGAGCCACAATAATTCTTCTCCTGTTCAATCGATAGAACACATTGGTCAAACAATGAATTTAGCAATAGGTAACAATAACATGTCTCATTTAAATCAGCAAAGTACAAGTGCTACAGTTCCTTCAACAACTCTTTTAACATCTGCAATGCCTGTTGTAGCTTCAAACCAATCATCATATCATCAACATACAACTTCAGGTAATACAATATCTACAAGTAGTAATCAATTAAGCAATTCTACTCATCATTCGTTAAATAATCATTCTATACATACTGGTTCTGAAATTCAATCACAAGCTTTAAATACAAGTTCTAACCATTCAACAACACTAATGCATCAAGCGGCTGCAGTTGCCGCAGTGACTCATCCTTTAGCTGCCAATGTAAACCATCATTCACATCATCATCATTCAGCCCTAGCTCATTCAAATCATCACTACACTAATCCTTTAACTAACCCGTTAAATCAATTAAATCATCATTCAACACATCATCACCATTCTTTAGTTGATCCTTATTCTTCTTATAGTTCAAGTACAGCTGCAGCAGCTGCAGCAGCTGCTGCTGCTTTACATCATCACTGGACAGCATATAATTAAAATATTTAAGTTAAATAAAAACAGTTAATTTACAATCTGTTGAGCAAAAAATATATTATTTTAATCAAATTAGAAAACAGGTATCTTTTTTGTCTAAAAATTAAAAACAAAAAAAACTCAAAAAAAAACTTTCATTTATTGTTAATAAGTTTATAAATTAATTTCGCATAACTAACATTTTAACTTAATAAGTTTACCATTTACTCAAAAAAATAATTTTTGATAAAATTTTGTTTGAAGAAAGTCCTGTTTTTGCAACATTTAAGCTAAAATAGCAATAATTTAAGGCAATAAACAATTAATTATGATCTTTATTTAAGATTAATTTAAAAAATTTGACATTAGTTAGTAAAACTATTTGTTTCAAAAAAATTTTAAGAAGCCTTTTGTAACTTACATTGCAATCTTCGATTAAATTTTTAATTTTATATTTATTATTTTTTTTTAAACTTCTAGTTTTGTAAATATTAATAACGCAGTAAATGCAAATCAAAAATTAGTAATGAAAAAAGTTAATAAAATAAGTTTTAAAAATTACTAAAAAAGTATTTATTAAAAAAAAATTTAATTTCAATGATTAATTATTAAAAATCTTTGGAAAGAATCATTTAAGGGGTTTTATCCAGCTAAACCTATCAAAATTTATAAATTACTTAATCTAGTATTTAATTCTTCAATTATTTTAGATCTATCTATTTCAATTTCTTGTCTAGTTTTTAAGTCTCTTAACTTCACAATACCATTTTCAACTTCATTGTTTCCAATAATAACGCAAAATGGTATGTTACGATCTTCACAATATTTAAATTGCTGTAAAAGTTTTGGTGCAGATTTATGAGAATGTTCTGCTTTTATTCCAGAAGTCCAAAATTCATCAATTAATTTAAGACGTTCATTAACCATCTGTGGACCAATTGAACAAACATAGCATTGAGTCGTAAATAATTTTTTGCCTTCTTGTGACAATTGATTTTCAATAATATTTAGTACTCTTTCAATGCCAATACTGACACCGACACATGGTACATTGAAATTCTTATTATCAGATAATGAACTTACTAAGTTATTATAACGTCCTCCCGCTGCAATACTACCAATATCTACTCCTTTTTTAGTCAATTTTACTTCAAAAATGATTGCATCATAATAATCTAAACCTCTAGCTAGACTAAGGTCATATTGTATTACATGATCAATTTTGAAAATAGTACAATATTCATCAAATAATTTTAAACTTTCAAGTGCTTTCTTAGTTTCAGGTATTTGGGCTAATTCAGAATCTAAAAGACTATTCAAAAATGTACTTTGTCCTTTGAGTTTTACGAAATTATAAATTTTATCAACAGATTTCTCATTTATATGTTTTACTTCAACTAATTCTTTTTTAATTTCGTTCCAACTCATTTTATCCATTTTATCAATAGATGAACAAACTGTTTTGAATTGTTCTTTTGGAATATTACATATTTCAAAAATACCATTTAATATTTCTCTATGATTTACTTTAATAACAAATGATTTTAAATCAAGATCATTTAAAATTTCATAAATAATTTTTATGCATTCACTATCTGGTAACATCTCATCAAATTGACCAGCAATATCAAAATCACATTGATAAAATTCTCTGAAACGTCCTTGATTCGGTGAAGGATTATCTCTACGATATACTTTAGCTATTTGGTAACGTTTAAGATTATTTATTTTATTTTGTGCTAAATATCTTGCAAATGGAACAGTTAAATCATATCTTAAAGCTAATAATTCTCCTCCTTGGTCTTTAAGCTCATAAATTAATTTAGAATCGTCTCCATATTTATCTGTAAGTACTTCTTTAAGCTCACAAACTGGTGTATCAATTGCTTGAGCTCCATGACGCTTAAATACATTTTTAACTTTATCAAAAACCATGTCTCTTACGACCATTTGGTTAGGACCAAAGTCACGCATACCTTTTGCAGTTTTTAAAACTTTTGACATCTTTATTAAATTCTAAAATAAAATTGAAAAAACGAAAAAATTTAATAAAATTAATTTAATAGAATTAAAATTTCGAATACATGTGCTACTAATCAGCCGCCGTTGTTAAATTAACTAGCGTATAAGATTTGTATAAAAAAAACTAATTTGCTAAACATTTTAATAGAATCAATTAGTAGTTGAAATTATATTAAATTATCAATAGAAAGAAAAAAATAGTAAAAACTAAAGTTTGTTTATGTTTGAAATAGATAAAGATTTAATAAATCATCTATATTTATAAAAGTAGATACTAATTAAGAGAACTTACATTAATTTTTTGGCTCATAAATAATAATGAAGAAAAAAGTTAAACACTAATTTGAAGAGAATTTTAATTTAATTAGAGAAAATTTATTAACAATTTTTTGAAATAAAGAACTTGGAAAGTTTAAAAAAAATTTGTGAAAAAAGAGAATTTTTTATTTATTATAAATACCTTTTTTTATTAAAATTAAAAAAAACAAAAAAATATTATATGATTTATTGATTAATTGGAGAAAAATTTTTTTAAACTGAAACCAAATGCAATAAAAGAAGTTTTTTTTTAAATAGCCACATGTTAAATAATTATTTAGGGAATTTTTATAAAATTAAAATTTATCAACTGTTTGTCAATTTTATTTTACCCTATTCAATTAAGAAAACGATCACAGCGTCAAATCTAGATTTTTACGCCAATCCCTTAATTTTTGTGTCAAAAACTTTTTTAAAAAAAAAACAACTTTTTTAGAATTTTACTTCACAAGTTTTTCGTTGAAATAACAAAAGATTTTAATTAAGAATATTTCACATTTTTAATAAAAGAAAAATTGATTATTCAAATTTTATTATAAAAATAATTTAACAACCATTCTGATTAATACATAATTTTAATTATAAGATTTATTTTGGTTTAAATTGATTTAAAAATATTTTTTAGTCTAATGCTTTTACATTTAAAAAAGATCTTTCATAAAATATTCCAACTCGAAGGTATTATTTCTTCAAGATTTAAAATACCTTTTAAAACAAATATTGATTATTTTATTACGAATTTAGTTTCTTTATTTTTTCTGCTATTTCATGTTTTTTCAAATTTAATTTGTTTATTGAGTTTTTCTTTTTTTCATTTAAAAGATTATTCAATGTATGTATTTCATTTAATTTGTTTTGACAATTGTTAACATCTTCTAGAAAACTCATAACATTCAAATCACTAGCAATATTTTTATCCATCAACTCAATTACATCTAATTTATGTCCCACAGCTTTTACCTTAATTTAAAAAAAAAATTAGTCTCATATTTTTTTTAAATTTTTATATTTACTTACCAAATTCTCAAGACATTCAACATTACTTGTCATTTTTAAAGTTTTTATATAATAAGATCAAATGATATCAAATTTAAGGATCAAACTGAAATCAACTAAAATGAATTTTTGATTACTGAATATCAAAAATTAAAATATTGATTTTCAATAAAGAAAACTATTTTAAATTTTTATCTTAAAAACAAAAGTTTGGCTTATTAAAGTTTCTGTTTCGACTAAAAATAACATTTACTTGCGGCTTTTTTAAATTTACGCGCAAAAAATTATTTTTTAAAAAAAAAAAAAATATATATAGTATTGAGATTGCGTATTTAAAAAAATTCCAACTCATCAAAAAAATAAGGGGACGTGTTATAATTTACTCACACCCATTTGTAGTTTTCATTTAACTTTTAAAAAAGAAAATAATTTACCGATTAGTTTTGCTTCAACTTTTTTCTATTAAGTCATAGTTTTAAAAGCTTAAATGTTTTTAAATTAAACTATGAATTTTTTTGAAATTGAGTATAACTTTATTTTTTTAGTGTTTAGCTTTAATTAAAAACTTTCAAAATATAAACTGTTAAGCTTGATAACCAAAAACAAAAAAAATTGTTATTGATTTTATCTAATGGAAAATATTGTCTTATTTTTAAAGAATACTTTTTGTGATTGGTGACTTGACTTAAATAATATTTTAAATCTGCTTAATTATAAGTAAGTTGAATTCGAAAAAAATAGTTTTTAAATTAATTTATGCTTATCATCTCTTATCTTTTAAAATATTTTTTTTTCAATATTGTAAAGAAATATATTTTTTTTCATTTGTAATTGACAATGTCTTTTATTTTATAAAATTTTTTTTGATAAACAATTCAAAAAACATATTCAAAAAACTATGTGATTTAGTTAAAATATAAAAATTTTAAAACTTAAATTTAAAATAAAAATTAAAGTGGGCGAAGTTTACTTTAAGTCAAAATCCTAATAAGTTTTTATTTATGAAGAAAAGAAAAAAAATTTAAGACATTTTAAGACCTATTAAATGTACCGAATCTAAATTTTACTTTAAAAATTATTTTTACTCGAAACTACAACCAAAAAAAATTGAATCTTATTTTTAGATATTAATAGATGCTTTAACAATCCTTTATAATAATTGTCATTTAGTTATTTGTGTTTATAATTATAATTTTATCAGAAATTTAAACTAATGAAAACTTTAAATCAAGTTTTTTTACTTTTTTTTAAAAAAATATTTAATCTGTTTCATTTTTAACTAGAGTTTCATTTACAGATTTTTTATCTAAACTTGATTAATTATTTTTTTGAATAAAAAATAAATTAATTTTTTAAAACTTTGTATTTTAAAAAAATTTAATATTTTCGTTTTTATATTTAAAAACCACCCCTCGCTTCTCACCAAGCTGTAAAAAAAAAAAAAAAAAAAAAGAAATATTTTAACGAAGTTTTACCATTTTTAATTGAGTCAGAGAGGTCGTGCTATTCGTTTTTACTCTTTTTCAATTCAAAAATAAAAAATCAAAGATTAGTTGATCTCTTTTGAAAAAAGGAAATTATTATAAATGAATAGATTAATTTAATATCGATTTATGAAATCAGTTTTTTTTAGAAATTTTTTATCTTTTGTTTTCTAATGTTTTTTTTTTGATAGAATGGTTTTGTAATTTTGATTAATTTTTTTGTGATATTTTTTTATTAGTTTTTTTATTTCTAAAAAAAATTGTACTGATTGTTTAGTAATTTTTATAATTTTTGTTATTCAATTTATTTTTTAGTCAAATGAAATATCTTTCAACTGTATATTTTTATTAGGTGTCTTTAATAATTAAAGAATAATTTTTTAGTTCAATACACTTGTGAGTAACTTCTTTTCTTTTTCTTAAAAAAAACAATTTAACTTTTGAGATTTAAAATAAGAATAACTCTAAAAAATAATTCAATAATTTAATTATTATGTGTAATAGCTTTATTGATTTTATTTAATTATGTTTAATAATAGAATTAGTTCTAATTTATTTTGGTTATACTCGTGTTAAATGGTTTTGATATAATTATTTTTACTTGGTTTAATTTTTTACAAGTTAAACAATTAATTAACTTTAAATAATAAATCAAATAGTAAGGAGGAGAATTTCACAATAGGCGTGTAAAGTACACAAGAAAAAAAATTATAAGAATTAGTTAATTTAGATTATGAATTTATTTTGTTGATGGTTTCATTTTTTCGAAATGATATTTTTTTAAACTATTTTTCAATAACTAATTTTTGTTTATTTTTTTCAGTTATCATTGATTATTTATTTTCAAATTTAAATTAAAAATCCAAGTTAAATTTTCAAATTTTTGGTTTATACATTCAATTTGATTAATCCATCATGGCTCAAATACTTCCAATCAAATTTCAAGAGCATGTACAGGTAAATTAATTAGTTTAAATATTAAAAAAAAAAAAAATAAGTTTTATTGTTTTATTTGTATTCTTTTTAGTTAACATCTTTAGGTATTAATACCGCAAATATAAGTTTTAAAAGTCTTACTATGGAATCAGATAAATATATCTGTGTTAGAGAAGAAAATCAAGATTCCTCACAATTAGTTATTATTGAAATGGCAAATCCAACTAATCCTATCCGTAGACCTATTTCAGCAGATTCAGCCATCATGAATCCAACATCTAAGGTAATTTTTTTATTATTAAGTATTCCTTAACAAATTTTTTATTATTTTTTTTTAATTTAGGTAATTGCTTTAAAAGCGCAAAAAACTTTACAAATTTTCAATATTGAAATGAAATTAAAAATGAAATCTCATACAATGGAAGAAGATGTTGTTTTCTGGAAATGGATAAATGTAAATACCATCGCTCTAGTTACTGAAAATGCTGTTTATCATTGGAGTATGGAAGATGAATCTAAGCCTAGTAAAATGTTTGATAGGCATCAAAATTTAACTGGTTGTCAAATCATTAATTATAGAACTGATGCAAATGTTCAATGGTTATTATTAATAGGAATTTCTTCAAATAATAATAGAGTTGTAGGTGTTATGCAACTATATTCTGTTCAAAAATCTGTCAGTCAGCCTATTGAAGGAAATGCTGGAGCTTTTGCTCAATTCAAATACGAAGGAAAAACAGAAGAATCTACATTGTTCTGTTTTGCAGTTAGAAATATTCATGCCGGAAAGTTACATATTATTGAAGTTGGTAATAATCCAAATAATCAAAAGAAAATTGTAGAAGTTTTTTTCCCAGCAGAAGCAGCTAGTGATTTCCCAGTTGCAATGCAAATATCTGATAAATACGGTATAATTTATTTAATAACAAAATTTGGCTACATACATTTATACGATATAGAAACTGGTACATGTATTTATATGAACAGAATTTCAGCTGATACAATTTTTGTAACAGCTCCTTATGAATCAACTAGTGGAATCATCGGAGTCAATCGTAAAGGTCAAGTTTTATCTGTTTGCGTTGATGAAGATAATATAATTTCATACATTACAAATACTCTGCAAAATTCAGATTTAGCTTTAAGAATTGCAGCCAGAAATAATTTACCCGGAGCTGATGATTTATTCATACAACGTTTTAATACACTTATAGCTAATGGTCAAGCTGCTGAAGCTGCAGCTGTGGCATGTTCTGCTCCTAGAGGAATTTTACGTACACCTCAAACTATTCAACGCTTTTTACAACTTCCTACTCAACCTAATCATTCATCACCTTTATTACAATATTTTGGAAATCTTTTAGACAAAGGACAATTAAATAAATTTGAATCTTTAGAGTTATGTAGACCTGTATTACAACAAGGAAGAAAACATCTTGTCGAAAAATGGCTTAAAGATGATAAATTAGAATGCAGTGAAGAATTGGGAGATTTAGTCAAAGTCACAGATACCAATTTAGCTTTATCAGTTTATTTAAGAGCTACTGTTCCTCATAAAGTTATACAGTGTTTTGCAGAAACAAATCAGTTACCAAAAATAATTCTTTATGCTAAAAAAGTAGGTTATAAACCTGATTACATGAACTTACTACGTCAAATAATTCGTACTAACCCTGATCAAGTTGCTAGTTTTGCACAAATGTTAGTTCAAGATGAAGAGCCATTATGTGATATAAGTCAAATTGTAGACGTTTTTATGGAATCTAATTTAGTACAGCCTTGTACTGCATTTTTATTAGATGCTTTAAAAAACAACAGAGAGTCTGAGGGACCTTTACAAACTAAGCTTTTAGAAATGAATTTAATGACAGCACCTCAAGTAGCAGATGCTATATTAGGTAATAAAATGTTTACTCATTATGATAGAGCTCACATTGCACAACTTTGTGAAAAAGCTAGTCTTTTACAAAGAGCTCTAGAGCATTATACTGATTTATACGATATTAAAAGAGCTATAGTGCATACTCAATTATTAAATCCAGAGTGGCTTGTTAATTATTATGGTACTTTATCTGTTGAAGACTCAATTGAATGTTTACGTGCTATGTTAACAAGCAACATAAGACAAAACTTACAAATTTGTGTACAAGTTGCTACAAAATATCATGAACAGTTGACAACTTCTGCTTTAATTGAATTATTTGAGTCATTTAAAAGTTATGAAGGTTTATTTTATTTCTTAGGAAGTATTGTTAATTTTAGTCAAGATGCTGAAGTACATTTTAAATATATTCAAGCAGCTTGTAAAACAGGTCAAATAAAAGAGGTAGAACGTATTTGTCGGGAAAGTAATTGCTACAATCCAGAAAGAGTTAAAAATTTCTTGAAGGAAACTAAGTTAGCTGATCAATTGCCTTTAATTATTGTTTGTGATAGGTTTGACTTTGTTCATGATTTAGTTCTATACTTATATAGAAATAGCTTGCAAAAGTACATTGAAATTTATGTACAGAAAGTTAATCCATCTAGATTACCTGTAGTTGTAGGAGGTCTTTTAGATGTTGATTGTGCAGAGGATGTAATCAAGCAATTGATAATGGTTGTAAAAGGCCAATTTTCAACTGATGAGTTAGTAGAAGAAGTAGAAAAACGAAATCGCTTGAAACTTTTACAAAGCTGGTTAGAAATGCGTATACATGAAGGTTGTGTTGAACCAGCAACGCACAACGCTATAACTAAAATTTACATTGATGCAAATAATAATGCTGAACGTTTTTTGAAAGAAAACCAATTTTACGACAGTAAAGTTGTTGGAAAATATTGTGAAAAAAGAGATCCTCATTTAGCATGTATTGCTTACGAACGTGGTAAATGTGATAAAGAATTAATCAATGTATGTAATGAAAATTCATTATTTAAGTCTGAAGCAAGGTATTTAGTCAGGCGTGGAGATCCTGATTTGTGGGATGAAGTTTTACAAGAAAGTAATCCTTTCCGAAGACAATTAATTGATCAAGTTGTACAAACTGCTTTATCAGAAACACAAGACCCTGAAGATATTTCAATAACAGTTAAAGCATTTATGGCTGCTGATTTACCAAATGAATTGATTGAACTATTAGAAAAAATAGTTCTTGACAATTCCACATTCTCTGATCATCGTAATTTACAAAATCTACTTATTTTAACTGCTATTAAAGCAGATAAAACTCGTGTTATGGAATATATTAACCGCTTAGAAAATTATGATGCTCCTGATATTGCAGATTTAGCTATTAAAAACCAATTATATGAAGAAGCATTTGCCATATTTAGGAAATTTGATGTGAATACTTCAGCTATAAACGTTTTGATTGAAAATATTAAAAATTTAGACAGAGCATATGAGTTTGCAGAACGCTGTAACGAACCAGGTGTTTGGACTTTATTAGCTAAATCTCAATTAGCAAAAGGATTAGTCAAAGAATCTATAGATTCGTTCATTAAAGCTGGAGATCCTTCAGGTTATATGGATGTTGTAACAACTGCTCACAAAACAGGTAACTGGGAAGATTTAGTTAGATTTTTGCAAATGGCTCGTAAAAAAGCTAGAGAAAGTCACATTGAATCAGAACTTATTTACGCTTATGCAAAAACAGGTCGCTTAGCTGATTTAGAAGAATTTATATCAAGTCCTAATCATGCTGACATAAGTAGAATTGGAGATCGTTGTTTTGATGACGGCTTATACGAAGCAGCTAAACTTTTGTACAACAATGTTTCTAATTTCGGTCGTTTAGCTATCACATTAGTACACTTAAAAGAGTTTCAAGGAGCTGTAGATTCCGCAAGAAAAGCTAATTCAACAAAAACATGGAAAGAAGTTTGTTTTGCTTGTGTAGATAATGAAGAATTCAGATTAGCTCAAATGTGTGGTTTGCACATTGTAGTACATGCTGATGAATTAGAAGATTTAATTAATTATTACCAAAGTAGAGGATATTTTGAAGAATTAATAAGTCTTTTAGAAGCTGCACTTGGCTTAGAGCGTGCTCATATGGGCATGTTCACTGAATTAGCAATTTTATATTCAAAATATAAACCTATTAAAATGAAAGAGCATCTTGAGTTATTCTGGTCCCGTGTAAACATTCCAAAAGTTTTAAGAGCTGCTGAGCAAGCTCATTTATGGTCAGAACTCGTTTTTCTTTATGATAAATATGAAGAATATGATAATGCAGTATTAACAATGATGGCTCATCCAACAGAAGCTTGGAAAGAAAGTCATTTTAAAGATATGATAACAAAAGTAGCTAATATTGAATTGTATTATAAAGCAATTCAGTTTTATTTAGATTACAAGCCTTTACTGTTAAATGATCTTTTACTCGTCTTAGCTCCAAGAATGGACCATACTAGAGCTGTTACATTTTTCACTAAAACTGATCATTTACCTTTAGTTAAAGCTTATTTAAGATCAGTTCAAAGTCTAAACAATAAATCTATTAATGAAGCATTAAATGGTTTATTGATTGAAGAAGAAGATTATCAAGGTTTGCGCACTTCAATAGATGCGTTTGACAATTTTGACAATATTTCTTTAGCACAACGTTTAGAGAAGCATGAATTGATTGAGTTTAGAAGAATTGCTGCTTATTTGTATAAAGGTAATAATAGATGGAAGCAATCTGTTGAATTATGTAAAAAAGACGGTTTATATAAAGACGCCATGGAATACGCAGCAGAAAGTAAACAAGCTGAAGTTGCAGAAGATTTATTATTGTGGTTTTTGGAAAACAAAAATTATACCTGTTTTTCTGCTCTTTTATTCCAATGTTATGATCTTTTACATCCTGATATAGTATTAGAATTATCTTGGAAGAATGATATTCTTCAATTTGCAATGCCTTATTTCATTCAAGTCATGAGAGAGTACATAACTAAAGTAGACCAGTTGAAAGAAGCAGTTGATCAAAAACTTGAAGAATCCTCTCAAGAGCAAAAAACTATTGTTTATGGAGCTGAACAACAATTAATGCTTACTGCTCCATCAAGTCTAATTGGTGCGCCTAATGCAAATGCTTTATCTAACTCACAATATAATGTTTCATCTAATAATACATATAATAATTATACAGGATATGGAATATAAGAAACTAAAAATTTTGTTGTTTTTATTTTACAACAATTATTTTATGATCAATTCTACAAACATCTTGCACTTTCACAACTAGGTATTTTTATTTGAAAAAAAATAGATTTATTTATAATGTAAACTTTTATAAATTAAGAAAATTAAACAAAAAAAGTTTTATACATTCATACATTGTTTTTGAAATTACTAAATTTAAGTTTATAATAAAAATTAAAAATTAAAAAAGTAAGTTAACAGTTGTATATTTTTTTATTTTAGCATGTTTTTGTTTATAAAATCAATAAATTCAATCCTATTTGTAGGCTTATTTCAAATAAAATTGTTAAACTTTGTTTATAAACAACTTTATTTTTATTAAATAGCCTATGAAAACAAACTTCAAAAATAAAATAATAACTATTTAAAAATTATTTAGTATAAGTTTTTTGGTTTTACGCTGTAGTCGGTTTATAATATAATTAAATTTTTCAACAATGAATTCAACACAACTAGCATCAGACTCTAATGTTAATAGTAAAAATGTTGATAGTAAAAATATTGATTTTAATTTAGCAAAATCAAAATTTGATGGTAAAGAGCAAGAATATTTAGCAAAGCATGTTGCTCAAATAATAGAATTAGCTCAAAAAAAACGCAAAGAAACTAAAGAAGATAAAAGAGATCGTTATCTTATGGCTGCAGCTGCTTTTATAATTAATAGAAAATTAAATTTTGAATTAAAAATAGATGAAAAAAATAACAAAATTTTTTTAGATTGTACTAATTCTAATGAAATTAAAGATATACAAAATGTTTTAAAATCTTCAAGAGGTTTAAAAGGAAGAAAAAGAATTGGTGGCTACAAAAAAAAATCCAAAGCTAAAAGAGAATCTTTAAAAACAATGACTGCAAAACCTAAAAGAAAAACTACCCGTAATTCAACAACAAAACAAACAAGAAAAATGATGAAAAGCAGTTCCAGATAAATTTCAAATTCAATAAAATATTAATTATCTCAGAAAAATGTACTCTTTATAAAAATTAGAAAGTTTAGTTAATTAAAAGATTAACCAAGCTTGAAATATCCAAAAAAGATATTTATAATAAAAAAAGTTTTTAAAAAACAAATATTTTTTGTCTGATTTAGTTATTTTCTTAGATTAAAACTATTATTATTTTGATGATAAAACTATCAAATTTTTTCTTTTCATCAGCATTTTAATACTTCATAATTCAAATATTTAATCACTCAATATTTTTTGAAAGATAAATTAGTTATAAGTAAAATAAATTTTTATTTTTTGATTGTTGACAAAAAAATTATATTTTAATGAAATAATTTGATTAATATTATGAACTTATTTTGAAGAAATTTAATTTTCGTGTAAATAGCATCCAATAAACAAAGTTTTAAAGTTTTTTTAATACATTTTTAAGTAAAAGACAAAAAAATAAACTTGTTGATTTTAACATTTAAAATTACCAATTTTTCAAAAAATGAAATTTTAAAACAAGAAATTAATTATTTAAAATCAATTAATTAAATTATGATATAATTTCAGTTAATCTTAATTGAAGGTGTGTACTAATGTAAAACTTTTTATCATAAGAAATTAAATATAATTTGAATACTAAAAAAACTTTTGTTTCTACACAATTTTTTTTTGAAGTTTATTAAAAAAAAAAATTTAAATGAAACTCGTAAATTGTTTTTTTGTTCTTTTTTTATTCTCGACTTTTTTTGAGATCAATTATTCTTTAAAATGTCTAGATGAAGATGGAAGAGAAGTTGATTGGTGGATGTTTTATAAAATACCAAAAATTTTAAAAACTAAATCAGATGGATCAACTTATGTTTATTTAACTTCAAAATCAATTAAAACAAAGCAAAATTGGATTTTTTCTGAAAAATCAATTCAAAGCAATGATTCTTTAATAGCTAAAACTTTAAACCAAGTTTATTTGAATTTTCAAATGTTTAATTATGTTCAGTATAATGATGAATTTCCATCAGGTTTAAAAACATCTAAAAGTATATTTTCAAAAAAAAATAAAAAAAACATCAAACTAATAATTTTTCTTTTACATAGACACATATTCAGCACATTCTAAAGGAGTGATTGCTTTTGATTCTAATGAAGGTTTTTGGCTTTCACATTCAGTACCTAAATTTCCTCACCTTTTAATCAACATTACGAATATCCATTGACTGCTTTACGTTTTGGACAAAATGGTTTATGTTTTTCATTTGACTCAGAAGCTACAACAAGTTTAATATTAGATCAACTTTTAATTAGTAGACCATCAGTGTATGCAAGTAATTTTGTTGATACCTCAGTTCAAATGAATGGTCAAAACTAATAAACAAAGAATGGTCAAAAAAAATTCTCAAATTTTAAAATTAAAAAGTTTAGATGGACAAGAATTTATTAATTTCATTAAAGAGTCCTTCTTATTATATAGAAATTTATGATGAAAAAATAGCTACTGAATATAATCAAAGTCTTTATGTTGAGAGCTGGCGTGAAGGTAGCGGAGGCCATGAAACTTCTAATTGTAGTTATAAATTTCACATTTTAAATGTAGAAAAATTAGCATTAATTGCCATAGATAAAAATCAAGTGAATACAGAAGAAAATTTATATATAGAAAACTTATCTAAAGGTTTATTTGATTTAACATTTGACTCTTTAAAAAAAGTTATTAAAAATTCAAAAATACTGATCATTCTTTTTATTGGAAATATTCTGCAGATCATTCTAAATGGGCAATTTCAACATCTAAAGAAAATCCAGTTGTTTGTTCAGCTGATTTAAATAGAGTTCAATCTCAAAAAAAAAGAGGTGGAGGTGCTTTATGCTTAATTGATTTAAAACTTTGGACTATTTTTTCAAAATTAGTCAATAAATTTGAACCTTGTGGATAAAATTATTCAATTTTTTAAAAACGTATGTTTTTTAATCATTAATTTAATTAAGTAACAAAAAAAGTTTCAAAATTAAAACTTTATCAGTTTTTATAAAATTAACAACACAAATTACAAAATTCTCTGTTATAATATTTATTTTATTAAAAAAATCAAAGCAATAAAACCATAATTTTTTCTGATTCATTTCATTGATGAAATAAAAACAGTGTTAACTCTAATTTTCCATATGGTAGTATTGAAATTAGTTTTAATTTGGTATTATGTTTATAAACATGAAAAAAACCTTTAATTTAGCTTGGTTATATTTGTTAAAAAAAATTGCAAAAACAAAATCATTAAAAAATTTATTAGTTTTTGTTAATTTAAATTACTAAATATTTCATTCAAAAATAAAAAACTAATTCATTGAACCTTTAGTTAAAAAATATTTATCATATAAACTTTATTTTGATACCTGCGTGATTTTTTATACTTATTTACTAAAAAAAGAATGAGTTAGTTTCTCTAATTTAAAACTAAGTTTTGATTGAAACGGTCTTATTCTTAAAGCTCGATTCCGTAAAAGCAACTAAAATGCAAAAAAAATTTCATTATTTTGAAAACATTTTTTTTAAATACTATTTTCATTAAAAGGTTTTTTCTTTTAACATGTCAATATATTGATTAAATATCAGTTTAATGTCTAAATTCACAAGTTACTAACTGATTTGCTATTTTCAATATTGTTGTTGATATTATTTTTTGTACTAATTTTATTCATTAAACCGAATTTCACTTTATTTGTATTGAATAAGATATCTGCACGTTGACTTTAATAAATTGTTACGTTCGTGACTTAGTTAATTTTTAAATAGATTTTTTTTAGATCATTGCTAAAGATGAAGGATTTAAGCTTGTCTGCTAATGTTATTGATCTAATATTTTTTACATTTTTCTTGACTAACTAACAGATTATTGATACTAACTTTCTACAAAAGTTTTGAAGCTAGTTCTTATATAGTGAATAGTTTATTTGTTAAGATAAAAATAATGAAAAATTTCGAGCTAAAAAAGAGTTAAAAAAATTTACTGTAGTATATTAGCTTTAAAATCAACATTATTAATAAGAAAGTAAATAGTTAATTTAATTTTAAAATAATTAAATATTTTTAATGATTAGATGCATATTTGAATAAAATTTCAGACTAAGTAAGTTATCAAACTACATGTACTAAAGATATTAATTTAGATAAAAAAATTTCTTATACTGTTTATTTTATTTAAAAATAATTTGCATTAGTAAATACAATATTTAAAACCTTCTTCATACAACGCTATTTACACGAATGTGAAAAATTTTTAAATATTATCTAAGATTCTAATCACTCAATAAAATATATTCTTGTTGTTGATATTGAAAAAATCATTTGTTTTTTATACTGTTTATTATGGAAAACATAAAGGTGATTAAAAAAAGGAATTTAAATTCAAAGTTTTATTTTATTTGTTTAAAATAGGTAGAATTCGTTTTTAATGTTAAAAATGCAGATGAAGAAAAAAAACTTGAAAATTTTATCAAAAACTTAAAAATAATTAAAACTTATGAAAGTAAAAAAAATAATTATATATTAACAGTTGGTTGTGAACAAAATATTGGACAGCTTAAAGATAAAATCATAAAAGAAACAGGAATTGATACTGCATTAAAAGGGTTTGGTGAAAATTTTTCTGCAGTTTCAGAAATACATAGTAATTTTAATTTCAAAACTTTAAATGATTCTAAAATAACATCTATTGTTGGTGTAGTAAGATTAACGCAATTAAATAATGATTTATGTTATGTTGATGGTGTTGTAGATAATTTAAAAAAAACTTTTAATTCTTCTTACGATTTGAATATAAATGAATATGGTGATTTGAGTGGTGATAACTTTGAACAAGTAGGAAAACCAAAAATTAATATTTTAGGTATTTAAAAAAATAGTTTTAGAGTTTTAATTTTAATTTTAATTTTATTTTAGATAAGGTTGAAATTGAGAATACAACTTTGAATTTTAATAAAATAATAAAAAATTGTAATTTAAAAGAATGTATTGGAAGGTCTATTGTTTTAAATAACTTCAAAAAACCTATTGCTGCAGGTATAATTGCAAGAGCTTCACCTGTTTCTGGAAATGCCAAAAAAATTTGTCAATGTTCTGGTAAAACTATTTGGGAAGAAAAAAATGATTTAAAGTAAAAACTTTAAAAAGTTCATAGTTTGGAAAATTCTAGTCATTCAGTTAAATAAGCTTTAGTTGAAAAAAAAAATATTCTTAGAGGAATATTATTTAAATAAAATTAGTTTTCAAATTAAAAAAAACGAAATAAAAAAAACAAATTTAAAAAAAAAAATTAAAAAACTTTATTAAAATTATTTAATTTAATATAGGTAAACCATATTCATTTAACAGGCTTATATTTTTTTCAATTATTGGACCTGAACCTATTTTAGTTGAAATAATACCTTTTAGCTGATTAGGTTTCCTATTTATTCTTTCAAAATTTTTCAATAAACTTTTTTTTAGAGGAACATTTTTATATGGTAAACCTCTATAATAATTATCATCTATAAAAGTAAAGGAATCTAAATCAAGTTCTTCAAAACTATTTAAATCGTCTTCTTTATTTTCTTTAAAAAATTTTTCTCCAGAATAATAACTACCATCTTTAGGAAATAAATAATTTATTAAAGTCAAAACTTCGTCTACTTCATTTTCTAATAAATATAAACAAGCATTTGGACCAGCATCAAACGTATATGCTACTCTGTTTGTACCATAATACTCATTTAATTCATGAACTATATTTATAATAGAACGAGAAACATCTGTCATATAACTAAAAAAAAGTTAATTAGAAAAAAGTATTAATTAAATTTTTCAAAGTTTTATTTACTTAATTGGTGGATAACTATCTAAACAAACAGCATGAAATTGATTAGAATCTTTCATTGTTAATTCAGCAAATTCGTGGAAATTTCTTTCTTTAATTGCTTTAGTTATTTTTTTTATTCTTTCTGGTACAATTTTTTTAACACGATATTCAAATAAACTACTTGTTTCTGCAGTTTTTTTCATTCCATCAGTACTTGGAGTTTCTTTTTTTTCATTATTTACAATTAAAATTAAAACACGCATTTTAGGCCAAAAGTTTTCATTTACTATAGGTACAGCGTAAGAATTTTCAGACTTTTTTGAACTTATCCAATGAACAAAACCACCATATAAAGATCTACAAGCACTTCCTGAACCCATGCGACTAATTATACTTAATCTTTTGACATCATTTACATCAAGAATATGACCTATGGCATAAGTTAAACAAGCATAACCTGCTGCTGAACTAGCTAAACCTGATGCTGTTGGGAAATTATTTTTTGAACAAATATGTATTTTATAGTTTTTAGCTTCACTAGTAGAAATTTTTCGGACTAATAAAAAACAAAAAAATAAGTTTTCAAAAAATTAAAATAAAAATTAAACTTACTTTCATCTAGACATTTTTGTAATCTTTTATTTGATTGGACATTTTGTTCTTCATTATTCAACCAAAATCTATCTTTTGTAAATTTATCTGAAATTGTAACCGTTGTACAAGCACATAAATGATCAATAGATAATGTTCCTGAAATAGAATCATTGTAAGGTAAAATAAGTTTTTCATCTATTTTTCCCCCTAAAAAGAATTTACAAATTAATAAGATTCAATTTTTTAATAAAACTCACAATACTTAATTACAGCAATATTGACTGGAGCTTTAACTGTTATAGTTTTATTAAAAGTCATTTTTAGGATAAAATTCGAACTTCGAGAAAACTTTAAAAAATATTAAACTTTGAAAATTAAAGTTTTTTTAAAGAGAACTTTAGAATAAAAAAAAAACTGTTTTTACGTAAACTTTTGAAAATTAAAAAAACTTTTAATCAATTTCATCAATTTATATTAAAAACTATTTTTATAAAAAATTTACGTAGATTCTTTCTAAATTTATAAAAAAGAAATAAAATTTTTTGAAGGTATTTTAAGTAATCCTAACTATAAATATCTATTAAAACTTAAATTTAAAATAAAAAAATTTATTAATTTTAAAATTAAATTAAAGAAAACTTTCTTAGAATTTTTCAGAAAAAAAGTCGTTAAAATTGTCTTACGTTGAAATTTTGTTAAATGTTTATAAAAAAATTAAAAATTGAATAATAAAAAAAATTTAAGTTTTTAAAAGATGAAATTCTTATTTAAGATGACCTTTGATTATTAGCATTTTTTAGATTTTTAAAATTAGGTTGATCTAAATATATTTTTTTACATTAAAACAAAAATGTAAATTAACTTGAAATTCAGGTTTAATTACTAAAAAAAAGTTTATGAAAAATTTTAGTTGTAATCAATATACGGTCCCTAAATTAAACAACAACACGAGTGTGTTTCCTTTTTCCTATTTACAGTTTGTGTGCTTTAATGTGTATTTCAGCATCTTCTAACTTTTTGTTTTTGTATCATAACTTAATTTAAATTGTTAAAAATTTTTATTATCAATTTTCACAATGTAAGTTTATTTTTGTCAAATTTTGATTTTTTGTTGTTAAATATTATTTTTAAAATTAGGGCTGTAGATAAAAAAGCACCAGCTGCAAAGGAAACCAAAAAAACTGTTCCTGAAAGTCTATTAAAAAAAGCTAAATTAAATTCAATTAGAGCTAAAGCTAATGCTTTAAGAAGACTTCATTTAAGAAAAGTAAGTTTCATTAAAATATTTTAATAGTTTTTATTAACTTTTATTTTCAGGTCAATCTTTTGAAAAGAAAAAAAGCATTTACAAGAGCTGAAGATTTTGTTCGTCAATATAGAACTAAGGTAACTGAAGAACGTCGTTTACAACGTGCTGCTAGAAATAATGGTAACTTTTATGTACCAGATCAAGCTAAAGTTGCCCTTGTAATTCGTATTAAGGGTGTTAACAAAATTCCACCAAAACCTAGAAAAATAATGCAATTGTTTAGATTAAGACAAATCAACAATGCAACTTTAGTTAAATTAAACCAAGCTACTATCAAAATGTTACGTATAGCAGAACCATACATTGCTTTTGGATACCCAAATTTAACAACCTTAAGAAATTTAATTTACAAAAGAGGATACCTTAAAATTGATGGTAAAAGAACACCTATCACTGACAATAACATAATCGAACAACATTTAGGAAAATATAACATTGTATGCTTAGAAGATATTGTACGTGAATTATACACAGTAGGTCCTAAATTCAAAGAAGTAAATAATTTCATGTGGCATTTCAAATTATCAAACCCAAGAGGTGGTTGGAGAAGAAAAGCACATCATTACGTTGAAGGTGGTGACTATGGTAATCGTGAAAACAGAATAAACAATTTAGTTAAACGTATGATTTAATTTTTGTCACATTATATTTTTTATGAACATAACTATTAAATTAATATTTAAAAACAAAAAAGTTTATATTTATTTAAAATGTAAAATATTTACAAAGTTTTCAAAAAGTTATAAAAATCTTCTTTAGTCGATTTACAATATTTTTCTAAGAATTTTTCTTCATCGATTTCAAAAGCCGATAATGGGACGTATAGAGGTTTTTTATAATCATATTGATCTCTTTTAAGTTTTTTCAAAAATTGATGTCTTTCATCTAAAATTATGGTTTTTGAGTTGAAAATTGTTGGAAAATTGCTTATAAGTTCTAAATCTTGAGTAATATGCCTATAGATGAACTCGAAAACATTGTAAAAATTTTGGTCCTCTAAAATAAATAATTAAAAAATTATTTTTTCTTTAAAAAATTTGAACTTACTTATTCTTAAAATTTGAGAATTCATAGTTATAATACGTTTCATCTGTGTTTCATCAAACCCACAACGTTCCATTAATAATATTTTCTTAACCTAAATAATAAAATTAGTTTTTACTTAAATAAATTTTTTCAAACTTACACTTAAAGTAACAATTGGTTCTAGTAAAATTTTTGGACAGGTTATTAACATATTATTCACAACTGATGATTTTGTTTTTAAAAATTTTTGAATATAGCCTAGTTTTTCATCCATCTCTAAGATTGGAATATTTATCATTTTTGGAAAATTAATCAACATCTTAACTATTTGTTTATTTGTAAACTTCATTTTTATCAAATAATCAACTCTTTTTTGCAGATTAACAAGGTCTTCCTTAAAAATTCCAAAATTATTGGTTAAAAAATCACCTAAATCATTTTTTTGTAAACCAATTTGAATTAAAAAATTCAAATATGGTTTAACATCTTTTTCAAAATCTAATTTTAACAATAATTTTGTTAATTCTCGATCTCTTTCTACTTCACATAATTTAACATTTAGTTGAACAAAATGATGTATTATTTCTAAACGGTCAGCATATTTTGCTAAATTAAATGTTGGTTTTAGTGTTGGTGTTAAATTTTGAATATAATCTTTTTCAATTTTTAACGAAAAAGGACTTAAACTTGTATCATTTGAAAACAAAATCTTAGACAATTTCTGATTATTATGAAAGTGATTTTTCAAAATATTATTTAACTGTGAATTAACACATACTTTTTTAAACATTTTAACAATTGTTGTTGCTCATAGAAATTTCATACGTGCTTTCAATGCGTTTTCATTTTTTCTGTATAAATAAAACTGTTATTTCAACTAAACAATTTTTCACGTTAAATTTTGAACTTTTTGAGTTTTATAAATAGCTTTCATCAGTTTTAAGATCAATTGATTTCTTGAAAGTATGATCAAAAAATAATTTTTTTTTTACAAATTAGTTTGATCTAAGGAATTATATGTTGATATCATTGCTAATAAATGAATATGATTTCTTTTTTAAATGGTCATCAAAGTTTATATTTCAAATGCAACAAAACTTTTTTGTTACTTAAGTTTTTTCATTAGAACCTTTTGATGTTATAATTTTTGAAAAATCAAAGTAAAAAAAATAATTTATGTTTTATAAAAATATATTGTAGTGAACTTATGTATAGTTGACTAAAATTTTCTGATAATTTTTTGATTAAAATAAAATATTTATTACGATAATTTTCTTAATACAATAATTTTTTTGGGTTATTTTTTAAGAGATGATGCTCTTTATTCAAAAAAATAATCATCTATTAATTTTTGACTAAAAAATTTTTTAATCAAAGAAATTTTGATTTTTATAATTTTAAACATTATAACACGAGATTATTTTGAAATTTTTTTTTAGTTTTAAACGGTTCCTTTCTGTAAACTTCTATTTAATAGTTTTACGTTGAGATCTATTACTTGGTGAATTACTATGAATTCTGGTGAAACTGGTGAATTATTACTACTAATTGAATTTAATTTACACAAGACTAATAAGAACTACACAAAACTAGTTAAGAAAACAGCATACAAACCATTTTATTTTTTCAATTAAATATATTAGTAGTTTTAATATTATACCTTGATTTTTCATCATTTTAGATAATCATTCAAAATACTTTTAAATCAATTTTAATAAATTTAATTAAATTAAAAAGCCTTCAAAAGAATAGACGACTGTCATTTAAAGATTTTTAATTCTTTATTTAAAAAGCTGAATGAACTAAAATTAATTAAATAAAAAAAATAAATGTATCAATAACAAGTTCAATCAGTAATTATAATTAAATCCATGCTAAAAAAAAATTAAAATATTTTTTATTTATTTGGCTTTTTTAATAGACTCGTATTTTCGTTTACTTCCTTGCCATAAAGAAAATGGGATAAAAAGAGATGGTAAACAAAGCATTGCAAAAATACCCCATTCGATCTAATTTACAGATAAAAAAAAAAAATTAACTTCAAGTTATTAAAATTTAATCAAAAAAACTTACAAGATGTAATGAAAAACGTCTTTCGTATTCTTCAGTAGATAAAATATAACCAATACCAGGTTCTGAAGATTTAGAATTTAAAGTCTCTTTTAAATCTTTAGACTGATAATAAACTTGAGCAGAAGTGAAATTAACACGTCCATAAACACCTAATTTAGGCTTAAAGATCAATGTTTGAATTGATTTAGAATTTGGTGGTAATTCTTTAATTTTTATTGAATCAGTATTATTTATTTGTAAAAATTGACTTGGTGACAATGTTTTATCATCAATCAAAATATTTTGAGCAGAGCTAAAAAAAATTAAATTTTAAAAATAAGTAAAAACTTTTATATTTATTTAAACTTACTTTCCACCAACATTATAAATACTGTACTTAATTTCAATTTCTTTATTTTCCACTAAATAATTTGTTAAAATTTTTTTATCAACTAATAAACGAGCTGGTTTAGCTTTTTCTTCTTCTTCACTTTTACAAAGACAAACTAAAGTTGTCAAAATAAAAAAAAAATAACTCTTTTTCATTGTTACGAAAAAAATAAAAAAAAAATTTAAACTAAATCAAAAAAAGTAAAATAAAATGAGTTTATTTAAAAAATGATCTGAAAAAAATAGTTTTTTTAAAAATATTTAAAATGATATACACTCAATAAAAGAAAACTTATACACGTTTGCAATAAAGTTATAAGCTTTTTGAGCGTCGTTGGTACTCATGTTAAAATAACAGCTATTTTTACATAAATTATTTTTTAAATGGACTCACATGTTCTAATGTTAAAAAAATAAATAAAATCTGTCAAAAATACAATGTTATTTTTGTTTTTTAATTTTTCTAAGCTTTTTATTAATTTCTAATAAAAAATTTTTATTTTATTTTATACTTTTCTAAAATTATGGTAAATTTTTTGTATTTTTTGAAATGATCTTAAACTCAGCTATTTTTGAATATCTATAACTTTTTTTAATTTTAATGGAATTAATTTTTGATTTAAGTATTAAGAAAAATTTTAATTTTTAGAATTTTTTCTCATAAATTAAAAAATAATATAAAAATCAAAAACACAAAAAAAAAAGACATAAAAAATTAATCAAAAACTTGAAAATACTTAAAAACTTTGAGACAAAAAAATTATAAATGAATTTATTTCATTGATTGATCATCTTATTTTAGATAACCTATTGATTGTGGTATTTTTTAATAATAAACTCTATGATCTCTATCATAAACTAACATAGTTTTTTAATTTTGATGTTCTTTTTGTTGCAATAATTCTGTAATATGCTGGTTGTAGAATTTAATTCTTTTAAGAATTTTTGTGATTAATTTATACTATATAACTAATGAAAAGCTTGTTTCATATCAAAAAAAAATTAAATAAAATTATTTTTATCTTTTTTAATAAACATTTTCTAGATTTTTTTTCAAAATAATATCTATCAAATTAGAGTTATTTTTTATAAAAATTTTGTGAAAATAGATCTCAAGTGTTTATATTTATAAAAATATTTCTTGTTTTTAATATTTAAATTTAGGTCTTTGAAATGTTAAAGATCTATTATTTATCTTTATAGTATTTTTGAAATCAATTAAGTTTCTATTGTTTTTCCTGTGGAAATTCAAATAAACTTTCAGTATGGAAAAGTTAAAAACTTTTGTTAAACAGGTGTGTAATTTTGTTAAACTCTTAAATAAAGTTAATATATAACATGTTTTTGTTAGGTGCCTTCTAATTTAGCTAAATCTGATTCCTTAAGTTCCTCTATTAAAAATAATTTATTCAATTCCTTTGAACAAAAATCTAGTACATCAAACGATGAAAAAAATTATTTATCTTCTGAATCAGTTAAATATATTCAAGAACAACATTTACCTCTTGTAGCTTTATATACAAAGCAAAAAGAAATTAGAGAACTACAAGTTAATCCTTTTTTAACAAATAAAGTTTTAGAACAAGAAATCATAAATTCTATTGATGAAATTTATTATACCGACTCAATTAAAGAAAACAAAGAATATAATAATTCAACAAATGATAACTTCAATTTTAACGAGCATAATTCTCAAAATATTAAAAAAGTAAATAACTCCTTAGATGATTTTGAAAATGAGGAAATTAAAAATAATTGTGATAATAATGATGTTTTTGATCCTTTTGAACATATTTTAAAAAAGTTGCCTAATACAATGGATTTAGGATTTATTTTAGAAGAAAAAAAAAGACTTAGTAAACAATTATTAGTAGTCACCAAAAGAGTTTCAGATATCATACAACAAAATCAATCAGCTTATAATAATGAATTGTCTAAAGCAGTTGAATTACAAGAAATTTTAATGAGCGCAATAAATATTTGTTCTTCTGGTAGAAATAAACTGATTTTAGCTAAAAAAAATTTGACCTATCCTCCATTAGCAGTTATTTCAAATTATAAACGTAGAGAAATTTTACATTCTCTTTCAAATGAAATAGAAACAATTAAAAGCTTATTAAAAGCTAATTTAATTTTAAATAATTTAATAATAGAAGATGAAGATTATTCTAGTGCTGTAAAGCTTTGTCTAGATTGTCTTAAAATAATAAAAACTTTAGATCATTTCAAATGTGTAAATGAATTAGGAGTAAAATTAAAATTGACCATTAATTTCATAGAAGAAAGATTAGATGTGGCCTTATTTAAACTTTGTCTTAATTTTAATTTTGAAAAATTTTTAAAAATAAAAGAAACTTTTGATTTATTAGATAAAACTCAATTTCTTTATGATCAAATTATTAATCATTTTTTGAATGTTGTTAATGAAAAAGCTTTTAATGTAGTGAATAGTTATGTTGAATTATGTTCTGTTTCGAATAAGTCAGTTATGTGTAAAAATATGTCTAAAATTGATTTTGATAGTGTGTGCAATCAATTAACAGCTGATTGTTTTTTACCATGTTTAATTGATTTAAATAAATCTTTTTGGGTTATAATGATGAATTATAAAAATTTTTACAAAGCTCATAAGAATAATTTGAATAATGAAAATTATACTGATTGTAAAAATAATTTAATTGATCAAAAATTGAATTATGGTCAAACACAAATCTGGCAAGAAATTGAGATGAAATTAATAACCACAGTAAACAACCATAACTTATCTATTTATTCATTTGATGATTTTATTTTAATGTTGAATGTTATAAAAAAAATAATTAAAATTGGTTTTGAATTCTCTGGTCTTTTGTCTGAAAATTTAGAAAAAGTGATTAAGAAAATTACATCAGAATATTTCTATGTTTATCATAAAAATAAAATGGAAGAAATAAAAGTTTTTTTAGAAACAGAATTATGGGAATGTGTACCATTGAAAACAAACTTTTCAATCTATGATTTACATGAGTTTAAATTTTTGTTAGATAAGGAAAAATATTTAAATGATACTTTGAATGAAAGTTTTTCATTAAAAGAAGATAATTTTTTTGAAAATGTTGAGTATAATTTAAATAACATAAAAACTCCATTTGATGTTTTTATCAAAAATAAAAATGAAGAAAAGTATTCTGAAAGTAAAATGTTTGAAGATGATCTAAACTCACCAGTTGAAGAAAATAAATTTTCAGTTATAACAAATTCTTCTCTAAATATACTAAGAATAATAGGAAAATATATGCAAATCATGTTAATTTTTGAACAAATTGCTTTTAATGTTCTTCTAAGTATTTTTCATCTTTTTGATTATTATTTGATTGGAATATATTATTTTTTTGCTGTTGACTCTGATAAATCATTATTAAATACAATACTACCTGGACTAAAAGCTGTTTTAGTTCGTATAGAATCAACTTTAATAAAAAATTCGTCTAATTCAGATGAAAAAAGAATGAGATTTTCTGCACCTAAAATATCTGATGCATTTGATCTTGAAAATAAAAATAATCTTTTTGGTTTATCAAAAAGAGCAAATGGAGTTGAATCTTTGTAAGTGATTAATTTGTTTACTCAAAAATTAAGAAAAATTTTTTTTTAGAGTTTTTTTAGGACACCTACTTAAATCTTTGTATGATCCATTAATGAGTTGTGTAAATGAAACAGACGGCGTTTGGTTAAAAAAATATTTTGATTCGGTAATTAACTTTAAATAAAAAAATTTTTTTTAATTGTTTTTTTAAATAGACTGTTGATGTTTGTAAGGATTTAAGAAACCCTGTATATATGGTAGTGGCCAAAAAATATTTTCAATGTGATCAAATTATTCAATCAATGGAAAAAGTTAACTGGGAAGTAAAAGAATTAATGTCACAACATAACTTGTATGTGGATAAAATTATTGAAGATGTAAAAATTTTTAAAATGAAAGAAAATGATTTATTAAATTTTTCTGATACTATATCGACAGAAGCTATCCAAGTTTTATGGAATCAAATATTTAAGCTTATAAATCAAACATTTATTGATGGGTTTTCAACAGCTCGTAAATGTACACCTGAAGGAAGAGCATTGATGCAGTTAGATTATCAGCAATTTGTATGTAAAATCGAAAGTATTATTCAAATGAAGATTAATAAAGATTTAGTTGATGAATATATAAAAGCATATTACTATACGGAAGATTTACTAGAAAATTTAATTAAAACTAAAAATGAATATAGTATTAAACAACTGAAATCCCTAATAAACTGTACACTTAGTGATAATAAAAAAGGAAAACAAAGACTACTACTACTAATTGAAACAGAATTAAGCAAATGATACTAATAAAAGAAATTGTAAATAGTTTTTTATAGAATTGTAAAGGTCTTTTATTTAAGTTTTATATAAATAAATTTAATTTTTAATCAACTTCAACTTGATTTTAGTTTTTTTATTCGTAAAGGTATTTTTATATTTTTAAAAAATAAAGAGAAACTGTTTTCTTTTTAGTTAAAATCTTTGTGATTTATATCTTCTGAGTATAATTCAATTGTAATTGAAAGTTGACAAAATTCATTTAGTTAATGATTTTTGAAAATTTATTCTTCAAGTTCTGTAAATATTTATATTATAAAAATAGATTTTGAATAGCTATTTATAATGTCTTTGGAGGTAAGACATTTTATAGTTGTACAAAATCAAATTCTTCTTATACAGTTTCAAAAAGTCCTATTTATGAGTTAAAAAAAAGTTGTTTTCCAAATAAATTTTTAGGTTTAAGTAATTTTTTTTTTGCTTTAATCATGGTTATACTTATACTCAATTATTGCAATTCTATTATTTGTGGAAATTTTCTGTAGAAAATTAAAAATCTTGCCATTTACAATAAAAAATTTTCTTAATATTTTTAGATACTAATTATTCTAGAATAAAATTTATTACAATCACAAAATGTTTCTTTTAAAATCATGCTCTAACAAATTAATAATATAGTGAGGTATGAAATACTAGAATAGAAACAATGAAAGATTTCTACTAAAATAGATTAATAGTAGATTTTTACTTAAAGGAAAACAGTCTAGGGAAATCTAAAATTCTTAAAAAGTTTTTCTATTTTTAAAATAAGCGCTAACTTAAATCTATTAAATTTCATTTTTAATTGATAATAGACGCGTTTTACATTCCTTTAATCAAATGTACGTCAAAATTAATATCAATTACTGTTATTCAATGTTTACGTAATAAATTGATTTTGTTCTTATAAATTTTGAATTAGCATGTTAATCTAAAATTAAAAAAATCCTGTTAAAAGAAATATTCATTTTGATCCTAATTTTCTTAACAATATTTTAATAAGTCATTTAAAAATAATTTATTTTTGAAAAAATATTTCTTATTTTTTTGTTTAATCAATTCATGCTAATTTTTTTAATAAATTTTTTTATTAAAGAAACTTATTGAAACAAAGACTTATTTGAACTAAATTCATTTAAGAAAATTTTTTTACCAACTAATAAAAATAATTCATTTAGAATTAATAAAGTACAATTCTTTTATAAAAAAACATGCAAATATTTTTATTGTTTTAAACTTTTATTAATTTTAAACAAGGTTTTTTAAACTACGCTAGTTTATTCTAAAAATTTTGCAAGCTGCTCAATAGTTTTATAAGTTTTTCAAATTTAATTGATAGATCATTGCAAACCTCGCAAAAATAACAATAAAATTGATTAATGAACAAGAATATTTATTAGTTTCCTTCTATTTAAATTTTAAACAACAATTATTTGAGTTTTTAATAAGAAAGTTTCTATGATGAAGTTCTTTTAATAATTAAGATATATACATCATTTTTTTGATTAAATTAATTGATTTCTTTTAATATTATTACTTAGTTATGTTTACTAACTATGTTAATTTACTTTTAATTATTTTATTCATTACATTACTTTTTAACTCAATAACATGCTCTTTTTTTTGTCTATTTTAATTCTAGTATACTTTGAGTTGTTTTATTGACTATGTTAATATTCTTTAAATTAATTAAAAATTTATTCTTCTTTAAACTAAATTCTAAAACTTTTTTTTTAATAACTTTTATTTTGCTGAATAATTTCACTAGTTTCAAACTTAGAAAACATAAATTATTGTTTAATAAAAATGATTTACTTTTATTGTTTATAATTTTAAAACTATTGTGTCTCTTGAAAGTTTTTCATTTTTATAAAACTTTTTTGTAGATTATATTTTAGAGCTAATTGCCTTTGTGAATAAAGATAAATTACAAACAAAAAAAAATTTTTCAATATACTCTTGCGTTTAAGTTAATGAAAATAATAAAACAAAATTTTAAAATTTTTAATTTGTTGCATTTTAATTATTTTATTTAATTCACCTAAAATTTTTTTAAAACAAATTAGATCATTGAAACAAATTATTGCTTCATAATGTTAGAAATTTGCTCTAAATTTATTTTCATTGACTTTTGAAGATTATTTTGACCGGCAAATCTACATTTTCTATTTTTTAATTTTCTATTTTTTAATTTTCTATTTTTTAATTTTCTATTTTTTAATTTTCTATTTTTTAATTTTCTATTTTTTAATTTTCTATTTTTTGACTTTTCTATTTTTTTACTTTTCTATTATCCGTTTTTCTATTTTTTTAAATTTTCTACTCTTTTTTTTTCTAAATAAATTCTTCTTCAGAACTACTGATTATTAGTTGTTAATTTTTTTGTGGGTTTTTTTAAAAAATTTTTATCTTATAATTTAATTAATTTAAATAAGCTTATGTTTTCCAAATAATTAAAATTTCATTTCAATAAATTTAATTCTTCAACTTTAATTTTTATTATCATTATAGTTTTGGTTTTATAAGTTTTAATTCATTCAAACAAATCTAGACAAGCTGAATTAAAAATTTATTTAAAAGTTAAGTTTTAATTTTGAAAATTAAGATAAGTTGCCAAAATCTAAATTTTTATGAATATGATTATTAAATTAATATTTTGAAAAACTCACTTAGCTTTCTAAAAGAAAATTTATGAATTTTGATAAATGAAGTGTGAAATAGATAGATATTTTTAAATTAAACTAAAAATATTTTTTAGATTAAATATGAACTTTTACATTTTAGTGATCTCATATTGTTAATTGTTTAAATTAAAATATAGGTAGGTAATTAAAAAATAACAAAAGTTGATTCTATTATTAATTTAAAATTTTTATATTGAGTTTTTTTGAAAAGTTTCTCATTTTTACATTATTCAATATACTATTCAGAAATTTTTTATCAATTTCCAGCATTTTTTTTCAAATTGTTTGTAAAATTGATAATTTGAATTGATGATATGTTCTTTAAAAATTTAAACACAAATTTAACCTTGGCATAAATTGATAATTTTTTTTAAAATTTTTTATGCGTAATTTAAATTTTTGATTAATAAACTTAAGTTATATATTAATCAATAAATAAGATTTATATTTAATTAAGTGTAAATTAATTTATATCATCTTTAATTAGGATTTAAAAATATCATCTTTTAAATAAAATTATCTCTTTTTAAAAAAAAATTGTTTAATGTGCTATTTATCTTGAAATAAAATTTTCTATTTTGAAAAGCATTCATGAAAATTTTTTATAAAAACAGGACATTTGATTCATCTAACACTTTTTTTTAACGATTTAGGAAAATCTTTGTTTATTTATTTTTTTCAATTTTAAATACTACTTGAAATAGTATTTCCTAAAATGAAAAAACAAGTATTTTAGACCAACCCAATTTATCAACAAAAAAAAAAGTTATAAAATGCTTCTATCAATTCTTATTCAAAAGTTTCTTTATATATATGAAAAAAGAAAATGCTGTTTTATAATATTTTTTTAGAAAATACCCCTCCTTTGATATTTTAAAAAAAGAAAATTTTTCAGAAGACTTTTATTATTTTTAGCACGTTGGCTATGCCCCTTTTTTCTTTTCTAATTGAAACTCAGCGCCATTTTATTTTTTGCTAGTTTTTCAAATTTCGATTTGTTTAGTTTTATATTTTTACTTTGGCAAGTTTGTCTAAATTTGAAATTAATTATTATTGAAACGGTAATTTTTTAATAGTTTTATAACTTTTCATATTTTTAATTAAAACAATAATTTGAAAATTAATCTAAGTGAAAATTTTGATGTGTTTGATTAATTCACAAATAAATTTTTTGGTTTTCAAAATTTTAAGATTATAATTTTTCTAAAAATAACCTTCATATTATTTTATTCAAAAGTTTTTAATTAATTTTTTCTTTTTTAGAATCAAAAAAGCTAAAAAGTTTTCAAAATGAAATGTGTTTTAATTTTAGCTATAATCTTTTATAGCCAAAGTTATGTATTAGGCCAAATAGGATTTATTAATTGTCCAGTTAAAATTGCAACAGCATTAGTCGGAGATTGTCAAAAAAGATTACAAGAACGTTTAGATTTAGTAAATACTGCTGAACAAGAAATTGATGCTGCTGCACCATCAATGTTTAGATGTTGTTATTTCCAAGAATTTATACATTGTGTTGCTGAAGAAGTTAAAGCCGATTGTGGTCCAGGTGTAACTGATCAAGTAGAAAAACAAGTTGGAGATCGTTTTAGACAAATTAGTCGTCAATGTTCTAATTATTCTTATTATTCAGCATCTTGTATTTTTGTAGTATGGTTCAATGTAATTGTAATCGGAGCAATAGTATTTGGTATATTATTCTTAGGATGTTGTTTAGGAATATGTTTATGTAAATAAATAATCAACTAAATATTTCCAAAAAAAAATATATTTGCAATTATTTTACTTACTAAATTATAATGCTTATTTTATATATTCTGACAAATTAATTATAAAAATTATTAAATTATAATCTTCTAAAAGAAAAAGGGCCAATATCTAGTTTTTATTTCTAAAACAAAAGCTATATTTTTATTTGCATAGAAGCCAATTTTTTTTTATTTCATAAAACAAGAACAAATTTTTTTATTTTTTGTAAAATATTTTTAAAAAAGCTTTAATTAGAATCTTTTCAATATTAATTTACCTTTTAATTTTAAGATCAAATCATGTTTTTTTTGTAAAAAATTATTTCTAAATTTGTAATCATTTCTAAATTGTTTCTTATAAAAAAGAAGATAATTTTATAACAAAAATAATTTTTTATTAAAAATAAATTTTTTTTTTAAAAAAACCAGTTTAATTAAATTGTCGTTTAAATATTATGTAAAGCTAATGAAACAGTTGCAGATTTTTAAATCAACCAACTTAACATTGAAAATTTCTTTCACACTGCAATACTTTGTCGAAAATAGGCGTAAGAATCGTTTTTAAATACTAAATTACAATAGTAAAAAAGGTATTTCAAAACTTTATGTACGTTGAACTTTTTTTTATAATATTTCAACATAGAATAAAATATTGAACTTAATTATAAGCTACTGTTATCAATAAAACTAGAAGGTTATACAATTTTTCAAGTTGTTGATACATTAAAAATTTTGTTTTAAAGTTTCTATGGTTATAGGGTTTAAAATCTAGTGAAAAAAACATTTTAAAAAACAAAGTTTTGTAAACCTTAAAAAAGTTTATTTAAAAATATTGAATGACTATTAAACTTTTACTTGATAGATAATTTTCTTTTATTAAAAAAATTCTTGTATTTAATTAAATCTTTATAGGTTTCTTGATTAAAATGCAAGAATTCACAGGATAATTGATCAAATTAAAGGAAGTATTAATTTTTGTTTTTAATGCGATTAAAAATTATTAAGAGTACTAACAAATGTTTATTGTTTTTTGAGTCTTTTTTTAAATGAAATTATTTTGTATAAAGTTTAATTAAATTAATAAAACTTAATTTTTGTCTCTAGCATTAATTAAAAGTTTCAGATGAATCATCGTTATTTTCTAATAAAGTTTAGTATAAATAGATTCCAAGTGTTTATATTTATAAAAATTTTTCTTTTTTGTAATTTTCTTTATTTATATTCGTAGTCTTCTTTTTTTATTTATGTTTAGGGGTAATAGATCAACTTTTTTATGTTTATCATTAAAAATTGATCGTCTAAGGTTATTCAAATCACTTATATATTTTTTTGAATTGGTTTTCATTTTTTTAAGATGTAAATATTTCTCAATCATCCTATTACTTTGATATGAATTTAAAATTTTTGTGTAGATAAAGTAATAAAGCAGGAAATTTTACTTTTAACCATCTAATATTTTTATATAAGATGTTCAGATGTCGTTATGTTCATTTTACACAATCCAAACAAATTAACATCTAAGATTTTTATTCAAATTCTAACAGCAATTAAATCGTTTCATTTTTTTCTCCCCAACCATTAAGCCTTTAAAATTTTTAGTATTCTAACTTTTTCTTTCTTAACTCTGTTTCTTTTGTTCTTCATGTTCATAATTCAAATTTAAGATTTTGTTAGGATATGAATATGTTTTTAATAAAAAGAATTCTAAATTAACTGATTTATTTTGATCAAACATCAATAAGAACAGAGTATGTAGTTTTAAAAGTAAACCTTAAATGAATTAGATGAAGTTTGTTGAAAAGCTTTTGTTTGATTAATTTTTGCAAAAATTAATATTATTATTGCACACATACTACTGATTCTTTTTTTAACCATTCAGAAAAATCTTTGTTTAGTTAGATTTAGTTGATAAATAAATAAAAGAAAATTATTATACAAAAGATTTGCTAAAAAACTTAATTAAAACTAAGGAGAAGCAAACCCTTGTAAACTGTATACTTAGTGATAATAAAAAAGGAAAACAAAGACTACTACTACTAATTGAAACAGAATTACACAAACGATTTTTCTAAAAGAAATTGTTAATTGTTTTTTTATAGAAATGTAAAGGTCCTTTATCTAAATTTTATATAAGTAAATTTAATTTTTAATCAACTTCAATTTGATTTTTGAATTTGGTTAGCACAGAATTTATTTTTTTTATAATGTGTAGAGGTTTTTTTTTAAGTTTGAAAAATAAATAGAAATTGTACTCTTTTTTATATCTTCTGAATATAATTTAAGTTCAATTAATAGGTGTGCTTAACAAATATAAAGAGAAGTCTCTGGGAATATAAATCCTTTTTTTACTACTGTTAAGAGATTTTTTTTTAAATAGGACGAGTTTTACTAAAAATAAAGTTTACCTTAAAATAACATTCATTTTGTTATTTTGAGTTCAAAAGTTTATTTTTAATCGATAAATATTTTAATGTCATATTTATGATCCAAAATATGAAAATAAATTGATGGCTTCATCTATTGTTTCTGGTATAATTTTCAGAAATTTACATTAAGTTTCAAATAATACTTAATGAAGTTTTTTTTTATCTTTTGATTATTTACACTAGGAAGTTTGACTATTTAAGAACTTGATAAACTTTTTATTCTTTTGAACAAAGTTTTTTTATTGCCAAGATTCATCTAACTAATTATTTTTCTAAACTTTATTGTTCATTTTCTGTTCAAATTTGTTAAATATTTATGTTATGAAAATCAAAAAATTTAATGCTTTATTCAAAGAAATATTTGGGTATAAAAGATGTGTTTTAGTAAAATAATAATTTTAATGTAGCGACATTTATTTTAAAATTTAGCTGAGGTAAAAAATGAATATTGTGATTTAAAAAAAATCAAGCAGATAACTCTATATTTGTTTTGAATAGTTTTTTTATTAGCACCTAATGTACTTATTTTACTCAATAAATTTATTTTCTAAAAATTTAATATGAATTACCAAAGTTATCAAAAAGTGATTTTTTTTAATCAGACAATGGAGTCTCAAGATCTAATAATTGAAAATAATGTTCATTTAAGTTTGTGTTATTTCATTTAAAATCTTTTTTAAAGTTTGAAGCATTTTTATTTTCCAAGATCCAAAAATTTAACTGAAATTAAAAAATTTTTTAAAAAAAAAGTATGAAACTTATTTTAATCTCATTAAAAAGGTTTCTCAAAGTATTTTTAATTAAACAAAGCATTAAAGTATTTTCTGGTTTTGATTCTTAGAACTAAATTTTGAATCAAAGTTTTTCAAACTTTCCCAATTTCAAATTTGACCTGTAAATCAATATCAGCACCAAGATTAATCAAATAATTTTTGAGTTTAAATTACTTTTTGATCATCTAAATAAATACAATTTTCTTATTAAAAAAATTAAAGTTTTAGAATTAGATACTTGCTGTTTAAGATTTCCCAATAGAAAAGTATCCTTAAAATTACATAAAAAATTTTAGTATAGATTGCTGATAATTATCAAATTACTTAACAAAATTTAAGTCACCTGCTCTACAAGCTAAATAAAACTATTTATAATCATTTTTATAAGTTTTAATGTTAGTTACAGAAATAAATAATTTTATTTGCATTTACTTAGTCATAACTCAATGCTTTGTTTGATAAAACTTAATTTCTTCAGGATTAAATTATTAATCATTTTTAAATACTGTCAACATAAAATTTTTCTTTGTAGTAAATAGTGTTTAATTATTAATTTAAAAAAAATTTTAAATAATTTTCAACAGAACTGTACAAGCCTATTATTAAAGTTCTGTAAAAATAAATGTAATTTTTAACAAACCTCAATTTTTTTTTTTTTGAATTCCTTTTTCACAGAGATTTTTTCCTTTTGAATCAATAGAGTTATTTTCTCATGATTTTCAACAGGTTTCACAGCATTAACTAGGTTTCAAGATCAAGGCACATATTTTTAAAAAAAATATTTGATAAGAAATTTTTTTTCAAAAAAAACTTGTTTTAAAAAATAAAATGAAAACTTAGTTTTTTTTGTTTATTTGCTTTATAATATTATTCATTTTTAACATTGTATGAACTAATAACTAAGTCAAAATTTTTAAACTAAATAAAACTATGCAAATTTCTTAGGTCATTGAATTTTAATTTATAATTCATGAATTCATTAAAACTAATATTGTCTCAATAATCTAATTTCATGAAAAAATATTTATCAAATTATTATTAGCAAAAGTATAAATAAACTTACCTGTTTTTAGTAAAATCAAGTTTTGGATTAAGATTATTTCAATAATACTTGATTATATTTAAGTTAGACTTTGGTTTAATTTGTAAAACAATTTTTTTTTATTTTTAAACTAACCAAACCTGCCTAGATAATAAATTAATTAAAGATGGCGCTAAAAAGACATGCGTATTTTAAAAAATTAATCTAGAAGCTTGTTAAAACATCGTGTTTCCTTTTCCTTAGATTGTATTTATTCTTCACATTTGGGAAGCTAACCGTAATATATTTCTTTTTGTTAATAACCTGAACTTTAAACTAGTTTTGGTCAGTTCTATTTTGGAAATTATTTGAAGAAGATCTCCTTAATATTTTTTTTTTTCTTATTTTTTTTCTTTGTTGGAAAGTTTATTAAAATCAAACAAAAATGGTAAATTTCATTTTCTTATCAATTGTCTTTAAATTTTTTTTGTTCAAGTTTTTTCTAAATTAAATCAATTTTTTGATTCAAAACAACTTATTAAAATGAATTTTTTTCTTAACTTCTTAGGTTAACTTCACAGTTGACGAAATCCGTGGTATGATGAACAAAAAACGGAATATTCGTAATATGTCCGTTATTGCTCACGTCGATCACGGTAAATCTACTTTAACTGATTCTTTAGTATCAAAAGCTGGTATTATAGCTGCTGGTAAAGCTGGAGACATGAGATTTACTGATACTCGTAAAGATGAACAAGAACGTTGTATTACCATCAAATCTACAGCTATCTCTATGTACTTTGAGTTAAGTAAAAAAGATATGACTTTCATTAAATCAGATGATCAAAAAGAAGCTGATGGACACAATGGTTTCTTGATTAACTTGATCGATTCTCCTGGTCACGTTGATTTTTCTTCTGAAGTAACAGCTGCTCTTCGTGTTACCGATGGTGCACTTGTTGTTGTTGATTGTGTTTCTGGTGTATGTGTACAAACTGAAACTGTATTACGTCAAGCTATTGCTGAACGTATAAAGCCTGTATTGTTCATGAACAAAATGGACTTGGCTTTAATTACTTTACAATGTGACCAAGAAGATTTGTATCAAAAATTTGTTCGTATTTTAGAAAATGTTAACGTAATTATTGCTACCTATGCTGATGATAGTGGTCCAATGGGTGACATTAAAGTAGACCCATCTAAAGGATCTGTAGGTTTTGGTTCAGGTTTACATTCTTGGGCTTTTACTTTGAAACAGTTTGCTGAAATTTATGCTGATAAATTTAAAATTGACCCTGAGAAATTAATGAACCGTTTATGGGGTGAAAACTTCTATAATCCAGCAACTAAAAAATGGGCTAAAAAATCTGGAGATGGATACAACAGAGCTTTCTGTATGTTTGTTTTAGATCCAATTTTCAAAGTTTTTGATGCTATCATGAACTTCAAAAAAGAAGATACAACTAAATTGTTGGCTAAATTAGATATTGTTTTAAAAGGAGATGATAAAGAAAAAGAAGGAAAAGATTTATTAAAAATTGTTATGAGAACATGGTTACCTGCTGGTGAAGCTTTACTTCAAATGATAGCCATTCATTTACCTTCTCCTGTAACAGCTCAACGTTATAGAATGGAAATGTTGTATGAAGGTCCTCAAGATGATGAAGCAGCTGTTGCTGTTAAGAACTGTGATCCTAATGGTCATTTAATGATGTACGTATCTAAAATGGTACCTACTTCTGATAAAGGTCGTTTTTATGCTTTTGGTCGTGTTTTCTCTGGTACAGTAGCTTGTGGTCAAAAAGTTAGAATCATGGGACCTAACTACGTTCATGGAAAAAAAGAAGATTTAGTTGAAAAAGCAATTCAAAGAACTGTATTGATGATGGGTAGATATGTAGAACCTATTGAAGATGTTCCATCTGGAAACATTTGTGGTTTAGTTGGTGTTGATCAATTTTTAGTTAAAACTGGTACTATTACTACATTCAAAGATGCTCACAACATGAAAGTTATGAAATTTTCCGTTTCACCTGTTGTTCGTGTTGCTGTTGAAGCTAAAAATCCAGCTGAATTACCTAAATTAGTAGAAGGTTTAAAACGTTTAGCTAAATCAGATCCTATGGTACAAATTATTATTGAAGAATCTGGAGAGCACATTGTTGCTGGTGCTGGAGAATTACATTTAGAAATCTGTCTTAAAGATTTGGAAGAAGATCATGCACAAATTCCAATTAAAACATCTGACCCAGTTGTCTCATACAGAGAAACTGTTACTGAAAAATCTAAAATTATGTGTCTTTCTAAATCTCCTAACAAACACAACCGTTTGTTCATGATGGCAGAGCCTTTACCTGATGGTTTACCTGAAGAAATTGATGACGGTAAAGTTGGACCAAAAGATGATTTCAAATCTAGAGCAAGACTTTTAGTAGAAAAATATGACTGGGACGCTACAGAAGCTCGTAAAATTTGGGCTTTCGGTCCAGAAACAACAGGTCCAAACTTGTTAGTTGATGCTTCAAAGGGAGTACAATACTTGAATGAAATCAAAGATTCAGTTGTTGCTGGTTTCCAATGGGCTACTAAAGAATCTGTTCTTTGTTCTGAAAACATGAGAGGAGTACGTATTAATATTTACGATGTAACTTTACACGCTGATGCTATTCACAGAGGTGGTGGACAAATTATTCCAACAGCTCGTCGTTGTTTCTATGCTAGTGTTTTAACAGCAGAACCTCGTTTATTAGAACCAGTTTATCTTGTAGAAATTCAATGTCCAGAACCTGCTATTGGTGGAATTTACAGTGTTTTAAACAAACGTCGTGGTCACGTTTTCGAAGAAAACCAAGTTCCTAGTACACCTATGTTTATTGTTAAAGCATATTTACCTGTAAACGAATCTTTCGGTTTTACTGCTGATCTTCGTTGTAGTACTAGTGGTCAAGCTTTCCCTCAATGTGTATTTGATCATTGGCAAATCTTCCCTGGTGATCCAATGGACGGTAAATCAAAACCATGGCAAATTGTTATGGATACCAGAAAACGTAAAGGTTTGAAAGATTGCTTACCTGAATTAGATCAATACTTTGACAAATTGTAAACAATTTATTTTATTTTTTTTAATATGAAAAATTTAGAAATATTTTTATAAATAATTATGGAATAGACATTATAGTTTGTTTATCTTTTTGTAATTCTTGATGCATAAAGATTTTTAAATTAAATAAAACAAAAATTCTTAATTTAAACTTTATTTATAAAACTTGTGTATTTAAAGCGAGTATAAATTTTTTGATTAGGCTATTTCAAGATTTATATTTACAAAAAAAGTCCTTAAAATTTACTAAAATAAAAATTTCCTCATATTTTTTGATCTTCAAATAATTGAATATAACTAACATTTTCTTTTTAATATCAAGCTAAGAATATTTTTATAATCTATTAAATAAATTCTGAAAGAATCTTAAAAAAAAATTGTTAATAAATAAAAAGAATAAAATTTATCTAATTTTCATGAAATAACACATGACTCGTTTGTATTATTTTTTAAATAGCGTTTTTGTTTGATTTGCTGAGGCTGAATTTGTTGAACTAATTGTTGAGCTAATTGTTGTTGAATAATTAATTGTTGCTGATGCATTATTTGTACCATTTGCTCTGGTGGCATAGAAGTTATATTATTTTTAAGTTTTGATAATTTTTCTGGATTAATTTGTTTTAAATTTGATGTTTTATCATGTTTACAATTTAATTGCTTATTTTTTCTACCATTACAAGAATATTTTTTTTTTGAAATAACTTCGTCTTCTGATGATGAAGAACTATAACAAGATGATGATGAATAGCTACATGAAGAACATGTTGAGCAAACATCATCTTCTTCAACATAATGTTTTTTTCTTAAATATTTTTTCGAGTTATTTTTATTTTTATTATAACTATGATATGGTTTACTATGATGTTTATATTCATCACAACTATTTTTTTTTCTAGATGAAAAATTATTTTTACGATTAATTCTTCTTGGTGCTCTATTATTTTCATTTTCAATTACATTTGGATCAAAAGATACACTTTTTTGTTTGTAATTATTTTCAGAGGAAGCTTTATCAGAAACTTGATCTTTTAATAATGAATTTTTCTTTTTAGATAAATTGTTAGATGATGAGTTTTTAAATTGAATATTTGAGTAATGAATATTTTCTTCTCTTATTATATCTGCAGATGAAGTTGATGAGGAGAAAGGTTGTTTATTTACTTCTGAATTTTTAAATTGCACAATAGTGTCCATTTCAACTGTATTTGCAGTTGACGAATTATCTGTATCATTTGACAAATTATTAATAGGATAATTTTGACTAGAAAATTTTGGTAAATTAGATTTGTTATTTACAAAATTAAGTTTTTCATCTTTATAAATTTTATCAGTTTTAGTTTTTAAATTTGGTTGACTTTGATGAGTAGTTAAGCTTTTAAAATTACTAACATCATCTTGATAAAGATAATTTAATGAATTAGATACAGAGTTTATTTTAAGTTTTGAATTATTAAAAACTTCTTCAGTATTTTTAATTGGTTTTTTATTTAATTCTTTGTTCTCATAATTTTTTAAAACAGAGCCATCTTTAAGTTTTTCTTCTACAATAATAGGTTTTTGCTCTTTTAAAAGCTGCTCTTTTTTAAGTTTTTCTTTTAATTTATTCTCTCGTTTTTTGATTTTAAGCTGTTTTATTGTCTCAATAGGGTTTAATATTACATCAGGTCTATTATTTATGCTATTTGAATAACTAGCTTGTGACGTTGTTTCATTTGATGAATTATTAGAGCTTATTGATGATGTAGCTGATCTTAAAGAAGCACTATTTGAACTGTTCAAGTTTGTTTGATTTATGATTGTTAAACTATTATTACTATAACTTAAATTTTTCATCATGTTAAGATTTTTAAACTGAATCTCTCTTTGTAAATTTTCATCATATTCTGAACATTTACTTGAGTTTAAAGTCTTTTCATTGTTCTCTTCTGATAAAGAAACTATTGATGGAGTTGCGCTTGACATTCTTTCACTTGATTCACTTAAAATCAAGTTGTCTTCTTGAATGACAGGTAGCTCATAATTATTAGAATTGTTAGATATATTATTTAAATTTGATAGCTTTTGATTTGGTTGCTGGTCAGCAGGAGGTAAAGGAGGTGCTCTTGTAGGAGGTTTCAAAGTTACATTATTTAAACTAGAACCATTCATAACTGATAAAGGCTTTACAATTAATTTGGAATCAAGTTTTTCAATTTGATCTTCAGAAACAATAACACTATGACTGTTTAAATTATTATTGATTACATCATTAGTATTTAAGTAATTAATTTTAGGAATCGAATCACTTAAAAACTTTTTAGGTTTAAAATTTAAAGATGTTTGTAACATTGAAGCATTCAGTTTACTTACACTTACAGACTGTAAGCCATTTAAATAACTATTTTCTTCATCTATTGTGTTAAAGTTTATTAATTTTTTTTGATATAAATTAGATTGATTGCGATTAATTCTAGGAAGGGTACAATTATTAAAATTTGATTGTTTAGAATCATTCATCAAAGACAGATTATTTTGACTTAATTTAAGTATATTTTTGGGTATAATATCATTATTCAATATAGGAAGTCCAACTTCATTAATTGAATTAGAAAGTTTAAAGTTCATCATTGTTTGACTAGAAAATGTTTTAGTAAGAGAATTTTGAATGAATTTGTTTTCTTGATTTAGTTTTTGTTGTGTTTTTTTATTAGGTAAAGTAGAATAATGAGTTTGATTGATTAAATAGTTTTTAGATTCTTTTTGAATTTTCTCATTTAAAGAACAACTTAAATTAGAAACTAAATTTTCTTTTTCTAAATTAATTTCATCAGGTTTTTCAGATGATTTTTTTTCTACTGGTAAAACATTCGAAACACAATTTTCATTACTTAAGTTTAAATTACTACCTAGAACTTTCATTGTAGACAATGCTGAATTATCAATTATTATAGAAGTTCTAGTATAAGGTTTATTATTTACAATGACACAAGGAACTAATTTTTGATTATCTTTCTTTAATAAATTCGCTTTCATGTTTTCATTTATATCTTCTTTTAATCCATTCACTACTGTTATATCTTCAGTTTTTTTAAAATTATTTTCAATATTTTGATCTTTAAAGTCTAAATCATCTGTATGATTATTTTTATCAAAAGAGGAATTAAATAGAAGTGATAGTGAAGTCATTGAACAAGATTGATCTGATGAGCTTGTAGAAAGCTGATTGTTTGTAATATTAATTTGTTGATCTTTAGAATCAGGCTTTAAAGAATTAAAATTTTTTGCTAAGTGAAACATACTAGAGTTTTCATATTCATTTTTTATAACTTTTTCATCTGTTTTTTCTGGTGTACTTAAATCATTATCAGATAAAACAATAGAAACTGATTTGTTTTCTGACGAAGATGATGAAAAACTTAAATTATCTTGATTTGATGATTTAAAATTTTCTTCTACAACAGATTTTAAAGCTGGCTTGCGAACACTATTTCTCAACTTATCGTTCATTTTCATTAATCCATTGTTTAAATTATTGAGATCTTTAGCTTGTAAAGCTTGGACACATTCATTTGAACAATAAATTTGTTTAGCTGAGCTACTTGGCAAATAATCTGAGTTAACTAAAGAAACACCACATGTGTCACAATGAAAACATTCTGGAGATGCATGCCAAAAATAGTTTTCAAATTTAACAGGGTTTTGGTCACAATTAATCAATTTATCACATCTAGCACAATATTCTCCAAATAATTGGTCACAACAACTAAGACAAAATGGAAATATTTTACTATCACAGGCATTAGTATTAGAAAAATTTTCTTGTATATCTTTCAATTTCATATGGGTCCGATTATTTTTTTTATTTATATCTGCCATTTTATATTGTTGACCACCTAAAGGTAATTTACAATTAAAACAACAAAAATGAGATACATGCCAAGCTTTTCCTTCTGCTTGAGTACATTTTTTGTCAAAAATAAGTTCTTCACAAAAATCACATCTTGGTTTAAATAATTCAAGAAAATGTCTTGAACAATAAATTCTTATTGGTTTTTCACCTGGTATAGTACGTGGATCAAGAAATGCACGAAAATCAACTAAAATTTCATTACATGTTATACATTGTAAACAATCAATATGAAAATAGACATTTAACAAAGCAGGTGTTAATTTTTGCTCGTTTTTAAAAGTAGATGAATTAAAATTAAGACTACTTAAATCAGCTTGAACACAGTAAAATTTTTTGTCGATTATCTTTTCACATTTTGAGCAAAAAACAAAATCTTCATGAAATTTATCTACTTGTTGACTATCTGTTTTTTGATTAGAACATTTTTCATTATTAATATGAAGTTTAACAGGTATAGAGCAGATATTTTGTTGAGCTCTAAGAAATTTAAGTTCATTTGACAAATGTGGATTGTCAGCTAACAGGCGTTCATCCTGTTCAGGTAATTGGTAAAGCAGCTGTTGCAATCGCCAATCCATTCCTTTATGTTCTTCTAAATAAACAGATGGCAAAGTAATTATAGAATTTTGTTTTAATTTTACAGGTTTTTGGTTACATTCACTTTTTTTATTTAAATTTATTGTTTTTAAAGCTGAATTAAGAAATGATATCTTATTTGTTTTTTTTTTTTTAGTACAGTTCAAGTAATCATTAAGAATAATTTGATCATTTAAAACTGAATAAAGATTAACTTGATCACAATTTTTTTTTGAATTTTCATCTTGATTATCACTGAAAAAAATAAAAATATTAAACTTGAATCCAAATTTAAAAAAAAGTTTTTTTTATGAATTGTTGGTTAATTTAAAGAAACAATTAAGTTTGACCAAAAAACAAGTTTTATTTAAGTAAACTATCTTTTAATTTGAAAAAAACGTAATTAATAAACGATTTGCAGGAAATTATTAAAAATTCATTATAAAAAACAAAAAACCAAACAAAAAATTTTCAACAAACGGTCAAAACTTAATGATCAGCTATATAAATTTAAAATAAAAAGCATAAAATTTTACAAACATCTTTTTATTTTTTTTATTTTGAACAATATGATGCTTTATTGGCAAGCTAAAACTATTAAATGAAAGAAATTAAGTTTCTCAAATACACACTACCATTTCTTAGATGCGTGTTGTTAAGAGGGCGCGACTTTAAAAGCCAGTAAAAAAATTATCAAACTTCATGAAGTAGAATATAAAAGGCATCTCTTTAGTTGTTTAGCATTGATAAAAAAACGGCGGTAAGGTAGAATAAATTAGACAAAAACTAAACTAAAAAATTACCACACCATATACCTGTAGTTGTATTTTATAATTAAGCTTATACTACAATATTTAAACAGCCGTATTTTTCTTTTTTAATGAAAATATTGCAAAGCTTTGTTATATTCTATAATGACTGGTTCAACAAGTGAAATAATAGAGTCTGGTACAGTGACCAAAGTTGAAAAAAATTATTAAAAAAAAAATCTGAGTTTTAATAATTTCAAACAATATGATTTTTTAAAAGGTAGTTTGCACAAGTTAACTAAATCTTTTAAACTGAAATTTCATAACTTATTTTTGAGTTAGAAAAAGGATAAATTTTTTTAAATAAAAATTTAATTTTTATTTCAATTAACCAGTTATTCTAAAATTTTCCATTGCATAACTTTTTAAAATGGACAAAAAAATTATTAAAAACAAAAGCTATTTAGATTTTTGAAAAAATATTTCTTCAGTAATAAGGTCTATTTTAGTTAAATTTTTTTAAGAGGGTAGTTATTTAACCTTGGATTCTTTTTTTCTTCAACAAACAAGATAGCCTTAAAGCAAAATTCAAAATAAACAAAAAAAAACTTTAATTTAAAATAATTTCGAATTTTAAATAAATTTCTGAAAAAATACATTTTTTGTAAAATGATGCAGATAAAGTTTTTGTGGTTGGTAAAAAAAAATTGAACAAAAAAACAAGTTAAGTTAACTTTAAAATCAAGATATTGAAAAATGACAATAGTAGAGTGTAGGTAAATTAAGTAAAGTAAGAATGCTTTAAAAAGCAAATAAAAATCATCATTGGTGGCTTAGTATATAAAATTCTTAGCAAAAAAATTTTTGATTACTATTTTCATGATTTTGTATTGGACTTGCCCTTTACCTACCTTAAAAAACAGTGCTAAAGATTGTAATTTCTTAACTATCAGCCCACACAGAAAGAACAATTCTGTTTTAAAATAATCTTTATTTATTGAACAATGTGAATAAAACATCTTATTTGATTTTAAAATCAGAATCTCTAGTAGCTTAATGTGTCTTCATTTAATAAAAACTATTTAGAGACTAATTTTTATCCTCCCTTGTAAAAAAATTTTTTTTTTAAAGATGTTCTAAAAATATTAACATCTTAATCCTGAAAAAACTTAATTACTTTATTCAAGACTAAATATAGAAACTCTATTAACGTTATACTAGTTTATAACTTGTATCTGTATCAAAAAAAATTTTTTTTTGATTTAAAAAAACTTTAAATAACTTCAAATTGATCTTTCTAAAATACTTATTAAATTAATTTAAATGTCATTATAATATAAACAGTTTTTGTTAAGATCAAGTAACATATTTAAAAGTGAAGCAAAAAAGTTATTATATTCTCTCATTTTTAATAGCACATGTTTTATTAAAAAGTCTGAAGATAATTTATTAATTAAAAATATTTTAATGAAATAGTTTTATTAGATTTAATAGCTTAATGAGAAAACTAAAAATATCTTTTGAATTCATTGATTTTTTTAAAGAAAAAAAGTTTATCAGATTCTTAACTATTAAAAGTTTTTTAGATATTCATGAGAATTTTCAGTATCAAATATACATCAATATCAAATGACGAGATAAAACTTGAGAATTTAATGTAAAGATAAAGTTTTAATTCTATAAACTTGTCCAAAAATATTCTTTTAAACAAAAAAAAAAAATTTCCACTTAAAACTGTATCATTGAAGCCTTATAATTTTAATTAATTATTCATTTTGGACAAAATAAAATAATAAATGTTTGAATAGTTTTATAATTAAGAAAATTTAAAACAGACGTTTTAAAACAAATCAATTTTGTATGAGAAAATGCTCTCATTTCAAGGGTCAACTTGACAATCATATAGCCTTTTCACACAAGTTTTAGGGAAGTTTTTTTTAAGATAGAGAAAGTTTTCTTTTCTAAAATTCTATGTTTAAGCTTAAGATAAAGTCAAGGCTTCAAATTAAGAGGTTGCTACTGGCTAGTATAAATGGTTTTGTTCAAAAAAAAAAAAAAAATTGGTCTGGGAACATACATGTTTCTTTAGTCACTAAAGAAACGTATAAATTTTTTAATGCAAATTTTAAGCATGTGAATTGTATTCAAGTAATTCCCATCACTAAATAGCTGTGTAAAGATGTGTTTTTGTAAAAATCAAAATAAAAAAGCTTTCAAAAATAAAAGTTTTGATTTTTGATAAAAGATTTTTGACTAAAATTATTCAAATTTTATTCTTCCTTTTTGAACTGTTTTACAAAATAATTTATTTCTTTTTTTATAAAAGTAACTAATTTTTTTCTAAATCATCCCAAAATGTTATTAAAATAACGTTTTTTAGAATTAAAAAAACTGCTATTAAAATGAAATAAAATTTATCAAAATTTTTTTTAAAGTTTACTAAATCTTCATTGTCATAAATGAAGTAAAATTAAATTTTTAAAGAAAAAATAACTAAAAACTTTTTAAACGTTAACTTTGAGTTTGAATTCAAATCAATGTAAAATTAATCTTTTAAATTGAAACTTAATCAAATTGTTTTAAGGATTAAAATGAATAAAAAAACTGACTAAAAAGTAAAATTGAACTAAAAAACTATTCATGTTAATCAAAACGCTATTAAAATTAACTGAAACTTAGTTTTTAATAAAAAGATTTTACTTAATCAAAAATTTTATTTAATTTAAGTATATTTTGAAAGAAAAAAAAATTAATTTTTTCATTTTATATTAAACTTTATCTTATATCAAAAACGAAGATTTAAGTATAGGTGAAAGATACAATAAACACCTTAAATTAGGAGTGTGTATTTTATTTTTTAATTGTAAATTAAAAAAAAATATTTTCAATTTAATTTAAAATTCAAACTAGTTAATTTAATTTTAGATGAAGAATATTTAAAAAAAACTTAATCATTTTTTGATCAAAATTGAATTGGTTATTTTAAACAATTCTTTTTAAAAAAAATTTGAATATTTTTTTTTTATAAAAAGGTTTAGTAACTGTGAACACAATGAAGTCCTTTTTTATTCATTTTTTTCTTTAATAACAATTAGCAATTAATCTAAATTTAGTTTAAATTTTTGAATGCTTGATAGATTTTATTTAAGAAAAATTTTTAAAACCAATTATACTCTATTAAATAGTAAAATATTTTCATGTTTTGAAAAATGTTTATTGAAATATTCTTTTTTACAACTAAAAACAAAATAATTTTTGATGTCACTAAAATTGAAAATTATTTTTGAATCATATATAATGGTTTAAAACAAAAAATTTTAATTAGAGAATAAAAGTTATTCCGGATTTTTATTCTGGTCATTTATTTTAAATTAAAAAGTGGAGGTGGAGGACGACAGCTGAAAGATAATAAAACGCGCCTAAAGTTTTAAAAGTTTAATTTTAAAAAAATAAAATTTTAAACAAATGTTTTGAAACGTGAAGAGCACCCATTATGAATTAAAAAAAAAAAGGAGATGGTTGCATGAATGGACATTTATATAAATTTAAAACTAAAATTTAAACAAAAGTTCAGTAGTTTCGACCTGTTGCTACTGTCTAGATAAGACATAAAGTCAATGTTTAGTATAAAATTACACAGTTGGTTAATCTTTTCATTAAACTTAAAATCTTGTTAAACTTTTTTTTAGCTTCTGATCAAATAATAAATTCGTTTTTTTTTCTAGCTAAAAAGTTTTGTTAAATATTCAAAAACTTAATTCATTTTCACTAAATGTCTAATCATTAAAAAAAACTATTTTTAGAATTGATGATGCTTCAATTTAAAACTAAAACTTTTCTTTAAAAAATTCAATAAATTTTTTTTCGAAAAAAATTTTTCTAAAACTTTTTTTTAGATGTCAAACATTTAAATTGAAATTTTATAAAATGTTGAAAATTGAACTTTAATATAAATATTTAAGCACTTTGATAATGATTTGTAATTAAATTGAAATCGATTTAAAAATACTTAATCATTCCATTAAAGGAAATAAAATTTTCCTACATGAAACAGTATTACAATATTTGAAAATTCTTTGATATCTTAAATAATAATTTAGGATTAAACTTGAAATTATTTGCCTACACAAAGTAGCCATCATTAGATTTTTTTAAATAAAAAAAGTCGATAAATATAAGTTGCCAAAAAAAACTAAATTTAATTATTAGTAATTAAGCTTAATTAAGATTAAAAAAAAAATATTAAAAACGATAATTGAGATTTAAACTTTTATAAAACGAAAGAATTAATTTTTTAATTTAAAAAAAAAAAGTATGTAACAATAAAAAAACCAGTTATTGTTCAAATAAAACTTTGCAATTGACAAGTTTTATCAATTAGTTGAAAAGCTTTTTTCTCAAAAAAAACTGATTAATTGGTTACTGTAATCAGATGTATAAATGATGAAACAATGTCTTTAATTTTTTTAAAAGAATAGAATTTCAAAACTTTATGATTTAAAACTAATTGATTCTTATTTTTTTTAAAATTTCTTATTGACCTAAACAATAGAAAATCAAAATTATCATTTGCATCAATTTTTAAGTATAAAGTTCATAATTAAACAAAAAAAACTCTCTTTTGTTTTTCTTTATTAAAAAAATTTGTTTTAAAAAAAAAAAAGTAAAAATTTGATTCTTCATTAAAACCAGATGTTCGCAAATATTATTTTTTTTTTTTAAATTTTAATTACACAGTTAATTTGTTAAAAGTAATAAATAAAATTTGATCAAAATCTAAAAAAATACGCACGTTTTTGTTCGACCATTTAAAAGACTAGTAAGCTTTATGCTCTTAATCCAATTCGTGGAATCCTTCATCTTTTTTTTTTAAATTTAGTAATTCATATAAAATTTTATGCTGAAGTGTTGGGTTTTTAAAAAAATTTACCTAAAAAAAAAAATAAAATTTTAGTTTCATAAGGCAATAAAAAGTTAATGTTCTATTAACTCATCTAATTATTTTTATAAAAATACTTTCTAATTAAGAAAAATTTAATTTTAAAAAGTTTTCCTTAATTTATGAAAGTGAATCGGTTTGATTATATAAAGTTTAAAAAATTTCAGAAAAAAAGTTATCTATAAATTAATATAAATCAATTAAAACTATTATTTGGACAAAAATTTTTCAAAAAACTTAAGAAAAAAAATTAATAAAAAGCCACTTTATTTGATAAACACCCAAAGCTTTATCATGCTACTAAAAATTTTTGATAAACCTTAAAGAGCTTTAATTATTTTAATACACAGTTTGGTTAATTAAATGAAGGAAAAAATATCTATCTTCATTATTTTTCACAAACAAACAAGAAAAATTATTAATTATAATAACATTTTTTGAGTAAAAAAGGTAGGGTTGAATAAAGTGATTAAATTTTGATGTAAAAACTATTTTAACTAAATATCTTTTAATGAATTTAAATGATGAATTTTCTTATAAGAATACCTTTTTAAAAAAGTTCTTTTCTATATTTACAAGTAAAAAAAAATTAAACTTAACACAATCATAATAAAAATTTTTCATATAAAAAAATCAACTTATTTTAACTAATTTTAAACAGTAAATAATGAAAATCTTTTGAATTTAGATGAATTCTTAATTTTAATAGTTGATTAAACCTAAGTTTTTTTTTCGATTAGACTAGGTATTGAATATAAAGAATATTATTATAGCCTGGCCCATAAATCAAATAAAATAAGTATTAAAATCACAACCTTTTTTCATTAAAATTCTACCCTTGACAAGAAAAACGCGATTGCGCATTGAATTGAATGCTTAAGGGAATTTTAAGGTAGAAGGGAGCAAATTTATTTTAATAAAAATATAGCAAAATAGTTTTTTTGTTGAGTTTTAAATTTGAATAAAACTATGAATTATGAAAAACGTTTTAATTATTTTTACCTGTTGCTATAAAAGCTTTTAAAAAAATGAACTTTAAATTTTATTAAACAAAAGATAATTCATTTTTCTAAGTAACAAACCATAATCAACATTTAATTAGCTGAAACTAAATTTTTTAACAAGTTAGTTATGAAATACTTAAAATTTCTTTTTAGATTTGTTGAAAAGCAGCTTCATTCAAAAAAAATCAATTTATTTGTTTCGAAAGTCTAAAATTACTAAAAATATAATTGTAGACTATTTCCATGAAAAAAAGTATGTAATTAGACAAATCTTTATATCTTGATATTCAATAAATAAAAAATTAATTTCAAAAAAGAAGAAAAAGTTTATCAAAATCGAATCTTTATGTGATTTAAATCGTTATTTTTTATTTTAAAAAAATTTTAAATTTAGAAAGTAAAATTATTTTTGAATAAACGTGAATAAAGTTTCTTACAATTTATAAAGATTAAAAATTTTTTACAACGTTTATCAATAATCAAAATACATGAAGACCGTGTATAGAAAAAAAACTTTCCATCTTAAAAAAAAGGTTGGTTTAGTTTTAGACTATGATCACCTTTTAGTCGTTTGTACTTAAGTCTAATTTCATTCAAAGAATCTATTTAAAAAAATATTTTTAATAAAACTTTTCAAAAAAGATGTTATTGATGATGTTGATTTATCTGAAAATAAATCTTTTTTGTTTCTAACTTTAAATTTCTCTTTGAACTTATAGTAAGTTGAAAAAAAAGTTTAGATTAACTTTTTTTTTGAAAAATCTTAGTCTACTTTAAAAAGAATGATGGTGATATTTAAAAATCTGAATAAATAAAGTTTATTAAAATCGTGAGCATTTCAAATGAAAAACTCATTTAAAAAAAATAAAAGAGAATCAAAACTTTTAATTATTAAAACATAGGATTATTAAAACAAAGAATTAAAAATTCATTAATTTCCATTAAAACATAAATAGTTTTGAATATTTTTTTTTTACTTAAAAACTGATAAGTTTAAAGTTAATTAATACTCAATTATTTGAAAAATAAAACTAAAAATAAGTTTTATTAAGTTTAGAGGTTATTTTTTTTTTTTTGAAGAGTATCAAAGGTTGATAACTAAACGGTTGAAAAAATAATGAAAAGTTTCTCAAATTGCATGAAAAAATTAATTAAAAGTTGAAATAATGAAGAAGTAAAATTTTGAAAACTTAATTGAGATAAAAATTTTATTAAAATTTTAATTAAAGATGATACTGATTTCAAAGTAATTGTTTTATATAATAAAATTTAGGTTGATTTACAAACCATAAAGATCATACATTTGAAAAAAAATTCAAAAAAAAGTTTTCGAAATAAAAATTTGAAATAATTCTTTTGCAACTCAAATGAGTAGATTTAATCATTAATAACTCAATAAAAAATCAAAGTTTTAAATAAGAAATATTAATAAACTTTGACAGATAAAATTTAGATTAAAAATTATTTAAAAATAAAAATTTTTTGAGTTTATGGTTATGAGTATTCAAAAATTATTTACCTTTTTTTAAATTTTTTTATCACGAAATGATGATTATGAAAATATTTTAGAATATAAATATTTAATGTATATCCGTTGTGAAATTAAGTTTCAAAAAAGAATTATTCAAATTTAAAATTGAATTTCAAAAATCACTAAAATTAAAGTAAATATTAATATTGAAGAAAATGTGTTCAAAAAAACCACCAATTTAAAAAAAAAATCACTAAAATATTAAATTTTCTTAAAAGATCACTTATAATATATTATATTTTTATAGAAATTCACTTAAAAATATCAAAAAAATCGTTTAAATAATTTTTGAAATTTAATTTTCAAACTAAATAACTTAATTTTCATTTCTTTTTTTAAAAATAAGCACATCTTTGAAATAATTTTTTTCTTAAAATTGAACTTAATAAAAAACTTTAAAAATACAATCTACAGTTTTTGAAAGCAAAAATAAACTGAACACATCTAAAATACTAGTCAATTGTTTTTTTTTTTTTTGTAAATTGGTTCCCAAGTCAAAAAAACTTGATTTTTTCAAGCGTTCAATTTTAATTTTCATTTTAGATCTAAAACTTAAAATTTCAGTTATGATTGTTAAATAGTTATTGCAGGAAGAAAAAAAAAGCATCAGAAGCAAAATTTGAAAATAAGCTAGCATGAAACTTTATATCGTCAATGATTTAGAAAGTCTTATAATAAAAGCCAAATGTTTTTATTATAACCCTCCTACTTCTACCTGTTGAAACACACTTCATTAACTCCTACCAATTTTCTTTACTTTTTTTTTTAGTCTATCTTGCAGATTATTACCTAATGTAAAATAATTATGAAAATAAATTTTTCTGTAAAAAGCTGATTAGTTAAAATATAAGCTTCTGAATAAGTTTAAATAACGAATAAAATTTTCCTTTTTTAAAAACTATTTATGAATCATTGTTAAAATTTTTCAATTATTTTATTAGTTCAATCAAAACTCATTTTTTAATTAAAAATTTCTTAAAAGTAAGATTACATTTAAAATTCAATTAAACTATTAAAAAATAAAATGTAATTGTGTTTGAAAATCAAAAAACTCAAAGGTTTAATTTGAGTAAGACTAGTTTTAGAAACTAAGAGCTTACAAGATTAAAAAAATTTTTTTAGGTAAAAGCACAAAAGACAATTATTCAGCTAAAAAAGTTTTAAAAAATTTATTTTTAACGATAATTTCTTAGATAACATTTTCAGAAAATATTAACAAAAAAATAATTAAAAGGCTAAGATTATTTAAACCCAAAAAAAGTTTTAAGAAATTTTTAAATTTATATCTTCTCTGTTGATATAAACTTATTATTATTTTTAAGTTTTAACATGAAAATCAAATTATCAATAATACTAATAATCATAAAAAAACACAAAAATAAAACTTAATAACAAAGAAGTTAAAAATATAAAAGATTCATTAAACCAGTCTGTATACTAAAATTATTATGACTTACTTATTTAGATGACATATCAGCCATGTTGACAATATTTTGTTCAATATCAGCTCACCTCTATTTAAGTAATCTCTTACGTATAGAAAACTCATGCCATAATATTTTTTATTTTTTTTTAGTTCGTCTTGTGATATTAAAGTTGACAATCAGTTGTTTGACAATATAACTGATTTTAGTTCCTCTAGTAAGTTTCTGAATTGCTGTATCTTTTCCAGAGTCAAGTTAATTGCACATATTCATGAATTTCTAGGTGACGAAAACCATATTCGCTGGCATCTGTGTAACCACAAACATTGTCTAACTCTGATGGGCCTTCAAAAAACAAGAAAAATTTCCCGTTGATTTCATATAACTTATTATTTTTAATAGAATTTCGTAATGAATTAAAGTTGAACTCTGCGAATTCCGATATTCAATTTATATATATGTATAGGTCTAGTATAGTATTTAATACAATTAACTATACCTTTATTTAACTTTTTACAGTTGTCTTATCAATTTGTTTTGAAAACCAATTATGAATTATTTGAAATAATTTTTTAATAGCTCTTAATAATGAAATGTAATTAATAAAAAAACTAAAATTTTTTGTTTAAAAAAAGCTTTTCCTAAAAATAAATTTAAGTAACTTAGTTTCTAATTTTGATTAAAATTTTTGTGTTAAATGCTTACATATTTTAAATGAATAGCGTTTTTAAAAATTTCATTAGATTAATAGGATGTAAAATTCAGTCAATAATCTCAACTAAAACCCAATAACAAGCTGGATCTTCAATAGTTTACTACCACAATAATATTGTGACATTATAAAAATTTGATGTTTAAAATGCGCGCCAGCTACTTATTAGCTAAATATAACATTTATGTTTAATTCACACTAAAATTTTATAAAAATAAGTTTGGTTTGTTTTTGTTTATAACTTTACTAAAAAGGGACTTTTTATAAATAAATATAAAGCGCTTCTATCGACTTCGAAATAAAAAATTGTCAGCTAAACGAGAAGCATTATTTTCTGCTATTAATTATTAAATTACATCAATTTTGTTTAAAAAAATTAATTCAGTTAAATAAAATCAATTTAATTATAAAAAAATTGTGTGAGTTTATGAAAAAACAAGTTCGATAATTGATTATTAATTAAAAAATATTTTAATGTTTTGATAAATATTTTTGCTAATGTTAGTTAAAATGAAAGTTAAAATATTCAAAATTATCTAATTTATTGCATCCAATTTTATTTTTATTTGTAAGGTTAAATATAATAATAGAATTTTTTAATTTTTTGTTCATAAATTAGAGTTAATTTAAATAAAATTTTTCTTAGACATTTTATTATTTTTTCTTTAATTTTTTAGTTTTTCATTTGATTAAGCTTTTTTAAATTCAATTCAGTACAATCTAAATTTTAAATTAAATAATTTGATTTCAAGCTTTATTTGTGATGTTTGTTTTATTTATAATTTAAATTTCTTTCTTTTTGTTCTAGATGTCAAAATTTTTTTAGGAATGTAAACAAATCATTTTTTTATGAAAATCAAAGTTTAAATGTTTTATGACCAACATTTAGCTTAAATTTAATTGAATTAATTTCAATTATTTCTTTTGAATTAATATATTTTAAAATAAAAAAAAAATGAATCAACATCAAATTTTAACTGGTGCAGTAAATGCAGGAGATAATTGTTATTCAGTTGGTAGTGTAGAAGGTGTACCATTTACTGCTTATTCTGCTGGATGTAATATAGTTATACTTGCTAATAATTTTCAAAGAGTTCAAATAATACCTGGTATTTTACATGGAAATGTACAAGTTAATTGCTTAGATTGTTCAACTGATGTTGGAAAAATAGCTGCTGCATATGGTAAAGAAATTTGTATTTTCGAGCCTACACCAATTTTAGATGGAAATGCAGATCATAAACTAAATTATAAATGGATAAAAACTGCTGTTGTACAAGCAGATTGTATTGTTTCTGTTATTTCGTGGAACTTAGAAGGAACTAAGTTATTAACTGGCGGTAGTTGTATACAACTTTGGCATTTAGTTGGTGATAATAAAGAAAATTTGGATTTTGATAAAACATGCAATTTTTGTTATAATTCTTCCTGTACATGTAATGAAAATAAAGGTTTAAATTTTCAATGTGGGGATGATACAAATGATAATCAAGATAATTTGACATGGGCTTGTGTTTGGCAATGTTCTACAGCAACTACTGTTTGCTTTTTAAATTTTTCTCCTGATGGATCTTTATTTGTTTCAGCCGGAGAAACTGATAGGCTAGCTAAAATATGGTATAGATCTGCAGCTAATCATGATTATTCAAGTCAGTCAAATATAATAGGATCTGAAGCAATGCAAAAACGTTTAACATCTCATGGAACAACAAATGTAAATTACACTTTTGTTTATATCGTTCATCCTAGAGCTATTACAGGTATCTGTTGGAGAAAAACTAGTAAATACATGCCAAAAAGTTCAGTTGCTAATATGCTTGTAACTTCATGTAAAGATAATATTTGCAGGTTTGTTGAAATACTTATAAAATATTTTCAATTTTTAAATTTTAATTTCTTTAAGATTGTGGGTTCAAACGTTATTACCAGAAGATGGATTAGTCAACTTTAATTCGATTGAAGGACTAGAACAAAATACTGTACCTCGTGTTCATACAACAAGACATAGACAAAAAATTATGCAAAGATTAAAACATATGAAAGCTTTTAGTCAATTTAGAAAAAGACATACTTCTAATTCTAAAACTGATGAAAATGAATCGAATTCAATTAATAGTAATCAACCAATACCAAATATGCCAAGTACTTATTCAGTTCATGATTTCCATTGTTTTGGCATACATGGGGCAACAATGATTCCAGGAATACATTTTCATTTAGCAGCTTCAATTAATGCTAAATCTGATATACCTTTAGTTCCAAAATTAGAAGATGATTTAAACAATATTAATAATAGTAATGAAAGTAAAGTTCAACCTTGTTTTGTGATGCATTGGTTAAATAACAAAGAAATGATTTTTACTCAACAAGCAGAAAAACTTTTACAACAAATAAGTAAAAAGATTTTTAAAGCTGAAAATATCAGAAATAATAAATCAAGTGAAAATGAAGAAACTGATGATAATTTAAGTAATGATGAAGAAATGACTAACGATGAAAATCAAGTTGATTTGTCGAGTGATAATTTTGAAAATGAAATGAATAGTAGTACTATAAATGCTGAAGCAGGTAAAAAATTCAGACACAAACTATGCAAAAATGTAGGTGTAACTAAAAAATTAAAAAAGAAGAAAGATCATATTTTAAAACATTTGCAAGAAGCTTCTTTACATCAAAACATCAACAGTAGTCAAAATACTAATTTTTCAGATAATAAATTATCAGATGGGGAAGCGATGGCAGATGAAAGTAATTCTGGTCAATCAGTCAATAATAAAAACAATTCAAATAATTTATCTAATTCTCATTCAAATGTTGATCTTTTACTGAACAGTACTCCAGCTGGAGCAACATATACTTCTTTAGGAGATTTTATAGATCGAAAATTTGAAACTTTATTAAGAGAATGGCATACTTCTTATGATCTTTTATTTTCAATTCATCCAGTTGATGGTAGTTTATTAGTTTGGCTGGTAGAATGGTTAGACGAAACATGTCCTGGTTCTTTCAGACAAGCACAAGTTAGTTTTTCTTCTCGTATTCCAAACGCTATTCCTCTTGGAGACGCAATTACTATGTCGCATAATGTTTCTTTATATGCTCCTCAAAGTTTTCTAGATTTAAGGTTTATTATTTCAAAAAATGAAAGACAAGATTTGAGCTCAGATTCTTATGGCTGCTGTGATCAAGATGATAATGAAGAAAAAGAAAATAATAATTCAACTCAAAACAAAAATTTAAATGAAGAAAAAAACTCAAAAAACAAGGATTACTTAGATTATTTTAACTCTAATAATAGTAATTTAGACATTAATAAAAATAAAATTTTACTTTTAACTCCTACTGTATGTATGGTTACAAAACACAATAATGGATCTTTAAATCTTTGGCATATTGGTTTTGCAGAAAACACAAATTTTACTCAAGTTTTAAGTATTAGCCACGAAAATAGAGTTTGTGGTCATCGTTTCAGAGTAAATGACATTTCTTGTCATCCTGTATTACCTTTATTACTTACAACATCTCATCATAATTTACCTGGAAATAGCTTAAATAATTTTAAAAATAATTCGAAAAATTTACTAAATGATGAAAATAATGAACAATTACAAGGATTACCTAACTCAGGTTTTTGTTCTGAATTAATTTTATGGAAAGTAGATTCAGTAGGACCATTATCAAAATCTGGAGGTGTTACTGAATTAGCAAGAATAAATTCTCCTAATACTGCTGCATTCGCTAATGTCGCATGGATACCAACTTTATTACCAAGTACAACTCTTGGATCTATATCGAATTCCCCATCAGCTTGTTTTATTGCTTCAGATGGTAATCAGCTCCATGTTTATCAATCTGTAATTGACGCTCGCACATTATTAGCGGAAATGAGTTCTTCTCGTAAAACAATAAGTTTAGATTCATCAGGTTCTTTTGAAGAAAATGCATTTGAAGATTTTGGATACAATAAGAATAATCTTAAAGACGCATTTAAAATTGTTAGTTTACAATCTACTTCAAGACCAGGCTGTATTTTAGAGCTTGATGCTATTACAGATGCTAGTCATGATTGGCAAAACACTCAGTTACTGCATGTTTTTCAAGATCAAATGATAAATGGAGATATTACATATAATAAAAAAAGTAAAGAAGAAGAAAATTTAGATAATCCTAGTTTCTTTGAGCCTGGACTAGATGCTGTTGTAGATTTGAGGCATAGTGAAGTTTTTAATGAACCGTTTTATTTAGTTTTATTAGAAAAAAATGAAAATCAACAGTCAGTTTTACATATGTGGAAACTTATAATATCATCTAAAACCGATGAAACTAAAATAAATAAATATTCTTACGTTCCTGATACAACATTAGTACAAGATACAGATTCCAATGATGATTCAAGAACACAGACTCCTGATCAGCATTCTAATCAGCATACTCATTATAATCAAAATAGAAAATCTTCTAAACCATTCCTGTGGAAGCAGAGTCATTCCAAACAAAACTCATCTGAAAATGAATTTTCTCCTTTGAAAATTAAAACACAAAAAGTTTGTACTCAAGTTTTATCTTTACCAGAAGATGTAGAAGTAATTCACGCATCTCCAGCAGCTGGTCATTTAAGTTCTTCAAATATATACCCTGCATGTTTTGCTCCTTATTTGTTGTGTACAGCATGTTCTGACGGGACAGTTAGATTTTGGAAATGTCAAGTTTCAACAAAACAAAAAGATTTTAAGTTTTGTGCTGAAGAAGTAGATGGTTACGAAGAAGATGACGAGTATGAAGAAAATGAAATCGATAATAAAGAACAAAAATATAAATCAAATCTAAAAAAATCTAAACAAGTTTTAGAAAATAACTTTTTAGATTATAGTTGGACAGAATGGGAATTTATGATAGGCGAAAATAAATCTAGTTTGATAGAAGTACCTGGTTTTCCAATGTATGTTAGTTGTGCGTATAGTGGTAGAATTGCTTGTGCTTATAAAGATGGTCAATCATATTCTAAACCTACTTCAAAAACTCCAAACACTCGATTCATTAATATAAATTTAGCAATTTATGAATGTGAATCAACAGGAGGCTCTGAATGGAATTTAGAAGACGTTATACATTTAAAAAATATTGTCATACCTCATACAGATAAAAGTTTTGGATTTAATTTAGATTCTTTAATTGATACTAATGTTAGAAATAAAAAAACAGCTGATACATTAATTAGTAAAATAACTTCATTAGAGCAAGAACAAATTGATTGTAATCAGTCAAATTATATTCAACGTTTATTATCAGTTCCCAGCTATACAACTATACAAACTTTGAAAAAAATTATTTCTGAACAAGGTAATCAATTCACATTAACACAAAAATCGATTGTTCAGCTTGATTGGGTTTCTACAGAAGATGGATCTCATGTTTTATCTGTTTCAGTTGGTAATAAAATTTCAGTTTTTACACCAGTATCTACAGATATTGCTCAAGCTAATTTGCAAGCAATGAAAGCTTCTTTAAAAACAGGAACTTCGACAAAAAATCGTATGCTTATTAAACAAACTAGTTCAATGGTAGCAAACAGTAAAATACAAGATGATATAAGATGGATGTCTTTACGGACAACTCATTTAAAAACTGCAGATGGTTTACCACCTTTGCCAATGCAAATGTCATGGGTAAGAGATGGTATATTAGTTGTGGGTATGGATAATGAAATGCACATTTATACTCAATGGAAAAGTACAGATAATGCAGTAGAGGATACAATAATAAATAGCTCTTTTGATTCTAGAGTTTTAACAGAACATGGTCTTTTAACGCACGCTCAAGAATCTTCTCATTTAAGAGTACCTACTCATAGTATTCCAAGATCTAATTCTAATAATACTTTGAACAGTATTAGCAAAGAAACTTTATCTATTTTAAGTGATAAAAAGCAACAACCGGAAATAAGTAAACATAAATCCTCTGTTGACTTAACAGCGCTCTCTCAATTACCAGATTTTGGTATTTTTGAAGCTAGTCGATTAGCTTGTCCAGTTTTACCTCAATACCATCCTAAACAATTAATGGAGCTTTTAGCTTTTGGTAAAATTCAAAGAGTAAAAGCAATTTTGAATCACCTAGTCATTTCGCTATGTACATATGATTGCCCTAAAGCAATTGGAAGCCAAAGTAAGTTTTCTGGTTCGCAAAAAAGTTTGACATCATGGGCAAAAACTAGAACTCTTTCAATTGTTGGTAAATCTTCTATTTCACCAAATTTCAATAATTCTTTAGATTTTGAAGCTAACATTCCGGCTATTCCAGAAGAAGTTCAACTAGACTATACAGAAATCACATCATTAAAACCTTTACCTTTATTCACTCTGATACAAGCTGAAATAGAAAACCCTCAAAAGTTAAATGAAAAATCAAAGAACTCTGATGATCAAGATTCAAATGATTATGATAGCTTGTTTTCTTTTAATCAAAAATCTCAAATAGATGAAACTTTAGATGAAATACTTGGTAAAGGAACTTACAACTTTAATCAAAAGCAAAATAAGCCTGAAAAAATTAGCTTAACAGATTTTGGTTCTAAACAAGCAAGGCTTTTAACTAAACTTTTAACTCATTCTCATTTACCTGGTTTATCAAGTCTTGATCAAATGCATTTACTTGCTTTAGCAGATGCTGTTGCTTCTTTTAATTCTAAAAATGAAAAAAATGCTAGTACTTTTGTTTCTGATGAGCCTCAAGTTATTTCTCCTGATTCTTTAGATGATTGTGGTCTTAGATATATTTTAACAATGAGACAACATACTTATTTACTTTGTTGTTTACCTATTGTTCAAAGAAAGCAACTACAAATACAAGGACTTTCTCCTTGTAACTTAGTTTGGGCATTTCACTCTGAAACTCAAGATGAAATTATTCAGCTAATTCCTTGTATGCAAAAACAATCGCCTAAGTGGAGTGAGCTAAAAGAATTAGGTGTAGGTTGGTGGATCAGAAATAATTTTTCATTAAAAAAACTAATTGAGCAGTTAGCTAAATCTAGTTTTCAATCTAAACAAGACCCTTTAGATGCTGCTTTATTTTATCTTGCTATGAAAAAAAAATCTTTAGTTTGGGGTTTATATCGTTCGATTGGTGATAAAAGAATGACTGAATTTTTTCAAAATAATTTTAATGAAGATAAATGGCGTAAAGCAGCTTTGAAAAATGCTTTTGTTTTGCTAGGAAAACAAAGATTTGAGCATGCTGCAGCTTTCTTTTTACTTGCTGGATCAATTTGGGATGCTATTGAAGTCTGTATCAATAAACTTGAAGATTTGCAATTAGCTATGGTTATTGTTAGAATGTATGAAGCAGATGTAGAAACGATACCTAAAACATTGAAAAAAATTCTTTACCAAGAAATTTTAGGTTGTGATCAAGACGGTACTAATTATGATTCTTCTAAAGCTCACCCTGATCCATTTTATCGTAGTATGGCTTATTGGATGCTTCAAGATTATAATGCAGCTTTGAATACATTGTTAGAAACAGATATAGGCCATAATCATCCAAAATATGATCAAAATGATGCGGATAAAGAATTAAATATAAATCCAAGTGTTTTCAACTTTTATCTTTATCTTAGAAATCAGCCATTAATTGTGAGGCGCCAACTAGCTCAAACAATTCAACAAGATAGTAATCTTGTAAAAGGGTTACTACAAGAAAATGTAGCTTCAGATGCTATAACACCTTTTGAAAGACGATTATATTTTATAACTGCTCATCAACATTTTAGAGCTGGTTGTCCATCCTTAGCTTTAGAAGTTCTTTCCAGGTTACCTAATAGAATTATTCTTGAAAATAATTCTACCAAGGCAACACCTAGATCTTCGATAAGTTCTGTAAAAGAAAAAATTAATTTTGAAACTAAAACAGTAGAGACAAGCCAAGAAAAAGCTAATGATTTTGACTGGAGTGCTCCTATTAGCAAAACTGAGGATAAAAATAATGAAGATTTGTTTGATTGGAGCTCACCAATTTCTTTGCAAACTAAAGAAGAAACTCATTTTAAAATTGATATACAAATTTCAAGTTCATCCGAATCTGAAGATGAAATTGAAATAGAAAAATGTTTAGAGGAAACAAAAGATATAAAAAAAAATGATAGTTTTACGACTTCGTCTAAAAAAAAAGAAGACAAAAAAGAAACTAAACTTGATATTATGGCACAGCAGTTAAGATTTATTGCTTGTTTGAAAATTCTTATGGAAGAACTTAGTACATTAGCTACAGGTTTTGAAGTTGATGGTGGACAACTTCGTTATCATTTGTACGTTTGGTTAGAAAAAAGTGTTTTAGCTTTAAAAGTAATATGTAATTATCGAACTTTTTCTATTCGTTCTCAAAGAACTGATTTATTTAAAAATCAAGCAATGATTTTAGATGATAATGATTTAACACCCGCTGATAAATCTCCAATTAATATAGAATCAAACAATTTTACAGAATACAAGCCTACTTTACATGATATATTAATTGCTGATAAATTAGATTTTGATGAAAAGTTGAAAAGAGAAGCAAGAAGGAAACAATGGTTACAATCAAACGAAAGTTTACTTCGTACTTTACTTAGTTATTGCAGCTTACATGGAGCTCATGGAGGAGGTTTAGCGGCAGTAAGAATGGAACTTATTTTATTGCTTCAAGAACTACAACAAGAACGAACACAACATCAGTTATTAAGTTCAGTTCCATTCCCAACAACTCTTCCTTTATTAGCTGCAAGTGTAGCTTGTCAAAAAACAGTTATAGCGGACCCTATTAAACATTTACATTCTATGACTCATGATATATTAGAAGCTGTTTTGGAATTAAGAACAATACCTTTAAATTTACCCACAAACTATAGTGAAATTTATGTTTTACGTGACTTAGGAATTTCATTGTCAGCTTGTGTCTACCAATCATTATGCGATTCAGATTCTTTTTCAGTAAAAAATGCTGCCAAAGAAAATAAAAAATTTAAAAACACTTTAAATCTTTTATCAAACAATCATTCTAATATTAATCGTCAATTGACAAACGCATCTGAATCATCTAATCATAGTTTTAAGTCAAATCAAGGAAAAACAGTAAATAATTCTATCCAACTAGTCAATCACTCAAAAGAACCAATTACTGAACCTATCAAATGGCCTGGTGTTCAATCTTTAAGAGCTCTATTAGCAAGAGATAAAGACGAAGATTCACCTAAATTACACACTTTATTATGTGAAGCTTATTGTGCAGTATATTTAAGTCAATTGCTATTTGCACTTGCTGCTTGTGATTCTCATGTACTTTTTAGACTGATAACTTTACCTTTTGATACAAAAAACTGGTCTATGTTGTTTGGAGGAGGTGTAAAAAACTTATTAAATGTTGTTAAAAATAAAATAGATACTAATTTGTCTTCAACTTCTCATCAAAATCCAGGTCAAGCTCAACAACAAGTTGGCAACCATCAAAATACTAGTTTTAGTCAACAACAATCATCTAATTTTGAAGATCAATCTAGTCCAACAACAAATCTTTTAAATGCCTTATCTAAACAAAGACGTAATTTTCATATGAAAATTTTACAGCAGCTAAATCAAGATAAGAGTACTCCCAATGAACCAATGAATGAAGATAAACCTACTTATCGAGAACAATTTGTTGCTCCTCAAATGTCAATAATGTCTTATTTAATGTCTAAACCTCAGTTACCTGATGAATTGATTTTAATTGATTATGATAGCTCAGAATCAGTTCAAAGTGAAGAAGATGAATTAGATACAAATTTTGATTTATCAGACAATTTATATGAAGAAAATTTATTTGCTTTAGGCCAGCCTAAAGATTTAACTGAAAATCAATCGACTTACGATCAATTTGCTTGGGGAATGATGAGATATTCGGTTTTAAAATTATGTAAGCATCATTTAGATCAATTTTTAACAGTAGCTGGTTTAGAAATTCAAGATTTACCAACAATCAGTCCTTTAATACATGCTATGTTCAAAGTTATTGAAATTTGGATTGATTTTATGCGTGAATATATGGATAATTTCCCTGGTGCGCCTTTATCTCATTTCTTACCAAATACTTATGTCGAACCAATTGCTAATTCAGGAGGGCCTTCATTTTCAAAATATAAAGCTTTATTAGACTCTAATAACACGCCATTTAGAAATCATAATGGAGTTACAAAACCAATGAAACGTCTTTGGAAATATTTAGTTAGACAAGAGCTTGTTCAGCCTATTTTTATTAGGTATATTTTTGGTCAACGTAGAACAGTTAATGGCATTGATCAATATGTTACTCCATCAGATTCTAATGTAGAAACTGATTATTCTGATAAAGATGAAAATGCTGTTCAGGAGCAAAATCTTTTACCCAAACTAGATCCTACTCGAATTGTACATAAAGATCAAGACTTAATTAGCGCTTTTTGTGTTAATCATGCTAATCCAGGATTGATTGCTTTATCTACTCCTAAAGAAATTCAAGAACTAGACATGTCTGTTTTATTAGGTCCAGTTCCATGGTTAGAAGAAGAAGCTGAGTATGACATTTTAAACCTCTTAAGGTAATCAAAATTTTATCAGTTTTTTTTCAAAAACCTAATTAAAATTTTTTTAAAATTATTACAGAGGACCTGAGTCTTTACCTCCAACTAACTATTTAGTTGTTCAACATCCTTCTGATAGGCTTCAAATGTCTCCAGCTAATATAGCTATGCAAAATTCAAATCCTCAAATTTCAATGTCATCATACCCATCTTTAGGTCAAAATGGAAAATCAGCAATTATGGTAAATTAACTTAATAATTTCTTTCATAAATTTATGTTTACTTTTAAATTGTTTTTATTTCTTAACAAAAACTTTATCTTAAAAATTTAAATTTCTATTTCTTTTCTAACTAACAATAAATATCAGCCTAAACATAACTTTCCGGGAAATACAAACCCATTATTTTGTCAATATGTTGTAGAAAGAAGTCGTCACATTTTAAAACCGGTACGATTTAGCTTATACTAAAACTTTTTATAGCATTTTTCAACATTAATTCAAATAAACTTTTATTAATTTTTATGTATTATTTTTTTAGTTAAAAAGTCATAAATTAGAAGGAACTAAAAGAATGTGCTCCCATCCAACATTGCCATTGTGTATGTAAAAAATATTATTTTTTTTAACAATACTGATTTTTTCAAATTATGAATAGATCTTTCTGGATCTCAAGATGGATCTGTAAAACTTTGGGAATGGAATCATCAGCAAGAATTATCTACGCCTCAACAATCAGGAAAATTTGGAAAAGTTACAAGAGTATTATTTAATCAACTAGGAAACAAATTTGGAATTACCGATGGAGATGGTAATTTAAGCTTGTGGCAAGTCACATTAAATACAACTAAGCCTTTTTATGTAAGTTTATTTATTTTTCAAATATTTATAAATTTTTAATTTTTGATCTTAAATTTTTAAAGACTGTAAAAGCACATTCCAAACAATGTAGTGATTTTACATTCTTGGGTTGTTCTTCTGTTGTTGTAACAGCAGGAGAATCAGTTGATCATAGAAATATTGCTCTTTGGGATACATTATTAAAACCAAGAAAAAGTAAAGTTTCTTCATTTCCATGCTTAGAAGCTCACGGTGCAAGTGCTGTTTTATATTGCCCAATAAACCAAGTTTTACTTGCTGGAGGAAGAAGAGGTGAACTCTGTGTAATTGAAGTAAGACAAAAAAAAGAACGTGCAAAATGGCAAGCTCATGAAACTCCAATAAAATGTATGGCTTTAGAACCAGGAGAAGCATATTTTGCAACTGGTTCTGCTGATGGAGACATTAAGGTAAATTTATAATAAAAAAATTTTTTAATGATTTCACTACGTTAAATATTTTATTAATTAGGTCTGGAGTCTTGGTTCAGTTAATGAGTTGCTATTTTCATTTCCGGGAGAACATTCGCGTAATACTTTATTTAGAAACTTAGGAATGGGTGTCTCGCATCTTTATATTGACGCTTATGGACGTTTATTTTCTTGTGGAGCAGATGGTTCAATGAAATTAAGACAATTGCCAGACAGAAATTCTAAAATCGTTTGCAGCCTTTGAAAATTTTTATTTAAAAAAAAAGTTTTTATTTGATAAAATTAAATCACCTAGTGCAATTTTTTTATAAATTAAGATTCTTAATATTTTTAATCAAGCCCAGTTTAGTTGTATATAAGTATCATTTAAAACTTTCTCATGTGTTTGTTTTAGCTTTTTTCAATTTTGTTAGTCCGAATTTTAGTTTTAAGTTAATTGAGAAAAAATGTTTTATATTTAAGTTATTTGTTTTTTTTATTTATTTTAGTTTATGATTTATTCATCATTAGGCACAAATTTGCTTAAAGCTTTAAATTTAAAATAATTCATTTCTCAGAAATACATCGTTTTTATTGAAAATGATCTTTGTGTGTATTTTTTATTCTTTGTGTGTAAAGATTTCATTAATTAAAAAATTATAAGTTTTGAAAAAACGTCATTTGTTTTACCAAAATTTTTACACAGATTTTTAAAAAATTTGCTTAAACTATTGAAACTCAACAATAAAAAAATTATAAATGTTTTTTGCAGCAACTACTTTTAAAACTATTTTATCAGTGTCAAATATTCAGCAACACACTAATTATTTTGTTTTATTGAATGCTTAAGAAGTTATGATAAACTTAGAAAATTATTAATAACAAAAGAATTTAAAAAAATTTTTTGAATTAAATTTTTTTGTGGAATTCATTAAGTTTTCTTGAAATTTAAATTTTAAAAAAATTCAAATAAAGTCTAATTAGGTGTTATTTTTTGCTGTGTTTTTACAAAATTATAAAAATTTAAGAAATTAATGAGAAATTATTTTAACACAAATTGTTTGAATTTTTAAAACATGTTTAAGCTAACCAAAATAATTTTATTGAAAGTTAAATTAAACATTTTTGGCATGTAATTTTAAAAATAACCAGAAAAAAAACTTTTTTTTAAATTTATGGTTTTTAATGTATTTGATTATCTTTTCAATTTTATTGATTTTTTGTTATTAATATACTAGTTAACTACAAAAGAACCTATGAATCTACTCCAGTAGATAAACCAAAGTATTGTTTCATTATTTCATATGTTGAGAATGAAACTGCAGCCATAGGAATAGCTCTTATATAATTAATTGACATGCCACGGTAAAGTCCATTTTTAATACCGTGTTCTTTATATATTAAATTTAATGTTTGAAAAAGATTTTTTGAATATTTTTCAGATTCTTTAGTTGTCATACTTAATTGCATTCTTCTTCTTGTTACATCTAAAGGATATGAAACAGTTTGTGCAATACTTCCTAAAAAATCAAAAATTTTTATTTAAAATATAATTTTAGTCTTTTGATCTTACCTGCTATACCACCGCATAAAAGTTTAGAAGGTATATTAAGAACTTTTTTATCTTTTCCAACTTCCTTAGAACAAACACTAGGCATTTTTATCAAAGCTAAATGTTTTAAACGTTCAAAAAAGTAAAAAGATAAACCGGAATACGGAACCATAGCTAGTAATGTTGGTGTTAGTCCTTTATATAAACCAGTTATACCTCCTTCATTTTTAACAACAGAAATAAATGTTCCAGCAATTGTAGGTTTGTTTAATTGAACTGCTGCTATTCCAGATCCATTTGCAGCTAATGAAGCTTGGATGTTAACAACATTGTATGCTAAACGAGCTCTTATTAAATCTAAAGGATATGTTGTTCCGGCAGCAGTCACTCCTTTTAAAAATTTATGAAATTTTTTAAATATTGTTTTAAAATTATTTAGAAATCAAAGTTTTTACCTGCTAATGAACCAGCAAAAAATTTAAGACTATGCTTGTTGTTATTATTTTGGTTTGGAAAATAATTATTTAGAGTCTAGAAAAAAAAAAAAAATTAATTTAAGTTTAAACTAAAAATTTGACTTACTTTTTTATATAACTCAAATGAAAAAAATTGAACTGATGCGTATGGAAATATTCTAACCATTTGTGCACCATTTCCTCTGTAAAGTGCAAAAAAATTTTCATTTTTTACTATTCCTTTTAATCCATCAAATACCCCTTTTCAAATTCAAAAGTTTTTTATTAAAAAAAATTTAATTTTATCTAGATTTAGGTTTTGAGAAAAAAAAATTTACCAAAATGTTTATATTGGTTGTGATGTACCTGAAGCAAAATTTTTATTCGATCTAATGGTGCGACAAATGTTTTAGACACCATACCAGCAACACCTTTGAAAAAAAAAAATTTATTTTAAATTAAAATTTTAAATAAAACATAGAAAAATAATCAAAATTTAAACTAACCACCGGAAACAAAAGATTTAACAAAAAATTCAAGTTTTTGATCATTCAATGCACTCATTTTTTAGGTATTTTAAAAAATTTACTCTTTATATTACAAAAAATTTTTTATTAATTTTTTTTTTATAAAAAAAACTTTTATAAAATTCTTGTAAAAGTTTTCATAAAATTTTTTAAAAGTTTTGAACTTTTAAATTTTTAAAAAAATAAATAAAACTTTAAAAAACAAACAAAACTAAACAAATTTAAAAATTAAGTTGATCGTAAAACAAAAATTTGAATATTAAAAATCTAAATTAATAATGCAATCTTATTGAATGAAAACTTAAATCTTCACTTGTTACATTAATAGTATAATTTGGAAATGAGTTTAGTTTTTATTCTAACGTATTAAAAAAAAATTTTCAGCTAGTTGCAAAACAAGTTTAAATTTGATCGTTAAACTGGAAACTTGATTAGATTCTAATAGCAAAATTTATTAAGTTTAAATTTTAATGAAGCATCTTCAGGAATTTTTCTTAAGGTATAGTTAATAGCCAAATAAAAAAAATTAGAATTAAACAAAAAAAATAAATAAAACTGTTATTTAAACTTTTTACCTAAATTAAAAAAATAAAACCAAACTAAATATAAGGTTTCATTATAAAAATTGACAAATTACGTTTACATTTACAAAAAATCATTTTTTATGAATAGATTTGTAGTTGTGTTTTTTTTTAGTAAATTTGATTTTAAAAATTTAAGTTTTACAGAAAATTAGTTTATAATTTTTTATAAAAAATTTTTTAGAGCTTATTAGTCAAAAAATTAATTTTAGAAAAAGTTGCTTTCTAATCAAAAGTTAATTTGAATTGAAAATTATTTTACTTTTTTTAGTCTAAAATTTATTTTATTAAAAATTGTTTCGACGAAAACTGTTTTGACAAAGTTATTCAGATAAGAATTATAAAATTGTTTTAACAAAATTTGTTTAGACAAAATTTAAATGAATTTAAACAAAATTTTATTTAAAAAAAATCATTCAAACAAAAAGAATAATTTAAGCAAAATTTATTTTAACAAAAAATTAATTTATTTCAAATTTATTTAAATTAAAAAGTGAATAAATTTTTTTTTTTTTTTTTGGTTTCTATTTATTAAAATAGTTTTTGAATTTTAAAATAAAAAACTTATTTATAAGTATTTTTGTGTTTTCAATAATCTATAGTTGATTTAAAAGAAAAAAATAAAGTGCTATTTACAAAATGAAAATGTTTTTTTTTAATTTTCTTTTAAAGTATTAACAATTTATGTCAAAGTTATAAAAATTATTGAAATCTAAATCTTTGTACTACTTTTTTAGATGTGTTATTTGTACTGTACTTGAGAACGTTATAAATCCATTTTTTATAAGCAAAAATACGCATGTAAACACCAGGTAAATTAGGTTCTGCACATTTTATACCATGTGAAACTGTACCTAATAAAACCCATTGACCATTTGACCTTTGAATCATTAAAGGGCCACCGGAATCTCCCTAGATTTCAAATTAAAATTTTAATTAAAATGTATTTCAAAAAAATTTTTACTTACTTCACAAGAATCTTGACCTCCATGTTTATAACCTGCACATAAAAATGTATCTCGTATTTTTTTAACATGACCTGCTTCAAGGTACATCTCTTGACAAATTTTATTTTCTAAAATTGGAAGACGTACTACTTGTAAAACATTAGGTACCGAACCTCCTACAAAAAATAAAAATAATTAGTGATTCAAAAATAAATTTATCAATTTTACCATATTTAAGTTTTCCCCAGCCAGCAACTGATCCCATTTGTCCAACAAAATCTTCATTTTGATTAGGCATACATATAGGTACAACATGAGGTTGTATTCCTAACGGTGTTATCAATTCTAGTAAAGCAATATCATTTTCAAAAGTTTGTGGATTATAATCTCTATGAATAATCATCCTTTTAACAGCCCTAGCTACAGGTTTCAAATTTTCATTATTGCCATTCAAATTAAATTCACCAACGATTACAAGTAATGAACCTAAAAAACTTTTTAAAATAAATTCATTAATTAAGGAATTATGTTTGTAAAATTTTTATGTCATACACTGGTTGACAGTGAGCTGCTGTCAAAACCCATTTAGGATCAATTAATACTCCACCACATTTTGTTTTTATGAATAAACCTAGCCAAGTAGTTTCTTTTATCAAAACCTGTAAGTAAAAGTATTTTTTTTTTATTAATTTTGACAAAATAGCAATTATCTTGAAATAGTTTAATTTAAGAGAAAGTAAATAGATTTTTTATGTAAACAAAAAAAAAATTAAAACACTCAAAAATTAAGTGTTTATAATTCAGTAAGTTCTTGATAAAAAGATAAGAGTTTTTATGAAATTAACTTATTTGTTTACCTGCCAAGGCCATTCTCCGAACTGAGCATTACGTCCTCCAACAACTCTTCCTTTAGGCTTTAAAGGCTGTAAACCACATTCTAAAAATCAAATTTAATAAGTTAAAAAATAATTATTACAAAGAATAAATACTAACCTCTGTTTTTGAAAAAGTTTTCTATAGTACTTTGAGATAATGCTGTGTTTGATTCAATTAAAAAACTTTTATTTACATTTTCATTTAAATTTTCAATTGGCTTAGTTAAGTTTTTATCAAAATGAATTTCATTTAAACTCATTTGAATATCTAAAGAACTATTATTTTGTGAAAATTTTTTATCATTTATCAATGAACTTGATTCTAATATTGAATCAGTCAAATTTTTTTGAATAATCAATTTGTTAATGGTTGAATTATAAGGGTTATTTTTGTTTAAGTTTTTGTCATTTTTGATGAAAACTTTTTCATCATTTAGTTCTATTATCGTTGAATTTTTATTTATTTCATTTTTTGTTAATGGTTTAGTCAGATTTGATTCAAAACTATCTTTAATTATTACTTTTGTTAAGTTTTGTTTAAACTCATCTTTCAATTGTAATTTTGTTGTATTGCTTTTAGATTCTTCTTTTGCTAAATTGATTAAATTAATATTTGTTTCATTTAATATTTTTGTTGATAATTTATTAAAAATAGATGAAGTGTTATTATCTTTATTAACTTTATCATTTTGATTATTAAAAATTAATTGATTTTTTGTGTAAATCAATTTTTTATCATTATTAGAAATTGTTAATTCCGGTTTGAATTCACTTTTAGTTTTATTTTTTTTCAGTTCAGTTATTTTATTAAAAGAGCTTGAATAGTTGTTTAAAATATTTGTAATGTTTGATAAAGTTGGTCCTTTATTTGAGAAAAGATTCAAAATTTTTTTTTGATTTTTAGAATAGAAATTTGAATCCAGACTTAGTTTATTTGTCATATTAATTTGATTATCATTTTCATAATCTAATTCTAAATCATTTGTTTTTTTTGAATTAACTTCATTTTCATATTGTATATTAGATGAATAAATCGTATTATTGAAATGACAACAACTACCTATATAATAGTGTTCTATACATATTCCGATTGATTTACCTTGATTTTGCATACATTCAAATGAAAACATGCATTCACCTTTTAAATCTTTTGAAAAACATTCTTTTGTTTTAATTGAACGATTACGAAAAACTAGAAAAAAAAAAATTTTTCTTCTTTTTTTTTTTGATAAAATTAAAATACTTACAATAGGATGTTCTTTTACAGCTTAAAATTGAAAAAAATGAAAATAAAATTATCCAGCGGATAAATAAGTCAATAAACATTGTTTTTGAAAAATTTTTTAATTTTTAAACAAAATTAAATTATATTGATCTAATCTAATTAAACTATTATTAACTTCAAACAAAAATTTTGATCATTATTTTTTTTTAAGTTTCTTTTCAACTTATGCAAACCTTTGAAAAAATATTTTAAATAAAAGAAATAATTTTGTTTACTTTCAATCTTCTTTATTCACTTTTTTCTTTAAAAAATAAGAATCGAGAAAAAGGTAGTTACTTAATTTTTTTAAGTAATAAACTTTACCACCTTATTCAAAATTAAATTGACACTTAGCGGAAGAAAAAGTCCAACCAGCTCTCACCTTTCTTTATCTTGAAATATTTGAAAAACAAAAAAAACTGGTTTTTCTTACATAAATTTGTTTTTAAAAAGTTTATTAATGTTATTGGTTGAAAAATACAAGAAAACCAAACAATTCTTGTTTACTTGCCCGAAGTTCATGGGAAAAAAAAAATTATCTTCTTTTTGCTTTAAATTATAAGAGAAAAAAAAATTTTAAATAAAAGAAAAACCGTTTTTTCAAAGGATATATAATCGTACATGTAAGATAACAGAAATACCAGATAAGGTGGTAATCCTCTAACTTATAATTTGTAGCAATTTATTTTTTTTTTTTCAAGTTGATTGGACTAAATGCTCCACCTTAAGTATTAAAAGGAAAATTTATTTAAAAATTCATTGTGAATTTAAATTTTAAAAATTATTTTTTAATTTAGTATGAAATTAAAGCAAATTATTCAAAAGTATTTAAAAAATTCAAAGTAAATAATTTTAAGTTTTATGAAGAAAAAATTATTTCAAGGTTTTTAAAATATTGAAACTTATTAAAAATTTTTAAAAAGATCAAAATTTAAAAGTTATGAGAAAATAGAAAGAGTATTAAAATGAAAGAGAGTTTAGAAAAATTTTAAGGTTTTAAATCAAAATTAAGTTTGATGAAAAATTGAAAAGAATCAAAGATTAAAGTTGATAAAATCTGTATAAAAGAAAATAGAATTTCAAGTTGATGAACCATGTATGAAAAAGTTTCAAAAAACTTTAAAGAGAATAATTAGTTTAACTTAAAATCAATAAAAAATATGATTAGTTTTAAAATATTATCTTTTTTTGATTGATTTGACACGTTTAAAAGCCATAAAAATAGAACAAATTTAAATTTGAAAAAAATAAGTTTCAAGATTCAAATTTTTATGTTTAAAACTTATCAAATGAAGGTATTAAAAATGTTTTTGATAAATTTTAATTTTGGGAAGAATTTTTTTTTTTTTTTGAAATTCGTGAAATTTAAAATTTTGAGAAAAAAATTACAAAGAAAATCAAATTGAAAAAAAATAACTCTTCTATTCAATGAAGTATTATGAAATGATTGATTAATGATTCTTTTTTAAAGCTAAAAAACTTTTTTTTATAAGTTTTCAATTATGATGAAGCTGTTCTGAATTTCATAAAAATTTTTATCTAAAATTAAAAAATAATTTTGAAAGAAAAATTAATTTGAAAGATTTTTTCTAATTTTATAATTCATTAGTTTAATGAAAAGAAATTTTCAAAATTGATCGGTTCAATAAAAAATTTTATCGAATATAGTAAAATTAATAAATCAAAAAAAAATTGAGCAAAAAAATTAGTAAAAAAGGTTTTAAAGAATGTTTAGCTTAGGTTATAATTAGAAGTATATAAATAAATAAAACTTTTGCTATTTAAATTTAAAATAAATTTTCATTAAAATTTAAATTTGATATAACCAAACTTATATATAAAACTATGAAATTTTTATAAATCTTCTTTAAAATCTTTTAAAATTAATATTCAGTTCCATATTCTGATTTTTTCCAAGGATAAAATTCTGGACATGAAAAACAAGTATATAAATAACGTTCTCCTCTAACATGTCTAGACTGTAATTTACACAATTTAGGATGATTACAGGCAATTAAACTTGGATCAATATCTTTTTTATCTTTGCATTTCCATGGTTCGAATGAACTTAATTGACTAATAGGTGTAGGTGTACGCATCCATTCTATGGCTTGATAGTTTGTAACAAAATAAACATCTTTGTTTTTTAATAAATCGTCTATTACACGTTGGAATACTCTGAAATTTTGTTTTTCTTTGAACCATATAGTGTGGAAATAAATACCAAATGGTGCCCTATTTGTTTTGTAATGTCTATTAAAGTTACTCATAAACATGTCATATATTTCTTCATCTGATAAATGGGTTGGACAAGAATCAACCATAGCACAAGTGTGACCCTAATTAAAAATGATAAAGTTAAAAGTTATTTTTTTTACTAAAAATATTTATTTACTTCAATGTCAAGAGGATTCATAATCATTTCCCACATACCAGGGAAAGAACGAGATGGACATTTTTGTCTTGAGCCAGAACATTTGTGAGGAATTCTATAGTCAAAAGTATATGGCCATAATGGAGGATCACTTTTAGGAGCTACCATAGATGAGTCATATAAAAACCCAAATTCTTTCATCATTATAAATTGAGTATTCCAGCCAACTCTTAAGAAAGGTACACGCGTTCCTCTTATTTCATCTAATGGTATACCTGCAAATTTGTGTATAATATTTGCCATTCCTGCAAATTCATCAAACCAATCTTCAATAGTTGCATTGTATGTCCACCAAAGTTCTGGTTGTCTATGTCTGTTATTCAAAAAAATTTTTTAAACTTTAGTTTAATTAAAAAGATAAAAGATATTTACGTGATTGAATGTACAGCAATTTCATGACCATCATTCCATAATTTTTGAACATGTCTATAATTAGTATATTCATGACTTAAATAAAAAGTAGAAAATAAGTTACATCCATTAGGGTTTGTACGATTAGCAGTAAAAATTTTTTGGTAAATTTCCCAGTTTTCATTATTAACTGCATCATCAAAAGTTAAGATGACCATTTGAGGTGTTTCTTCCGGCTTTAAATCACCTGGTATACGAGTTGCATCTGATGAACAGAAGCAATCTGGTAATGTACAATTTGCTAAATTACATCTTTCTGGAGAATTTGGATCATTTTCTGGGTCACACCATGATTCATCAGAAGCATCTGCACAATCAACTGAACCATCACAAAAGAGTTCTTTGTTTAAACATTTACGATCAGCACAAGCTAGTTGATCTGGTGGACAAATGGGGGTTTCGGTTGAAAGAAGAGGTCTTGGTGTTGATGCATCTAGATAGTGAAAAAATTTATTTTGTTACTAATTTTTAGCTAAAAATTTTAGTTTCTGAAACAAAGATAAATATCAATCTAGATAAAAGTTGAAAAAACATGCTTTGTTGGGATCTGTTCAAAATTTTTTTAGCTATCAAAGCTAAAAACTAAAAAATATTTAAATTTGAAAAGAGCATATTGTTAAGTTCATCAATAAACAAGATTCAGTTGTTTTATTTCAACTTCTAATAAAAAAGCTTATGAATAAATTTTTAATGAAAAATTGCTTAAGGAAGTATAACCTAGATCTTAATAGATATAGCATACATATAGTTAATTTATTTGAAAAAAAAGAAAGATCCTAAGTTGAAATAAAATTAAATGAACAGTTTTGTTGTTTAATATTTGATTTCTAAATAAAAATAAGTTTCTCCTTAAATTTTTTTTTAATTAATTAGTATTCAAAAAAGTGAAAAAACTACAAAAAATGAATAAATATTTTTTTGATTTGCATTTAAATATTTTGTAACCTTTCAAATACATGAATAGATTTTTGATTAACTTTAAAAACAAAAAATGCTTAGGAATTTCAATTTTAGAACAAAATGAAAGAATTTAAGAAAATAAATTTAAATTAAATAAAAAGCAATAGATAATTAGGTAAAATATATTTTCTTTTTTAGAATTTTAAACTTACCATGAGATTTTTGACAGTTTTCACGCTTTATTTTAGCTTTAAAATCACATATTTGACGATCTATATCAAACCATAAACCAGATGAGCATCTGAATTCCAAAACTTTTCCTCTTGGACACCAGTAGTATTTGGCACAATCCCTAAGAAATTTTTTTAATACAAAAAATTAAAATAAAATAATAATAAAGTTACCTAACACCAGATTCTGGAATTTCTGGGTTTCTATAAAATTTTCCGTTTGAGATACATTCTACTCCTTCAATAGCACCTGTTGTAAAAAAGATTTAAAAAAAAAAAAATCTAAAATTAGAAAATTAAATTCAAAAGTATTTTAAGTTAAATTTTTACCTGTTTCATCATAATCAATATTAGTTGCAGCAAAAGCTAATGAAGAAAATGCTATCAAGCAAATACATATAAATGGTAGTTTCATTTGCAAAACTTTAAAATTGATCAACTAATAATATTTTTAAGATTATAAAACTAAAAACTTCTACAAAAATCAATTTAAAAAACACTTTTTCAAAAACGATAGCGCGTTTTTGTAAATGATTTAAACTTATATATAATAAGCTATTTTTTGTCTTTTTTTTTATTTTTCTTACGATGAAAAAACAAAATTAGAAAGTTGAACTGCACTGGTCGTAAGATTGATTCTGACTAAAACAAAAGCAGTTTTAAGTTTTTTAGTAAAACGCGTTTACTTAAAAATTTAACTTAAACTGGAGCAGCACTCGTTTTTTATTAGTTTTTTTAGGGAATGGTAAAGAATAAAATTTTTTTTTTAGTTTTACTGAATACTTTTTTTAGAATCGTGATTTTATAATTATTAATGCTGTTTGAAAAAAATATTACAAAAAGGACATTAATTAGAAAAACACCACCAAAATCATATAAAAGCATTTGCAAAAAAAAATTAAATTCTTTTGTGTTTGGTACTATAGAAAAATATTAATTCAAAAAGAAAGTTAAATTAAGAATAAACAACTATATTTTTTAAGTTAAGAATACTGATTAATTTCAAATTTAAAGACAACAGGTATTTTCAAAAGGTATAAACTAAGCAAAAAAGAGGATAGATTTATCGAATCTGTTACACTAGGCCAAATATATTTTAAAGAAGCTTTAATAAAATTTGTTTTTCTTAATTATTTACTGGTACTCTACCAGAGTTTATAATGAAAAAACTGGTTATAACAAACAGGTCAAAATTAAATTCAAATTTAAGTTTTAAATGCTTTTATCACAAATAATCATTAAAGTCTAGTTTGTAGGTTGAAGTCTTTTAATTAAACAATATGCTATTTCGACTGGGCGACATCAAAAAAATTGAAAACAAACCAAATAAGATCAAAGTTAGATTTTATCAAATTAAGTTAATACTTGAATTTTTTAAATGAAACTAAATTTAAATTTAGAACAAATTTGTCTGATTGTAATGAGTGTAAAACAAAATGCAAAACAAAAGAAATCTTTGGAAAATAGTGCAGAAAACAATGAAAATATATTTGATTAAATGAAATCTTAGTACCAATTTTAAAATAAATGAAGTAAAATTTCTATTGAAAAAAACTATTTTTTTTTTCTGAAAAAACATTTAGGTCATTATTGAAAATCTATTTTTTATTGTTAAGTTTAAAAAAATTTTTAAAGGTCAATAGAAAAAACTTGTAAGGATGTTTTATTTCATAAAGTGGATAATTTTATTAATAAAAAAGTTCTAGTCTTTGTGATTTGCAATTGATTCTCAAAAAATAAAATTTTTAATTAAAATTTATTTCAAATGAAAATAAAATTTGAAACTCTAATTTAATTTAAAATAAAGTGGATAATTTATTGTGTAAGTTATGTATAAATACTTATTGAATTAACATCAAAATAAAAAAAATCAACAAAATTTGTTTAATGGGTTTTTGATATACAAAAGTTTTATTTTCTGAAAAACTATGATGATTTTTTTGACTAATTATACATTTTTTATAAATAAGTTTATTTCAAACCTAAAGAAATAAATAATTTAAATACTTGATAAGTTTATTTATTAAATTTAAACATTTTTAAACCTCCCCATGAAAATAATATTATGTAAATTAAACAAACAACAAAACCACTCCAAACTCCAGTTTGATCAATAGTCCATCCTTTGAATAAAACATTACGCATTGCTTCTGTTGGTAGTGTTAATGGAAAACAATAAGCAAATAATTTAAAATGATTTGGTACACTTTCTAAAGGCCAAATTGCACCACAAGCAAACATTGTAACAAACATAGATGATGCAGCTAATATAATTGCCATTTCAACTGTTGCACAAATTGAACTAACTAACATACCATAAGTCATTCCTGTGCAATTAATCATAATCAATAACCAAAAAACATTTGCTAAATTACCTAATGCTGGTAATTCAAACATAATTACTGGTAAGTAAATTATTACAATTGCATAAGGAACCATGAAACTAAATCTTGCTAACGCGTGTGCAGTCAAAAGTTGAGTTCGATCAACACCGGAAACAAAATTACGTTCAATTGTTTGTCCATTTCTTTCTTTAATTAAGTTTACAGCAGTTAAAGTGTAAGCAATTGCAAATGTTATATTACACATAATTCCAGGTATCATGAAATCACGAAAACCATTGTAATCATATTCTTTATATTGCCCATAAATTGGATCACGCATTTCAACTGGTAATTTTGATAGTTTAAAATTATAATCTTGTAGTTTTAGCATTTCTTTTATAAAACTTTGATACTGGTTAAAAAAATTACGCATTGTTGTTAAAGTGACAACTTTATTAGTCATGTCTGCGTGTACTGTAATTCTAGAGTTTAATAATGGGTTGAAATCATTTATTTTAAAGTTATGCTTAATTGGTGAGTTAAAAGCTTCAAGTAAATTTTTCTTTAAATTTGATTCGTAAGATAAATAATATTCTTCTGAATCTGGAGAATCATATTTATGGTATGTTGCTTCACTAAAATTATTACGTATGTGGACAATAGCCCAAACTTCTAGGTTTTTAGCTGCTTTCCATGCTACATCCATGTCATCGTATTCTATAATTTTAATTAAACTATTGTTTATATGACTAACAAACAAACTAGATAAATCAGAACCACCTGGCTGTAATGCTTCTTCATTGACAACGCCTATGGGTATATTAACAGGAGAACCTCCAATGCATAAACTAAAAAGAATAACTTGTGTGATTGGCAAAACAAATTGAAAACAAACAGCTAAAGGATCACGAAGATCAGTTAAATAATTTTTCCACATTAGTGCAAAAAATACCATAAACCAATTAGAAATTCGTGTTTTAAAAGGTGGTTTATTTGGTTTACGGGTTTCATAAGTAATAGCTCCGTACTCTGTTTTATCTTGAAATATACTGCTATTAGTTGAAGATTGCAAAATTGTCATAGAATTTTTAGTGCTATCAAATGTATTTGAATTGTTGGATCTTAATGAATTTGATTTATTTTTTTTGACCATTTTTTCATGAAGACATATTTTTAAGAAAGCATCTTCTAATGTTTGTGTGTCATATCTAGCAAGAAGATTATCAGGAGACTCTTCAACAATGACGCGCCCATTACGCATGAATGCTACACGATGAGCACGTCTCGTTTCTTCAATATATTGTGTTGTTAAAATTACAGTGGTCATTCGAGTTTGACATAATTGTAAAAGATAAACCCAAACACGTTCTCTTAATAAAGGATCTACACCAGCTGTTGGTTCATCTAATATCAATAAATCTGGATCATGAATTAAAGATACAGCAAAAGAAACACGTCTTCTTTGACCTCCACTAAGACGAGCGACATTACGAGTAGGTTCAGGCATATCTAACATTGTTAATAATTGTTCAACTCTTTCATTAATTTTTGATCTAGATAAATTATATATACGACCAAAATAATAAAGTGTTTCATAAATTGAGAGATCTTCATATAAAGCAAACTCTTGTGGCATATAACCAATTTTTTTTCCAGGAATGTCAGAATGCTTAGTACATGGTTTATAACCAAAAATAGCTATTTCACCTATTTTAAGTAAAAAATTTTTTAAAATACATTATCAATTTTAATTAAAACTTACCTTTAACCAACTGTAAACATCCAACTAAACATCTTAATAAAGTTGTTTTACCACAACCACTTGGCCCTAAAAGACCGTAGATTGCGCCACGAGGTATATTTATGTTTACATTACTGAGTATTTCTTTTGTGGCTTTATGCTTACGACTTGGTTTAAATAAAGATTCTAAATTATCTAGACCTGTTTTTTTGTTTTTGTATGTATAACTTAAATTACGTACTTGTATGCCTAATTTATTATTTTTGGCACTTTGATCTATACAAGGCTGTACATTGTATACATTTGATTCATTTATATTGGTTTTCTTGTAATTTGTATGTATAGTACCAATTTGATGTCCTCCACTTACACTATGAATCCATTGAGGAGGATAATTATTTGTGAAATCCATCTAAGATTAAAAATATTTAAATTAAAAACTTATCGAAATCAAAATTCAAGATAATTTTAAGTATTTTTAGAACTTGTTACATTTTTTAATTAAAAAATAATTGAGGTTAAATAATTTTGTTTTTGAGCATTTTAAAAAGTTTAATTAAAAGTTCTAAATTGAAATTAAGCTTAAAAATTATAAATAAACAGTTAAAACTTTTTCATTATGCAAAACGAATTGTTTTCAAGTATTTATTTAAAATAATAATTTTTAGAAGTGTTTTTTGAATTTAAATATTCACATTTTAACCAATTTAAATTTCTAAAATTATCAAATTAAGAACTCAAATTAATAAAATTTTGAATAATGTTTAGCTTTGTTTTTTACCTTTATAATTTGCTTGCTTGTGAAAATAATTTGACAAAGATGATTTTTTACGCAATTTTATAAACGAGCATGTAAACAATTCAAAAAAATGAAGTTTAAGTTTAAAAGTTTCAAAAAATAAAGTTCAGTTCAAGCTAATTAGCTGTAAAAAAATTTTCAAATTTGTTATCTTTTTACTATTAAACAAAAGACTTTCTTTTACTTCATTATTAATAACTTTATCAAAATAATGTTTTGCACTTAAATAGTTGGTTTTATTGTTAACTTTTTTCTTTAAAATTTACCAAATAAGAAACTTTAATCTTTATTATTATGAAGTTGAATGTTAAAAAAAATAACAATTTTTAACACAAAAGTTCAGATCAATCAACACTAGTTTTTTTATCAAAACAAAAAAAGATTTTTCAAGCTAATTTTTGATTTTATTAAATTTACACAAAAATTTTTTAAAAAACTCAGCTAAAATTATTTAGAATAATTGATTATTAATTAAGGATCAAGATAATTTAGATGATTAATTTCAAATAAATAATCTAACATTTTGGCAATTTAATTTTATTTCTATTAAAAGTTAGTTTCTTTTATATTTCACTTAATTTTTAAAGTTGACTTTTAATTATTTTTAAAACTAATATTGATTAACAATTAATCAAAATAATTCTTAGTTAATCAAAATCTTTGAAAGTTAGTTAAATCTTTAGATTAAAGCTGTAATATTATTTTTTCTTGAAGTTTATATAAATCAAAAAAGCTTAATTATTTTACTTTGATATCCATTTTTTATCTCGTAGAAATTTAAACTTTGTTAATTTATTTACACAAAATTTTGTACAAAAAAATTTTAAATAAACATGAAAAAATGAATTTTTGATAAATTAAACAAAACACTAATTCAATATTTAACAGGAAGTAAATGATGAACTTGATTGACGACCACTACTTATTAAAAAAATAAAAAAAAAACGAAAAAAATAAAAAAATTTAACTGAAAATAATTAAATTTTACTTTCTTTCAGTAAAAACTTTTTTAGAGTTCTTAATTCAAGATTTTTTTAAAAGTTAAAAAAAAAAAAAATTGTACATTTTCATCAGCTAAGAACGACGAAAAGTGTTTATTCAGTTTAAAGTACGAGTTTCGAGACAGGTAAATTGAAGTTATTCCAAAGTTCGAAAGAAATAAACCAATCAAGTAAAACTTAAAAAAAGTGAAAGTGGCTAATAAGGTAATAAAAACAGCGCATTCTCAAATTTTTGAAAGGAAACGGAGAAGAGAGATTTTTTAGTATAAAACTTTTGTTCAAAAGTTTTTTCTAAAAAAATTATATTGTAAATCAAGTATTCTTATTAGTTTTATTTTTTGTATCATGCTATTTAATAATTATCTAAATTATTTAACTAAACTTACTATATAACACTTTTTCTTAAATATTTTGTTTTAATCAATTTTTTTTCAGCATTTCAATTTAAAATTATGTTGTTTAAAATCAAGTATTCTGAACTTTGAATAAAGTTTTGATAAAGGTACAAAGTTACAGTGTAAAAGTTAAAAACTCAAAACGAAAACTTCATCAATTATATAGTCTTATTCAAAATTTTACAAAAAAATTCTAAAAATTAAATAAAAGATGACTTATTCAAGACAATTTTAATTTTTCTCAAAATTTTTTTGACTTAACCTTTTTTGATTAATTTAATTTTTTCTTTTTAGTTTAATTAGCTCAAATTCTTTGATCAGATTATTTTTTATAAAGAAATTCTATAAATAACTATTTCAAAGTTTGTGAATAGTTTTCTAATTTTTTTACCAATTTCATTCCTCAAATTTTTGAAACCATCTCTAAATAAAAATTCATATCTAAAATATTTCGTCAGATTTTAAGTAATTTTTTAATTTAAACCTTTACAAACGTTTGAAAAGTTTATTTTTATTCAAAAATTTTAATCATAGTTTAAGTTAATATAAGTTTGAATCATAATTTTTTTAAGCTTAAATCATAAATTTAATCACACATTCTTTAAGCGTCTTAATTTTTAAAAAATCTGTTGAAAAATTTTTTTCAACTTAAATTTTTAAGAATTTTACTACAAAATTTACAAAAAAATAAATTTTCACTTCAAAAAAAAAATTTTTTTTGTTTTAAAATGTCAACATATTCATATCATTAAGATAATAAATTTTAACTATTTCCCTTGATAAATGTTTGTGAAAATTTTATTTAAATTATCGTTTAACTAAATCAAAATGTTTATGAATTGAAAAGGTATTTATTTTTGTTACTTTTTTTTTCAATAAATCACTGTTTTTTTAGCTTCATTGTAAATTATTTTTATCAGCTTATTTTAAAGTTTGAAAGTTTTTTTACTTTAAAAAGAAAAATTTTATCTTATTTAAATTAGTAAATAGAGGAAAAATAATCAAGAAATTTTTTTTTAAATATGCCATCAGTAAAACTTAAATTAAAGTTTAAGAACTATTTCATTAAAGCCGGTTCCTTCTTTAATATAAAAAAAAAACAAAAATTGTAAAATCAAGTTAATTCAAAAAAGTCAGGAAATTTTTTTTCTCTATCTTAAATACACTTCCACAACTAATAAACAGGCTTTTCACGTTCTCATTTCACTTTCAATTACTCTACGAATTTAACTCGTTTCATAAATTTACTTTGAAATAATTAATCATTTTAAAGTTTGAATTAAGTTCTAATATTGATAAAATTTCAAAAAGATGTTTTTTAAAAAAATTTAATTTTCTTAAATAATGTTAGAAAGTTTAAAGTTGAAAAAGATAAATTTTAAGAATAAAGAAACCAAAATAAAATCTTTTTTTTTCTTCAACCCATTCATTATTTATTAAGGTATATTATTAAAAATTGACATAAAAAATTTTCAGAAATTTTAAGTCTAAAAAGCTAAAATAATTTGTTAATAAGTTTAAATCTATTAAAATAATTCAGAATTAAAGTTAACAAAAAAATTTAATTAAAAAAACAGATATTTTGAAATTAAATTTTAAAAAAAACTTCTTTTTGAAAAGTTTAATGGTAAATCAAAATATTTTAATTATATAAAATTATTAAATAGTATCAAGCTCGTAAATTTAAATTTTATATTAAAAGGACTGCAGGAAGCATTTTTTTTATTAAAAGACTAAAACTTAGTTTATGTTTATTTTTATCCAAAGTTTAAGCATTTAATCAACTATTTATGATTTTAAAGAAAACAATTTAAAGGTTAAAAACTTTCTGACAAACAATTTTCAAAAAAACTTATTAAAAACAAACTTAATGTTAAGTTGAAATAAATTTTTTTTCCGTTGAATTTTATATCGAACTTCATTGTCATTTTAATCAATTAAATTGTTAAAGTTCAACTTAAAATTGTCAGTTTGATTTTTGAAAGTTTTTCTAAACAATTGAATAACTTCGATTAATATAAACTCAAAGTTTATTCAATTTTAAGTATATAAAACTCAATATTCAATTATATTTAATAATCTTATAGTTCAGTAAAGATATCATTCAATAAAATTTTTATGAGAAATTTTTCTAATCAAAATTGTTTATTTAAAAATGGTTTGGTTTTTAAAAAATTAATTTAATTTATTTTTTATCTTTTTTCTTCATTAAAGCTTTTTTATAGAAAAATTTCATTTCAACTAAACAAAGTAAAAAAAAAATTTTCTTTTAAGATGCTGTTGCCCTTTTAGTTAAAATTTATTGAACTTATCATACTCCAGGTGGCCAAAAAATAAACTTGTATCATCAAGTGCAATGGACAGCTTTGGCCAACAGGTAAATAAAATGTTAGCGGTGTATAAAAAAATGTTGGATAAAAATATTTTTTTTTTTGAATTAGAATATACGTGTTGTAAAGAGAAACCAGAATTTCTTAACTGCACTCACCCTTTGCCTTTAAAAACCTGAAACTAAAAAATTTAAAAAAGAAATTATAGAACCAGAAAAGTTTCATGTAAAAACTTCTTTTTCATTTTTATTTTATTTTCTGGTTCTTTACTAACATAACAGTTCGATTTTGACCTTTGTTTGATTCATTAACTAAAGAGAAAATTGAATTAAATTTGAAAAAAAATAAAATTAGAGACAATTGAATTTGTGTTTTATAACTCAAGTAAATTTAGTTTTAAAAATATTATCAATAATTTTGTTTCAAACTTGTGAAGTTAATTGTTGTTAATAATTTTCTATTATTTGAAAAAAAGAATTATAATAAATCAGTTTTTAATTATATCAATTGTCATTTAAAATGAATAAATATTTATTTATTGTCATATTGGCAATGAGTTGCTTAGTTATTGAAGCAAAAAAAGAGGAAAAAACTGCTCTTGCAAAATCTAATACAAATCTATTAGAGTTTGTGCAAATTTTTAAGTCCTTATTAAACCAAGCTTTATCAAAAGGTAATTTCTTCCAAATTATAATTTATAATCAGATTTTTATTTATGAAGATTGAAAATCAGTATTTTTATTTCAAATCTATTTTAAGTAATTAAAATGAGTTAGTTTAATAATTTCTTGTTTATGATTTCAATCTTATTTTTAGATAATAAGTCTTTAAATTTTTGTTTTAATTCTATTTTTATACTTAAACTAAAATTTTTAATATCCTAAAGCCGATTTCTCTTCTGTACGTGGTATGCTTTCTACTCCATTAAGCATCGGAGCAACAGCTATATCAGTTCTTCTAGGAGGTATTGTTTTAATGGCTTTTTATGAAAGTCCACTAAGTCCATTGCCTGTACCACCTCTTCCTGCACCGCCAGTTGGTCGTTTTCCTCCAGAAAATCCAATTGTTTCTCCAATGAGAAATGGTCCACCAATACAAAGACTATCAATGAATTCATTAAACTTGCCAAATCAAGAACAATTTATGGTTCGTGAGCATGTGCATAGAAGGCAAATGTACCAACCTCAACAACAGTATAACTATCCAAAAAGTCAAGTTAACTTTCCTTTCCCATCTAACACAAACATAAAACGTAGCAGTAATGGTGATGTTTTAAGCTACATGAATCAAATTACAAACAACTTAAAACCTTCTAACTTTGAAACGCCAATTCATGATACTCAGCCTGATAGTCAATCAGTTCCATCTAGCGTTAAACAAAATTATTCAAAAAATAATCAATTAAGTAATTCTTTACCTAAAGAACAAAATTTATTACAGTCTGCAACTTCTTTATCTGGCCATGTAGCATTTGCAGATCCAAATTCTAATCAAGCTAATATAAACACTCAAAGTAATTTAAATCCTACAACAAATAATCAAGTTAAAAATATTAAGCATAATAATCAAGAAATGAATGATAAAGTTACTTCAAATAGTTTTGCAATAAAAGAACAAGACTTTGATCAAAAAAATTTAGTTCATTCTCAATTGAGTCAAGTTAATTTTAAAACTTCACCTGAATTGGCAAGATTAGAAGAAAATTTTAAAAGATCATTTGTTCGATAAATTATTTCCGAGTACATTAATGGTCATTTCAAATTTATTTATTCAGTTTTTTTATACTAAAATTGTAAATTTTTTATTTATTTTAATTATTGAAAATCATCATTTGAAAAGTTTTAAAAATTTTCTTCTTATAATGTTTGTATGAAAAAAGGAAAAGTATTCAACAAAATTTTAAAAAAAATTCTTTCACCAAATTCAAAAATTTGAATCATTTAATTGATGAAAAAAAATTAAAAAAAAAAAAAACAAATTCAACTGATCAAAAAAATCAAACTAATTTATTTCACATAAAATCATAATTATTTATTTAAATCAATAATCCATTTTTAACTAATTTATTTTAATTTATTTTTATACGAAGGTGTTTAAGTGCCAGACTTTTAATATGTTTAATCAAAAAAATTAAATTAAATTATAACTTATTGAAATTTCTAAACTAAATTTTATTTTTAATGATGTTTTATATACCACTGATAATAATTTAAACTCGAAAAATGTTATTAAATTTTTTTTTATTCAATTTCAAGTCATTTTTTTGGAAACATTTTTTTGTAAAATTGAACAATATTTTAAGTTTTGTACATAAAAAATTTTAATCTAAAATCATTTTAGAATCGAATTAACAAATTATTTTGATAAAAAAAAATTTAAGCTGATGGGTTTTAATGTTATAAAACTATTTAAAGAATAATAGAGATCTCTGTTTTGGTGATCATCAGTCAATAATTTGACGCTCATCAGAAAAAAACTTTTCAATCTTTTCAAATATTTTTCAATAATGACAATTGGTTTTAAAATAGAAATACTGTTTTGTTTAAAGACAATCTGAAACAAAAAAAAGACATCAATCAATTGATGGCATTCACCTTAGCAAAAAATTTTTCAAATTTTTTTATTTTATAGGTAAAAGTAAGGTTTTTATTACGTTTAAAAAGTTAACAATGTTTTTCAACTTAGTTTTTAACATAGGTTTGATTAAATCAAGCAGAAATTTTTTTATGATGCTTTTAATTTTTTTACAGCTTTTAGAAATTTTTAGTCTAATTCATCTAATATATTTTTTTTTATAGACAAAAAGATGTTTTAATAAAAAAGAAAATTTACAAAACTTATGTAAATAAGATTATTTAAGTAATCAGAAAATTCAAACTAGAATTGACTATTCTAAAATTCTAAGTTAAACAAAAGGATTGAGTTTTCAATTTGATCGTTTAAAAACCTTTTCATAGACTTTTTCAAATAAATTATTATAAGCTTTTTCCATAAACTCATGAAGATAATAGGAAAGTTTTTAATTAAATTTTTGTTTTTATTGTTTTTAAAATTTTGTACAAATATTTGAATTTTCAAATTAAAGCTTTTGATTGATATGACTTTAATTTAATCTTTTAGACTTAATTGCAAAGATTTTAATCTAAAAATAGTGTTAAAACCTAAAATTTAAATTGCATAATTATTTAAACGGTTATAAAACTGTCAAGCTTGTCTTTTTTTTTTGGTTTTTTTTTGTTTAATAAGTGATTAGAATTATTCGCTTTTTTTTTTAGTTGTTTTTTAAATAAAAATAAAAAAGGTTTTATTTTATAGGCTTAAAGTTTGGTAATTTTTATTACGTAAATTATTAAGTCTTGCCAAAATATTTTTAAAATCTTCAATTAAAAAGAGCATCAATATAGTTCTCATTAAAAATACTTTTGAACATACTTTATTTAATATTTAAAGAAGAGTTATCTTTTAAAATAACGAAAAATATCAATTTTCTTATTAAAAAACTTTTTATGCTTTGTTTCAATAAGCTAAAACTAATTTATTGAAAAGTAAATTGATAAAAAAATTGATCTTCAATGATTAGAGCTATTAATTGTTTTTTTTTCAAAATCAACCATTAAAGATTTTTAATTATAAAAACTTACAAATGAAAATGGAGCTTTTTAATTTTTTTTATAGAAAAACTTTTTGTGATTCTTTTTAATAAGAAAATCAATAAAATACTCTTCTAATGTTTCAACAAAAAAAAACTTTGATTATTTTTTGAAATAATATTTCTAATTAAAAAAAAATTTTAAGATCTTAATTAACTTCAAAATTTAAAACTTTTCCTAGATTTTATTTGTTAAGTTAACTATTTCGTACAATGGTTATTTGGTAAATTTTAGTATATTAGTTTTTAAGTATATTGATAAAAATTTTATATATTCAGTAAGTTTGTAAAAAAAATTTTATTAATTTAAAAACATCAGAAAATTAGTTAAGTAACTTTCTTTTCAAATACTTTCTTAAAATCCTAGTTTTAAGTTTTTTTTAATTCTTCTTGTTTATAACCAAATTTTTTTTCTCTGTTTATTTAGGATAATAGATTAAATCACTTTCATGATATACTTACATTTCAATTTTTGTTTTTTACAATAAAAAATAAATTAAAAGTATTTCTCAAATTTTTTATTTTTAAATTTAATTTATTCTTTTAAAAATTTATTGACTCATTTGGAACAAAATAAAATTTTTTTTATTTCTTTTTGAATTCATTTCACATTCATTAACTTGTCTATAAACATGTTAAAAACTTATTTTTTATTCAAAATAAAATTTCAATTTTGTTTCTATTATATTTAGCCAATATAAATTTAAATTGAATTAATAATTTTGTAATTTAAAACTTTCATTATCTGTAAAATTTTTAGCTTTTTTGACAACCAATAAAAGAAGTTTAATGGCTTTTTCGATTTTAATGTTTAAAGATTTTTTTTAAGCTATTTTATATTTTCAATTAATTATTAAATAGAGAAGTCAAATTCTTCATTTTTAAATTTAAAAATAGTCTTTTTTAAATTGATAGTTATGTAGCATCTTTTTAAATAAATTTTTAATTAAAATAAAAAAAAAATTTAATTCTAGCCGCGTTTTTTAAAGCGCCATCTTTTGAAAAATTTAAATTATAAAAATAAAAAAGGCGGAGTTATTTTATACTCAAAAAAAAAATTGGGTAAAATATAAGTCCTCCCATTTTAGTCTGCTTCTTATTCTTGGCCAGTGAGCAACTACACTAGAAATTTTTTTTTTCATAAATTTTGAAAATGTATGCTTAGATTAAATACCTTTATAATTATAAAAATAATCTCTAATTTATAAGTTTTACGAGCTTCAAAATTTTATTTAAAAATATATTTAAAAAGTTATCCTTTTTTATTAAATGAGTTAACTTAATTTATGAATGTTTTAGTCTAATTTTAAAACTTTATTGTTTTTAAAACTATATTCATTCTATGAATATAAATGTGAAATCTTAAAATATTTAACCATTTTTATATTTATTGTGTTTTCAAATTGAGTTCAAATTTGATTATAAAGTTTTTTAATTTTAAAAAAAAATTTTTATTCGCAAATCAAGGGGCGGTAATGGCCAATAAAAAAAATAATATATTATTTAAAATGAAATGAAATTAATTTTGCTGTTGTTTCATCGGTTTTTTTTTTACACATCAAAATGATAATTTAACTCTTTAGTGTTTCTTTTTTATGCTTATTGTAAATTTTTGAAATTGAAAGTTTTTTAATTTATAATCGTGTTAGTTGACAGTCTTATGACTGTTTTTTAAGTGCTAATTTAATTAAATTTTTTTTCTTTTAGTTTTTTTCCAGTGTGATTTTTAATCAAGTTCTTATGAATTTAAAATCTATATTATACATTTTTTTTGTTTTTAAATTTTAAATTGATATAAACATTTGAAATTTAATAAAGAAATTTTCCAACAAAGGATTATAATTTAGTGAATTGAAGATGTAAAAATGTTTAGTGAAAGTTTTAAGGTCATAATCTTTGCTTTTAGTTGATAATTTTACAAAAAAAAAAAAGTTTTTTTAAATTTGTTTGAAAGGTGATAAAATGAATAAAGAGGACAATTTTTTTCAAATTTTATTTTTTTTTACTATTTAAAAAACAAAGTTTCTTTTAAAAAGTCTTTACAAAAGTTAAGATGATTAAGTATTTTTGTAAATAACATAAAAAATTTTTGAACAAAAAAAGTTATACAAAAATTTTGTATGAACTCGAGTTTTACGAAATAAATTATTTCAATAAAATAGAAAGTGATAATCGACAAATTTAAACGAACAAAGTCTTTTTAAATAAATTTTAAAAGTTTTGTATTACAAAAATTAAGATTCCATTGAAATTTAAAAAAAAAATTTATTCTTATACAAAGTAGTATTCAAACAAAACATAATTTGGTTAAAATGTTATCGTAAATTTTTTTTATTAGAATTTTGATAAAAAATCTGTTTATTGAATTTAGTAATAAAAATCAACAATATGAAAGTTTTTTTCAAACAGGAAATTGAATTTTTTTTAGTCCTATTAAATTTTATTTGATTTTATTTAGTTTTATTTAAATTTGAAAAACTCACTTAATTTTTATTTTCAAAAAGTTTTTCTAAATGTTTTAACTTATCATTTTTAATAATATTAAGCTAAACACTTTTATACAAATTAACTTAAAAATGCTTAGTTAACTTCGTTAGGAAATTTAAGTATTTTTTTTTGAACATTATAATCATCTTTTATAAAATTTTTCTATTTTCATTTAATTAAATATAAAGATTAAGTTGTTAATTAAAATAAGAAAAGGTTTTTAAAACTTCGATGAACGTTTAACAATCAAAAATAAAATTATTTTTGAGTTTTATAAATTGAATAAATTTACAAGAAATTATCTTAAGCTATTTATTACTTTTAAAGGAGATTAAATAGTATAACAGAAATAACCGAATGTTAGAACAAGTTGTTAAAAAAAATTATTTAAAAACTATGTAAAAGTTGAAAGTTCAAAATGTATTCATACTAAAGAAAACTTAAAATAATTTTTGAATAGATAATAAGTGAAACTGAAAAATAGGATTATTTTTTTAATAAAAATTTTCTATCATCTTTCAAAAGAATCAAAGTGTGTCCATCGTTGAGTTGATTTAAAAAAAAAATACATTTTTAATATTTAGATCAGCTTATCGGTGTTATAAATTCAGTAACAATGTCATGGATAACTGTGATATACTTGCTACTTGCACTTTTAAAAGGCATTTGCATGGAAAGTGCGTTGTCCGCCAGATTGCCTGACATTTATTGGAACATAACCAATCCAATGTAAGTTTTTTTTTTAAATCATTTTTCATCATTTTTTTGCTTAAAAAACATTTTATTTTGATCTAATAAATGAACTGTTTGTCTTTTTTTGATTTTTTAAAATTTTTCTATAAAAATGATTTTTTTTCTTTAAAAATACTTTTAAACAAAGTAAAGATCGATATTTTTTTGTAACTGAAACATTATACATTTCTAATGAATATAAGTTATTCTTTTTTTATTCATTTTGTTTTTTGTGAGAAGTTGTTAAAAAAATAGAAAGTTTATCAATTTTAATAAAAAATTGAATTTTTTAAAAATTAATTTTGGAAAACAATTTGAAAATTTTTTCTAAAAATATAAGCTTACTAAGGGAAATTATTTTTTAAAGCTATGAAATAGCATTTTGAATTTGTTTATAAGAATTAAAAGTTTGATAAGTAAAAAACTATTCAAAATTTATGTGAAAAAGCAAAAATTGACAGAATCAAATTTGTTTTAAATTTTGTTAAATTCCATTAAAAGGCATTTTATTATTTTCTCTATCTTATTAATCTAAATGTTTTGATAATTTTGTTGTGATTTAAAAACTTTATTCAACTAATTCCTTTACTAATCTTCATCATTAAAGCTTTTTTACAATTTGAAAGAAAAATTTTTTTTTTATCTTGTTGGGCGTCAATATAGACCTGTTTAGATTTTTATCTGGTGTGATCTGGTCACAAACATTAGAATTAGTCAACAGATTTGTTTATTTTTCTCTTGTTTAACCAGGAGCATATTTTATAAATAAACTGATTCAAAAAGAAAGAAAAAAAGTTTTAAATCTATTAGGCTTTTCACGTCCATCTTTATCAGTCAAATCGCAAAACTGGTAGTTTGAAATTTAGGGGTTGTTGGTTTTTATTAAGTTGATATTTTTATTTAAATTCTTTTATGAAGTTTCAATTTTTAAAAAAAAAAAAGTTTTAAGACTTATCAGCAGAATTTGATTTAAAATTTTAAAATCAAAATTTAAAAGATGATTAAACAATAAAAATTTTTCTGATCATTCGATATGATTTAATTTTCTTTTAATGTTAAAATCAAGTCCATTTATTTGGACTTTACCTTGTTTTTTATTTTTAATTTGTAATCTTTATGATTTTGGGAAAAAAATTATTTGACTTGTTCTTTAAATTTTTTTTTCATAAAAGTCTTGCTGAGAAACCACTGTATAATCTTAACTTTACCCGCTGGCATTTTTTCTATTGTGTTTAAATTTTATTTTACTTTTTCTAGGTTTTATTATGTTGATCATTGATTGACGCGCTTGATTAGATCAGAACTAGACTTCTATTACTCAATTCTTTAAAAATTTTTATGAAAAAAATTTCAAAATCCTTTTTTCTTTTGTTAAACTTATTTTGATCTGAATAGAACTTTATTAAACTTTATGGACTTCTTGTCGATATTTATTATTATTTTTACATGGTTTTTATGAGCAAGTTGTAGCTTAGTATTTTATATCACGTTTAAACTTATTCTTTTATACAATATTAAAACTTTTTTTTAACAATGAAAAAGTTATGCTTAGCTCTATTACAAACTATTTTGTTTTTTTGCTTTTTTAAAAGTATTTATAACCACATTAACTACCTTTTTTTCAAGTGGATTGTATTAATGAGCCTACCTGCTTGAGATTCCTCTTGAAAGTACTTAAATAAGATTTTCAACTTTATCAATATACCACATACTAAATTAAAGCTTAACCATAGCTTTTAATAAAATTAATTTATCTCTTCAAAATGTTTTAAATTCAAAACTTTTTTTAAGTGTTTCGTGAATGGTCTCATCATTTATTATAAATATATTCTAAAAAACTAAATGATTTATTTTTTGGTTACCTAAAATATGGGAGCATTAGAATGTTTGACAAAGTTTTTTTTTATAATGATTGAGACTTCAATTTTTTTGATAATTAATTTTAGTTTAAATTTATCATCTTCTTTTATAATAATTTTGGTTAAAAGTAAAATTTTTCTTTTTTGGAAATCAACTTTTTTTATAAATAATTTTATGTGAATAAAATTCACTTTTGAACGAGGTTAACACTATTATAATCAAAATTTTACATACAAAGTAATTAAGTTTTTATTTAAAAAAAATTTTTTGCTGATGTTATTTTCAATTTTGTTGTACATAAATAAACTTCATTCATATGACATTTGGTTTGTGGTAGTGTTTTATTTTTATTTTTTTTGTTAGTTTTAAAAATGAATGAAATTGAAAGAAGTAGTCATGGAACCTTATGGTTAAAAGACTTTTTTTTAGAAATATGTTTCTTTAAATGAGCTTAATAGACCAAAATTTTTGTGAAAAAGTTTAATTTAAACTTTATTTTTTGTTCTCTTTTTTAAAACCGATGTTTAAAAGTGAAAAAGTTGAAAAGTTGCTTTGGTCCACTTAAGATTGTGAGTGTGTTAGCTTAATACAAGCCCACTTTATAAATAACTATTTTTTATTTTGACCATGTTTGCTCTGAATGTGAATTAAATTACAGGTAAATTGAAGTTTTTTTTAACATTTTCAAGCGTGAAAATAGATGTTTTTTTTATTTGTATCTTCTTTTCTATTTTTAATATTTCTTGAAACTAACCACATATTTTAATAGTCATTTTTTCACTTGAAGCTACAATTTATTTCATTTTATTTGCTTGATTAGTTATTTTTTTTTAATGTGTGTGTGTTATATTGGGATTGACTTGTTACTCTCTCTCTCTATTTAATTTGCACTTAAACATTAAAAAAACCAAACCTCTTTCTTATTTTTTACATTTTAAATACGGAGACAAAAAAATTTTTTTGATAAAAGACAAGGTGTGTAAAATTTGCTTTATAGACTTACAACTTGTATTCAATATTTTTATTCTTTTTTTTTCGCTTCTTTAATTTATAAATTATATGATGACGATGTCCTTACTCATTGGTATAATGTAATTATATACAAGTGCGTTCATAAAATCCATTTGTAAATTGTTTTCGCCTTTTACACTGCACTTTTAGGCCTGTCAATCTAATTTTTTCCTTTTTTTTTTCTATCCATAAAAACTCCATCACAGTTATCACGCTGTATATAATCAAAACAAAGTTGTTGCAATTGTATCAAATTGAATTGGGTTGCTCTCTTTACTATAATAAATTATACACTAAAACTTGTAGAAGTTTAAATCGTCTATGTATTTATAAACAAGTTATATTATAAAAAAAAACTCATATAAAATGGACAAGCTATTGTAAAATACTTTAGTCATTTTATTATATTCTCTTTTGTGAATAGCAATTAGGCGACCGACTTTGATAGTCTCTAATAGTCTCTAAGGATATTGTTTTCTGTTAGATATTTTTTAATGTATAAAAAATACTTAGAGATGGTTTTAAATCGATCAGCATTATATGTTTTAACATTTAATGTAATTGTTTCCTAGTATCACCATTGAAAAAAAAATTGGACATTGATGACTAGTAGTTTTTTTTTCTTTGTTAATTTAAAAGAAGTTTTAACGTTACTAAGCTTCTTGACTCATATTCATAAAGAATTGATTTAATTTTTTCATTAAATTTTCATCTTTAAAACTTACTTTTCTTTTAAATTTTTGAATTTTTTTACTTTTGTTTTACCGCCTTTATTATTTTTCATTAAATTTTTTACGGTTTCTTTAGATAAAAATTTAATGAATTATCAAAAAATTTTTTTTCATAAAAAATTTTCATCATGATTGATTCAATTTTTCAAAATATCTCTATAGATATTATATAGAGTTAATTTCATTTAACTTAATCTATTGTTAAAGTTTATTCAATCCTTAGTAAAAAACCTTTTAAATTTAAAATTAAAAAAAAGGTTTTTGATTAAATGACTGAAGTTAATACAAGGCTCATTCTTCCAAAACTTAGTTTTTTACTTTCAAAATTCTTTTTTGTTTAGTACAAGTGGATTAAGCCTTTTTTGAGCATCTTTTTATGAAAAATAGATCTTTTTTAGTATATTTGTTTTAATTAGATAATTTTTGCGCATGTATAAAACAAAAATCTATTTAATAATTTTATACTGTTTATTACGAATTAAATTTTTTTTATGTAGTACAAGCTGTCACTTATTTTCTTTTTTACTTTTATAATCCTTTGATGACTTATGTGTTCAAAACTAGATTTTTTTTTTATATTTGCAACAGCTCGTACTTTACAACTTGACCACTTTATTTTATCTTTTTTTTTTTAAAAAAAAAATTTTAAATTATCATTAAATTAATTATGTAAATTGTTTTCGGTTATGATGAAAAAAACAGGTTCAAATTTTTTGAAAACTAATTATTTTTAGTTATTAATAAGAGTTCAAACTATAAATCTGAATTTTTTTATTATAAAGAAGTTAATTACTTCTAAAATTAATTAGTCTTATTCATACAGAATTATTAAAACATTTTAAAAGCTGTTGTCATTAAGATGACTTATTAGATAAAAAATAAAGTTTTGAATAAATCATAACAAATTTTTTAGGGTAAGAATTTTTTTAATTCTACTTTTGGATAAATCTAGATAAGCTTTTTTTTATTTTTGTTTTTATTTAATTTATACTTACTAAAGTTTTTTCACAACAATCTATTTACTTGAGTTTATTTCTAATTCAAAAGACAAATAAAGAATCAAAAATGTGAAAAAAAATAAATAACTGTAACCTAAAGAAAATTTAATGTTTGAGTTGGTCATTCAGCGAGACCATTTTAAATAATTAAGCTTTTTTCAAGTTTTAAATTTGCTCAGGTGTGGCGGTGTAGTTTTCTTAAAACCTAATTCTATTAAAAGAAATTTTATTTTATATTTATAAAACCTACATTTTAAGACATCTATTTTATTTTTTTTTACAAACGCCCGCTAAAAAAACATAGAAATATTTTATTACATTAATGATGTAGATTTAATAAAAATTTTGGCATGTAATCGTCAAACGACCACCACCCTATAACTTACAATGCCCAGTTTTCTTAACAAACAAATTTTTTTCTTCTTATTTTTTTTCTGTCCTAAATGTTTTAATATCCGGCCATACGGTCATCAAATAAAACTGTACGTAGCTCAAAAAAAAAGGTTCAGTAATGATTCAGAAAATTGATTGATCAGTTTCTTTTTGATTATTGTTATTTTATGTGATTACAAAAATTTTTTTAGAAAGTTTTTTCCAAAGTTTTTGGGTTTCATCTTATTTTTTGTGTTTATTTTTTTTTTAAACTATTTAATTTATCTATAAGTTGCAATGACAGATTAATTTTTGTGAATTTTTTTAAATGATTAACATTTATAAAAAAATTGGTTTCAAATTCAACTTGAAAAAAAATTTAGAAACAAAATAACATTTAGAACTCAGCTATCAATATATTCATCACTTTTTTTTTATTTGTTTTATGATTGTTCATTGAAAAAACTATTTATTATTGTTTATATATGATAGTTTTCTGTAAACTCATATATTTTTGACTAAAAAACAATCCTGTGTTGAATTTAAAGCTTGAGAAAAAAGACAGAAGTAATTTCTTTTTGGAAATAGATCGAAATTTGATTAAAAGTCTAAATTAAACATGAAACTCAATCTCACTACTGTCGATCTATTGATGGCTACTACTGTTGTCATTTGTTTTTTGTTTCTTTTTACTAACCAATGCACAGCTAAAATAAGGCCAATGTCCTCTTCTAAAACTTTATCTAAAGTTGGTAACCTTGCGGCTGATCATTTGTCTGCTTTGCAACAGACTAGTCGAAAAATCACAAAATCTTCAGTGATTGGAATAAATTGGAAAAATGTTATGCTTTTAGCTGGTTTAAAAGCTGGTCTTTTAACAGCCGGGCTAATAAAAAAAAAAGTAGCTTATAAAAAATTAAAAAATTTAAATTCTAATGGAAATTATCAATTTTCTGATAATTATTTAATGCCAATGTCTTATTTAACTTATGATCCAACTTATGATATAAATTATCAAAAAGAAAATTGGCCTAAATATCAAAAAATGCCAGCATCTAGATCATTTAATAGTATTACAATGAAGCCAATTATATTACGAAAATCTATTTGTGATGATTTAAACGCTTGTGCAGATTATTTATCATCATCTACAGTAACTTATAAGATTTTAGGTCCTACTTTGCCAATAGATTTTCCAGTTATAATACAAACTTCTGCTTATAAACCACCATCTTTAAAAAAAAATGTTTTCGTTCACAAAAATAATCCTTCATTAGTACCACTTGTAAGTTGGGCAAAACCATTAAATAATATAATTGATTCCGACAAAATCAATAAATTTAAAAAACAAAATGAATTAGGAGAAAAAAATTATTTTGACCATCAAATCCAATATAATTCTAATCTTATTGATACAGAATCAACTTTTAATACAAAAAATACTAGTGTTCAAGTGCCTCAAATTTCAGAGGTACCTACTGAGCAATCATTAGAGAATAGTAACAAAATGTAACTATAGAGATTTTTTTTTTAAAAAAATTTATCTTACATTTTTTTAAAATTAGTCTATTTTTTAGTTAAAAAGTTATATGCAGTTTTGAAATTTATACTTTAAACTCAAGGTGTTTTTTTAAAGAGGAATTTATAAGAAAAAAAAATTTGTATTAATTTACTCATAAAATTGTTATGTTGTTTATAACTAATACTAAAATTGCTGCCTTACTTTTCAAAGTTTAATGTTTTTTTTGATACTATTATGGTTAAATAAACTTCTTTTTTTTAAATTTTTATCTGTTTTGGCTAATTTATTAAAAAAATGTTTTTCAAACTTTGATATTCTATCCAATAATTCTCAAACTATGCTTTGAATTTTAAATAATTCATTCAAATGTAGGGTTAGTTTTTTTTATAAATGATGCTGGTCATTTTTTTTGTTAATTAAGTTTTTTATTTTTTTTTGTTACCTTGTCTTTTGTATTTTCTTGTAAACACAGCAGGGCTAAGATATCAGATGGTTTACTGTAATTCACGTAAACTAAATTCAAAGAACCAGAAAAACCAGCTTACTCGTGCCCAGCAATATCTGTTTTAAAAAAAAATTCAAAAAAAAATTCAAAAAAAAATGTTTAAACATTTGAATTTTATTTTTAGATTTAATAAATTAACTTAGATTTTTATTTCAAAAAAATTAAGTTACTTTGAACGTGTAATTTGTTTTAAAATTTTTTTTGGTTTTTTTTAGCTATCTTAAGTTAAATAAGATTTTAATTTTAACATGTAGGATACTTGTTGGCTGCTTTTAATAGATTTAAAAATGTTGTTTCTTAAAAATGTAAGCTTGCTTACCTTATTGCGTTTAGCTATATTAAAAGTTTATTTTTAAGAAAACTAAGGATTACTTTAATCTTTTGGTTGAATATTTACATGTATTTGTTATATTTATGTATTAATAAATTCTAATACAGATAAATTACTATTTGGTACAAAACTTGCAATAATCTGTCCTAAATATTTTTTAAGTTTTAAGAAATGAATTTAATATAATTTTTATTAAATTAATCAATGAAAACTTTATATTTGATTACTTTAGCTTTAAATATTTATTGTTTTTTTGGTTATAAAGAAGTATTTTATTTAATTAAACTGAAAAAAAACATAAATAAAATTAAAAACTTATATAGAGTCTAAATTAATAATTTTCTTTAATACTCTTGATGCTTTTTATGTTTTTTAAAGGTAATTTTAAGTATAAAAACTTATAAATTACTAAGGGGAAGTTAAAATAATAAATAATTGAAAGGGGCTAGAGAATATACATTTTTTTTGGCAATCAAGTGCTAATCTTGAAGCCGCGTGTTTCTAAATAACGTCCAGTTTAAAGCTTGTCTTAGCTTACATGATCATAAAAAAAAAAGAACAAGAAGTGTATTAATTTTTCATGTTTTTTAAACATTCAACAATGTCCAGCAAGTTTTACAGCGCATGTACTGTATTTAGGAAAAAGATGTAATTGAAAAATGACTCCACACTTTGCCTGTAAAAATTGTATAAATTAAATAAGCTCGGCGCTTCTAAATTAAAAGTTTTTTTTTTTTAAATGAAATTAAATGTATTCGCTTGGCTAGACTTGGTGGTGGCCAAGAATGATGTCCGCTCCTTGATCTTTTATTTTTCACAAAACTATTCTAAAACTAAAAAAAATTAGTTGTTGGTAGCTATTCATTTATACATTTAATCAAAATGTGTTTGTCTATATTATTTTTTACTAAATAGTACCTTTTCAATCAAAAAATAAATCTTTTAAAGACAAAATGCTGGTTCTATTTTTGTTTATAACTACCATGCAATACCATTTTTTTCATTTTAGTTAATAAACTTTAACTAAAATTATGATTATAAGTAGATAAATTTTTCTCTTAATACAGATTTTCAAAATACTGGTGACGTTCTTTCTTTTATTTTTATTTTACATTTGATCTTTGTTCAATTAAGATAATTTTGAATATTCTCTTTGTTATCTTTATTACTCTTTTAATTTTATTATTCTTCTTTTTAATCTTCTTTTTAAATTCAATTCTACATAATTTTAAATTCTTTTTACCTTTTTTTTAACTAAATATCCTCAGCTTTATTCATTCTAGTGCATCTTTCTGAATTCATCTTTTTGAAATTTTTTTTCATTTCAATCTTTGTTCATTTTTTTTCATTCAATTTTTTATCTCTTGTTTTATTTTTTACTAAGAATGAACTTATTTTACTGTTTTTTTATGTTTTGATGAAAAAAAAAATATCCACGTGTGACGCATGCTCTATTTTTTGATGGATAAAACTTTTATTACACAGAATTTTAATTTACTTTAGTCGCTAAATATTTGTCTAAATAAGACTCTATTTAATTTTAAATTAAAATTTCTATAAAATTGCTTTCCTGTCGTTTTAAACTTTTTAAACTCTGCTTGTTGCTTTCTGCAAACTAATTTTCCAACAATTTGTCTTCTAAAAGCTTATGTTTGCATTTTTTAGTTTTTAAAATTTACAGCTAAAATTCTGTTTTTTAAAATTAAAAAAAAGCATAATTTAAAGTTTACATATGTAAAAACAAAGAGAAAAAAACTTAGCAAGAAACTAGAAAGTTTGACCATTTTTAAAATAGAATTTATTTGTTTTCATTCAGGGGAATATTACTCTATACGAAGGTCAAATTTAAATCTTATTCGTATTAAGTTCAAATTCAATTTTTTATTTTAATAGATTCAGTTGGTTGCATTCAAAATGTCCAGTGGATAAACAATTGTTAATATTTCTATAGAAAAATGCTTTTGATTCTTTGTTAGATGAGCTTATGCATCTTCAAAAATTATTATCTTGCTACTTTTTTAATACTTAAAAAAGATTTTAGTTTAAGCTAACTAAGCATATTTATTTGATACTTCTACGGAAATAGTTTTTCTGTCTCAATTCAAAAAGACCTATTTCCGTTTTATTTTTAAATTTAAGTATCAAAGGTCTGAATATATTTTTTAATATTTGGCGGTGTATATGTTTGATTAGGCTAATTGCGTCCGGAGTGCTTGCAATTGGCACCAAAGATTTAAATTTCCGCAAACATGGCTGACAAGAGATTTCTCTTTATTTACATTATACGGCTCAACTACTGGCTATCTTTTTCTTTTTTTACTCTTCTTTAGCAAATATTTATTTACACATAAAAAGAAGAATAATGATTTTTTAGTTAGATTTCTTTTAGCGGCTTTATACTAAATGTGTACATAATAAAATTTTTTTCAAAGTCTTTTTTAAACTGTTTTTACAGAAACAAACTTAGTTTTTGCTGGTTGGTTTTGCCGGAAGCATTATTTCATCTTTTTTTTTTAAATCTAGTCATTCTTTTGTACATCTACGGTATGTATAAATAAAATGCCTAAATTCGATTGCTTTTTTTTTTCGTAAAAACAATATAAAATCTTTGTGGTTTTCTATGTTTTTTTTTTCGTAAGATTCACGTTTTAGTCATTTCATTAGCCACACGATCAGTGACCAATCTTTTCAATCTAAGTGTGGGCGGTTTTAATTTATTTAAAAAAACATCAATATTTTGATTCTACAAATTTTTTGAAACTTTAATTTATATTTTTCTTAACTTGCTTTTTTTCAAATTATTTTATAGCTTTAATTTAAATTCTTCTTTAAATTTATTTGTTTATCAATAAACTTTTATCGGTTATTTATTTTTGTTTGTTTATTGAATTTTATTTTATCTAAAAACTAATTTTGATGTTTCTAAAACTTTTAGTATACACAAAATTGTGGTTATATTTTAACATCTTTTTTTACATATTTTTTAGAATATTTTTACATTTTTTTCGTTGTCTAAAAATTTTGAATAGTCAACTTAATTCATCTTTTTACAGATTTTTTTTTTAATTTCTATATTTTGCATAACAAAATTGTAATAACTGACAAAACTTGAGTGACTGACGGACTTTAAGTCGTAATTTTACGACTGGGCAATGAAATAGTGAAAGGTTGCAATAAGATTGATGAATGTTTTGTGGGTGTTTTAATTTATTACTCTATGTACACATTTTTTTTTTATTTTTTAAAATGTAATTGCAAGTTATTTTTAAATGTATAGTGTTTTAACATGTTATATAATGTATAAACACATAGAATATGTTTTTTTATATAATTTTAAACTTTTAATTTTTTTTCAATTTAAAGCTGTTGCTTTTAACCTATCCTTTAATTGACTTGGAACGTGTTTATAATTTTATTTTTCTATTCTGCTTGACTATTAATTTACTAGAAAATTTCAATTATTATAGGTTTAAACCATAATTAAATTAAAAAAAAAAACAATTTTTAAAAATTTATTTATGATTTACAAACTTTATGCTTTTTTAAATGAATTTTTTTTATTTTTTTTTTATTTTTTTTACAATTTATATTCAAGATGAGTATTGATTGTTTATAAAAAGTTATAAAAGTTTTTCTATAAAAAAATTTTTTAAAAGTTTTCAAATTAAATTAAATGAAATTTTCTAATCTTTCAGATTTTTATCTTTCATATAAAAAAATTTATAATCTAATCAACTTAAAATGTATAAACATCATGATTGAATATTTGGTATTAAAACTAATTTAATTAATTTAACATTTTAAAAGTCTAAAAATTTAAAAAAAATTGTAATCTGAAAATTATAAGTTTTTATTAAAGGTATTTTTTTTAGAATCAAATATTCTTGTTAAATAAAAAAAAAAGATGGATTATACATCTGGATAAAATCTTTCTAATTATTTCTGAAAAAAAATTTCTTTTTGGATTAAATTTTGTAATTATTGGTCTAAGTTTATAGTAAAAAAAATAAGTTACAATGTCCATTGTAAATTCGTGAACAGTCAATAATTCATGTTTAATATTCGTGCATTCGATTTGCAATTAAAATTACTCTTTTTATAACATTAATTTTTCAGTTTATGATGGATTTATGTTTCAAAAGAAAATAATTAATATTCATGATTTAATTATTAATTTATTAATACTATTTCTAAGTTCATAGAAATTATTAAAATTTAAATAAAAAATTTGAATAACTTAAATGATGATAAAAATTAAAAATGAGTTGATCATCAATAAGTAATTCATAAATTTCTTTGTTTGTAAATGCTACTTTATTTAAATTTTTTTTCCTTTCATAAAATTGTGCCTGAAGGATAATTTACTGTTTATAAAGCAAAATTTTTTCATTTTTAAATTAAGACTAAATAATGAAGACTAAATATAAAAGCAAATTACTATTATTTAGTTAGAAAATTTCTTTTAATACTCTAATGGGGAAAGTAGCTTTTAAAATTAAAAAAATTTTATTTTGAACGCAAAATTCAAAGTTACATCAATTTTTACACCTTATAATTTTCATAGTAATTTTTATATTAAAATTTTTTTTTCCACATCCATTTTTTTTCTCATTTTTTGAGTAAAATATTTTTATCCTATGGTTGACTTTAAATATACTGAAATTAATTTCATTTTAATGACTGTTAGATTTACAAAAAATTGAAACTTATTAAATAGAAATTTGAATATAGATGTTTTTTACTAAATTGTTTAATGATAGTTTTTGTGGTTTTTTTAATATTAAGCCAATTTAATTTTTTTTTAACTTTTGCGATTTTTGTTTTAAATTTCGCTTTGTTTATATTTAATTTTAATAGTTTTCCCTAAAATTAGTTTAAGTAAAAAAAAACTGAAGGATTATTTTAAAATGTGTATATGTTTTGGCTTGTTTTAAAAAATGATGTGCTGTGGTGGCATTTCTTCACGGGCTGTTTGATTTGTGCATCATCTGCGGCCTAGACTTTTGATTATTTTCGTTAGTAAAACAGTTACTTTAGCGTAAAATTTTTTTTATTTAAAATCAAGTAGCACTTGTTTTAGCTAAAATAAAAAAAAAACCGACAGCAAAATAAGGTTAAAGCTCACACAAAATGTGTCGTTTAAATCTTAACCTATTAAGATTGTATGATGAAAAAGAATATTGCCGAAACTATTAATGCTATGGGCTCATAGAAAGAAATTAAAATGAAATGTACTGTAAAATCATGCCAACGTCGTGGCAACTTACAAATATTATGATCATCTTTATCATCTTTTAAAATAGAATATTTTTTTCATGAATATGTGTATTAAAGTTTCCATAGAAACATTGCTTTTTTTTTTTAAAAAAGTCTCTATCGCGTATATAAATTTAATGTCGCGTCGGCACCTAAAAAAAACTGAATTAGTCTTTACAAAAAACTTTATTTCTTAAATAATGATAAAATACTATTTATTCTTTAGTTATAAAAATAGTCTTAAAATTTTAATTTTAAAAGGTAAAAATAGTTTTAATGTTGATAAAACTTTTTTTTTAAACTTGACCAAGCTAATTTTTTTAATTTTTCTATTTTATTTTCTTTTTTGAAAACAAAAGCTGGTCTATTAAAATGTTTTATAACTTTTTAAAATAAAATGTTCTCGCCTTTTGCTAAATAAAATTCAATTAATTTAATAACAAGTTACAGTTTCAGATAATTGTACAGCCGATAGTCATACTTTAAAATAGATTTGCATAATTTTTGCCACTTCAAACAACTCAAATCTTTTTTTATAAAAACTAATTAATTCAAAAAAAAAATTCTAAAAGTTTTTATGTGATGTTCTTTCTTGTCTTAAATTTTTTATCATTATTTACAAAGCTAAAAAGTTTGTTGTTTTGTTCTATTTGAATAATCATTTCAAACATTAAATTTTTTATTCAAGATTCCATTTAATATAAAAAAATATCAACTATTCACTGAGTAAAGGACTTTTCCCACTATATTAAAAATAAATAAAAACCAAAAGAAAAAAACTCGAATTTTACCTGACTGGTTATTTAAGCGGCTTACGGCGTTGCTCACCAGATTTAGCACTAAGAATACATGCCGAGTAGCACCCGCTGAGTGTCCGTCAGGCAATTTTCACACTGTTGCTATTAGGGCAATTTGTTTTTATTTTTTTTTCACCTGCTTGTCTTTTTGTCTATGATTTTTGTGCAAAAAATTAATTGCCTAGTCATTAATTTTAAGCAATAATTTCTTAACTTTAAATGAAGATACATCGGATGAAATTTAATTTAATTAAAAGTTTATGAATAGAAAAACAGGGTTAATTTAATTTAATTTATCCAAAACAAATTTACAGTCCATCGCTTTTTAATGCATCATTTGACCGGTATATGCTTTCATTATCAAATGAAGTATTTATTTGTGTAGAATAAAATATAATTTTTTTCACTATGATTTAATTTATTATGTGATAACTTTGAAGAAAATCTTTTGTTTAATTTTTAATGATTTTTATAATTCGAAATTTTACCGAAACACAAATCAAATTTTGATTTTATATAAAATATAAAAATAAAATTGAAAATGATAAAAAAACAAAATACAAACGATAATAGTTATGTGTGATAAAAGTAATAAGTTTAAGTAAATTAAAATTAAAAAGGAAAAAAATCATTTTTCCTAAAAAAGTACTAAAGAAAAAGATCAATCTATCGATTTGTCTATTGATTTGAAAAAAAATTGAAGACTCAAAGCACACTGATTAGGCGCGTAATTCGCTTCTTAATCTTTCTTTGCTTTTTTCTATGTCATTAATAGAAACCCTATTATTAGCCAAATAAAAATACTAGTTATTATCCTGAACGCGTACTTTACTGCGCAAATCTGCCCCTCTGAACATTGATCTTTTTTTTTTAATGACCTTTTTTTCAAAACTATTTCCGTGATTTTTTTCTGGAACTATTTATTTTCAATATTTTTGAAAGGGCAATGTTTAAAAACTTTTTTTTCAGAAAAAAATCAAAAAACTACTTCAAAAAAAACTTGAAAATTATATTAGGATACACTTCATTGTTTTTTTCCTTTGATAGCATCCTCTATAGTTTTTTTTTCTTTCTTTTTTCTTCTAATTTTTATAAATTAAGTTACTTTTAGGTGCTTAAGCCCTCTTTATAAACCTTAAATTTTAATTTAAAATTGTGAGAAAGTTGTCTGGCGGTGTCCTTTACTAGCACTTGCTTAGACGATCACTTTTTTTTTGGTCTAATTACACGCTACTTTAGCGTTCTACTGTTTTTAATCACATTATTCTTATACATTTATAGCAATTATCAGTCATCCTAGTCTGACTTAGTATTTTTATTGTTTAATAAGTTTAAAAGTCATCTTATATTACATTATTGTTTATTATATTTTGTTTTCATCTTCTATTTCATCTTTTCTATTCAAAGAATTTTTTTATATTTTTTATTTCTGATATTTATAAAAGCTTTCCTTTTTTAATCATCTACACAATCATTAAACAATCGTCTTTATTTAAAAATTTTACTTTTAAAATACTTAAAAAAAAGTGGTTTTGCATTACTAAACAAGCTAAATATATTTTATGCATTCCATGGATCTCTTTTTCTACTTTAATTTCAATACTTGTGAAATTTCTTCTTCTTAAATTAGAAAATTTCATAAATTAAAGATTCGAATAAAGTTTCTTTGGTAAAACTAAATAAGCTTTACAAGAATCCTGCAGAGTTTTTAAATTCTGATAAGAAAAAGTTTGTTACTAAAAACAAAAAAAAAAAGAAATTTTTTAACAAACTTTCTTTAAGAATAGTTAAAGAAGAGTGCGAAAAAGGGCGTAATTGATTTGACCATTTATTAGGAGTTGTTTTGGTTGTTGCAATTTCAATGTTGTAATTATTAGTGGTCGAGGAATGTTGATTTCAAGTAATTTTTTACTTTACCTGACCGTCTCTCTATGTTTTAACTTCTGATGTCCAGTAGTTGTTTTAGAAAAAAAAAGCTTTAGTTTAATTTTTTCATTTAGCTAAATAACTAAAAAAAATTAGCTTTATTAAAGAATGAAAAAACAAATTTGTTTCAGCTAGCAATTAACTTTTTCTTATGTACGCGTTAGACTTACCCATTTTAAACACCAAAATTTAAGTTCAAAGAAAGCCGCCGAGTTTTTGTTTTTTGTAGCTTTTAATTTATTTTTTTTCTTTTTTGGTTTATAAGCTAATTTAAGGCAAAAGACTTTGATTTCCAGGTGTCCTTCTTTTATTTTTTTTAATTTCTTTTTCAAAATGAAAAGATGTAAAATAATCAAAATTCAATTGATGGGGAAGTTTTTTCTTTAAAAACTTTTATTAAATTTACTAATTCTTTTAAATTAAAGTACTTTTTAATTTCTATAACTATTTATTATTAATTTTTAGTTATTTTTTATAAATTTAAAATGATGTAAAAACATCATTTTTTTTGTATTCATTTGCCCGTGATCTTTCTAAAAAAATAACTATATATACAAAAATAACACTCGTCCATCACATTAATGTCTACTTTTGAACATCTATTCATTATACTTTTTTCTTCAACCACAGAAAAAGAGAGAGTTTAATTTTTCTAGAGATGAATAAAAAAATGAAAGAATTTAATGTTTGAAAAACAATAGCAGAAAAGAAAAGATAGTTTTAAGAATAGTGATGGGGCGCAATATAATTAGATTTTTAACTAATTGATGGCCATTTCGCGTTCTATAAACAGTCTAAACTATCCATCTATCAAAGCTTAATTTACTATTATGTTCAATTTTGAAGATTAACTTTGTATAGCTTGACTTTGTCTCATTCGCTAAATTTCTTTTTCTAAATATTGTTTATAAAGATTATTTGTCTTAATTTTTTTTTGAGAAAAGAAAAATTTATTTGCTTATTAAATTCTTAAAAAAAGCAACAATATGGGTTTGTTTTAAATAGAAATTCTTTTGTATTAAATTTTTGTGAAAGATGAATGAAAACATTTTTTCACAGGTAAAATTTACACCTAAATATTTTTTAGAAAACTAAAATACTAGTTTCAAACAAGTGGAAAATTGTTCTTTTGGAATTTATTAATTAAGGTGCTTTTTTATGAAAAGATTTTTTTAGCTTTTAGAAAAATTTTAGTAGCAAAAACAGAGTTTTTACCTTTTAATTGTATAAGTTTTTATTAACATATATTTATATGTTTAGTCATTACAAAGTTTTTAAAAAACACTTAAAAAATGAACTCACAAGTCGTGATCAAAGTTTGAGAAAAAAAAGTTTTAAAAGTTTTTTTTTTACTGACGATATCGGTGGTGGTCCAAAGCGGCTCTTGAACACTCACATTTTAGGTACCAAAGAAAAAAAATGATGAAGACCCTTTGATTGTTCAATTGTTAAAATAAAATTATAATTCATCCTCTAACGCTTTTCTTGGTTTTTAAAAACTTTCTACTGCCATTGACCCTACTTCAATACTGACCATCAAAATAAAAATACGCGTATTTTTTGTTATAAAACTATTCGAACTAAATTCTTTAGTTGTATACAGGCTTTTTATTAAGCGGTGGCGGTAAACAGGCTTACAAATAATTTATTTTTTATTTAAGATTTCAATTTTGTTATAATGAATTTAATGTGTTTTTTTAAATTGTTTTTCTATTCATTGCAATTAGTAACTATTAGATTCAATTTTTTTAATAGTAATGCATGACAATTAAGGTGTGTATTTCTACAAGTCACCAATTCCTACATTTTTTTTAAATTAAAATTTTTCGGAAAAAATTTTCTTAAATGAACTGATAAAAAAAACAAAAAAGATAAAACTTTAGTCTTAAACTAATCTGAAAAATTTTTGAAAAAATGTTGCAAAATTATTACAAGGGCTTGGCATCTATGATTTTAAATGTTTTTTTTCTATAAAAAAATTCTTAATATAATTCTGAAAAAGACTTTTTTTTGAAGTTGTCATATTTAAAACTGTTTAAAATTAATTAAAATTTTATCCTCAATATTAAATAAGATTTGAAAAAAGTAAAAAACTATTCATTTGAAAATTGATGTAAAATAAAAAATCTTCCCAAACTGTTTTTTGTTAGTAAAAAACGCCACCTACCGTATTTTTTTTAATTATGCAATTTACCTGCGTGTTAACTTTTACACCTTGTACTTGTTTTTCATTTTTTATAGCTATTTTTTTACATTCTTTTTTGATAATAAAACAGCCTTTAATTTTTCAAAACTTTTATTCTTTTTCTAAAAAGCAGCTTTTGTATAAAAATAGCTTTGAAAGAGAGAAAAAATTACCAAATGACCAGTTTTATAAATGTGGCGTTTAAACACCGTTGTTTTTGAAAAAGCAAACTCTTCAATTAAGCAAAGACCAAAATACAGTAACAAAAATTAAAAAAAAAAACAAAAAAAAAAAAGTTAAAAAACAAAAAGAAAAAAGCAACTGAAATCGTGCAGACTTAGCCCAAAGCAACATGCTTTAATTACTGTCTGCAGGCTGGCGTTCGCCCCATTGCTATTTACGTGTCGAGATTAATGAATCTCGGCGTGTTAAAGCGCCGCACCGTTCATAAATAAATTACGTGCTTCTTAATTAATTCAATTGCGCACGAATTCAATTAGCCCTTTTTTACCACGCTATTTTTATCTTAAAATTTATAAGATATAAAACAAAAAACAAGGGTTTTTGTTTTTTTGAAGTGTTTAAAAAAATTAACTTCTTAAAATTCATTCTTTTTTAAGGTTATGGTTTCATTCATAATCTTTAATCACTCACCCTAAACTGTTAATGAGACTGCCCATTAGATTGAGATTATCTTCTCGCACCCTATTTTGACCACCAGATATATCTATGTTCAATAAAAAATTTATAACTTAAAATTTTCTTTAATAAAAAAATTTTAAAATACAAAGTTCATTTGTATTTATTTTTTATCTGAAATTGAGAATTGTTCAGTGGGTTGAGATTTAAAATTAAATTCTGCGTTTGATAAAAATTAGTTAAAAATTAGTTTTTAACCAATTACAACCTACAAACTTTTGGTTTTATTTTCAATTAAATTTTATTTTTGTTTATCAAGTTTTTTTTTTAAATTCAAATGATTCACAATTTTTTTTAATTAATGAATAACTCTGCAACTAAAAGATAAATCATTACAAATTGAGTTTTTTTTTAAATGAAACAGACGATAAAAATTTTTCCTAAATAACAATAGTTCTTTTTGAATAAAAGCAATCATCAGTTAAACATCTCTTAATTTTTTTTATAATTTAATTTTAAGCTAAATTTAACTTGCTTTAAACAAAAAGCTAATTCAAGTTTAAAGTTTGAAACTATTATCAAAAGTGGCATTTATTTTAGTTTTGAATTTTAGCAATCTAATTATTAGCCAATTTTTCAAAATGATACAATTTCCTGCTGATTATGTTGAAGTATTTAAACTCCCAATTGTTTTTTTTCTAAATTTTTTTTATATTTTTTAATTAAACAATTCAACACAAGAATTTTTTACTTATTACTTTGACTATATGTTTTAAAAAATTTGTAAATATGTAAAATTAAAAAAAAATTGAAAAAACCTTTTAAAAGAGGTAATAGTTTACCCGGACATATGCTTGATCTATAAGTAATTAAATTCTAATCAAATTGTTGTTTTTATGTTTGCAAAGAACGGAAATTAGAATATAGCATGAGCAAAAAATTTTTGGTTGCTAAGACTACTTTCAAAAGCAACAGTCTTTGAATGTTTTTATCAAAGTAAATATTTTTAACTTAAAAATTTCCTTTTTTTTTCAACATAAAAGATGGAAAAAACATGAAGTTGTTAATTTTTCATTTAAAAAATGCCAATCATTTTTTTAATTTCAAATCAAAAATAAGATAATAGAAATAAGCAAAAAATTTTTTTTTTCAAAACTAATCAAAACCAATTGTAGATTTATAAATCTTTTCTTTTTTTTTTATAGTTTTCGCCTTGATAATACCGACCACATAATTCATGTCAACCGTAATAAGAACAACCCGTTTGAGTATGACCAGGTGAACATCATCTGTCCAATGTATAGTACAGATACCAGTGAAGATCAAACTGAAACTTATATAATTCATAATGTAAGTATTTTTTTAAAGAATTTTCATTTAAATTAAACTTTTGTTTTTCCAATCTGTTGTTACATTTAAGTTTTATTAAATTCTTTTTTAGTATTAAGTTTATTGAGTCACTACAGCAACTGTTGTTCAAATTTATTTTTTAGTTTTTTTACAATGTTTGTGTATTTTTTTTATGTTTAAATATAGTTTTGATATTAGGTAAACAACCTAAAAAAAGATAGAATTTAAATTTTTATTTTTACCGTTTGTCAGTGTTAATTTCCGCTGTTTCATGTTTCAAAATTGTGACATTCGACAGTTTGTTGCATCTGCTTTAAAATAGATTTAGTAATAAACGAAAATTAAAAAAAAAAAAATGATGAGTTGCTGTTAGCAACCAACCTTTGAAACTAAATATGACCTGCTGTTAAACTAGTGCGCAATCGAGCTTCTAATTGGCCTATGAAATTGATTTTGATTTAGTCTAGCGACAAAAAATGAATTTTTTCATTCAAATCAATTTTTGAATTTTTTTTTCTTTTCTGTTCATCAAATTTTTTTTTGAAAAATCAGCTTTTCAATTTTTTTTTTACTAATAGGATCATACAGTTCGTACACACAATTTAGTGATGTTACATAATTTTTTTTTGTTAAAAATTTTCATTTTATTAACTGAATTTTTTTTAAACCTTACCTTTATCGTCGTTTATTTTTTAGTTGTTTAAATGATATATAAAAAATCATCAATACATTATCGGCGTTTTCTTTCTATCAAATATGTTATAAATAAAATATGTTGAGTTGAAGTTTATAGAAAATTGAAAAAAAAGTTTCAAAAAATCACGCGTTCATAGTTTTATCATAAAAAATAATTTTTAATTAGTATATTTCTTTAGCTGAAAAAATTTCAAATATTGTTCAAAACTTTATAATTTTTTTTGCAAAAGCAATAAAGATAATCTCTTATTATTTTCAATTTTAAATTTTGCATTTAAATTTTGACCATTTTTAGTTTATCCGAAAAAAAAAATTTTTATCCAATTTTTCACGCAGCTCAAACATTTTACTTACTATTTTTCACAAGATGATCTTTTTTAAACTTTGACTGAAAAGTTTTATTGAATTTTTTATCTTTAAAATTTAAATTTCTATTTCACAGTCATCGATTATTGTCTTACAAAAATTTCCAAATATAAACATCAATTTCATGTAGCTAAAAATATTTTCTTATAGCTTGTTTTTGGTTATTAATAAACCAATGACAGCTTTTCATTAGTTAAAAAAGGATTAAAAAAAAATTTATTTTCATAGTATATACTCTATACTATTAACCTATTCAATCATGTGTTTTGATTAAAAATAATTTTGTATTATATAATGATTTTGAAATCTTCCGTTAAAGAAACATTGACTAATCTTTTAAAATGATAAATATAAGAGGGTCAAATTGATGATTTCAAGTAATTTTATCTTTTTACCCTTTTTTTTTGTTTTTTTTTTCAAGCTAGTGTTTTTGAATGTCGACCCCCTACTAGTCAATAGCTAATCATTTAATCACTTATATGTGGAACTGACAGTTTTGTTGCAAATATTTTTTTTTTCAAATCGTTCGATCTCTGACATCCGCACTCTTTGTATCGTTTTAAGTAGCAATTAGTGATTTCACTATGCGCATTCGCGTGTCTTTTATTATGAATGTTACTTGTCTATTCATTGTTGATTCTCAATCCTCTTTCGTTCAGCCTACAAGTGATTAGCAATAGTGGTCTTTTTGTCATCAACTACCCTGTCACCACCGTTTATCAAAAAGTCTAAGGCTTTTTTAGTTTTAATCTATTTTTTTTTGCATTGTTTCCGCACGCGTTTCACAAGAACACGCGGCATTTTATTTTTGATGTATTCCTGCCATTGGTATTCATCAACTAGATTTCAATCTTATTGCTAAATTTTTTTTAAATATAGAAAACGGAAATTGACATTGTTTTTTCTAAATTACAGTTAAACATAGTTAAAAAAAAAACTTTATGTAAAGAAAAATTAAGCAGTATTCTGAATCTTTGTATACGCATGTAAAAAAATTCTTTTGTTTTATTGTCCAGTAATTTTTTTTAAAATTTAAATCTTTTTTAATCATCATTTAATCATTTCTGATAGTAAAATTTTTTTATCACATAGCTTGTTTTTTTTACCAAATTTGCTTATAACACAGACAATTTAGTAAAAGACAAAATGTTATAAAACGGATGCATGTTAACGGAAGTGAATCAGTCAGTTTTTTTAAAGATGGCTGATTATTGTTAATATTTTAACAAAAGTTGATGATTATTATTTTTTGTTACAATGTCCGGACTTGAAAAAAAATTTTAAAAATTAGTGATAATCAACCAAAAACATTTTCTATATAAAGTTTTTTTTCTAGTAATGATAATTAAAGTTTCACAGAAAAATGTTCCGCTCAAAAATAAAAGTGACAAGTGAAATTCTCAAGCAATTTGATGTTTAAAGAAGCCTCATATTATAATTAATCATAGCGCTTTTTAATAGACTTGTTTAAAAAAAATTTTTTCTTGCTTCTAACCACTTTTATTTTTTTTACACTTTTGATAAATAGCGGTTTTAAAAAAAATCTATTTTGCACCTGTTTTATTATAAGTTTTTAAATCTTGTTGCTTTAAATCAATATTATTAAAAATCTTTGTGAAATTTCTTTTGAGTAAATTGAACCTTTTAGTTAAAATTATTTATTTTTATTATAAAATTCTACTCAACCAATTATCTTAGTTGACATATTATCATGAAAATACTGTTTTTTAAAATATGAAAAATTAAATTGACAAGCAATAAACAATAAAACTTTTATTAATTTGTATATAAAGTTTATTGATATATACTGATATGTCGTGTAATTGATTATTTTTTTACTTAAATAGGATAATTTTTAAAATATTATCCTATATTTCATTCAAAATAGTTTAATAATGAGTAATTATATAAAAAATATATGAGTTGAATTTTTCCTATTTTTTTTAAACGAAGACTTGACAATTAGACAAAATCTACACTAACCGTGATTTAGCCAAAAGCATAAAATTTTTTTCTAAAATGGTATAGTTTCCTAAAACCTGCATTTCAATTAGAAAAAAAGGAGATCTATTAAGTATTAAACTTCCCTAGAGATCTAGGAAAATTTTAAAAACTGACAATACAACCTTTTTTAATATAAGTATCGATCTGTAAATATATATGATTTGTATTTAAAAAACTTTAGATGCAATTAATTGTCGATTTTTTAGATCTTCGGTTTGCATTTATTGCTCACGCGAGATGCTACTCCACCTTTGTAAAATTTTTTAGAAAATATTATTGTGACGATAAGCAAACGGTTTTTTTAGTTCTTTTTTTTTAGTCAAATGAAATATAAAACAAGCCACCGTAACCACAGTTTTGAAGTTTTCATCTACACTCGTCCTTCGTTTTGTACGATAGTTGGGGTCTGTCAATAATAGGGTCGTGTATCGTCACTATTTTTTTTTCTATGTTGCTTATGTGCTTAATTTAATACTTTGAAGTATTTTTAAAGCAAAATAAACAAAATTTTATTAAAATAATTTGTTGAATAAACTTGCTTTTAAAGCTGATAAATTTTAAAAATGGTTTTCCCTTTAATTAGAGTCAAAAAAATGAAATTTTTTTAACTTATTATGGAAATTACATAAAAATAATTTTAAAAAAATATTAAAAAGTTTCCGACCATACACAAAAGTTATAAACTAAAAAAATATGTTGTCATTAGCAGTGATACTTTTCTATGGTCATAAAAATATATTTTTTAAAATAAATAATTTTAACTGTCAGATACATTTCTTTAAGAATAGACACATTTTAAAAAATCCAATAAACTTTTGAAAAGAAAAATTTTTGATTTTTAATAATTATTTTTTTTATTAACAGGTATCTAAAGATGAGTATGATCAGTGCCGTATAAGCTCAAATGCTTCAAGAGTTGTAGCGAATTGTAGTAAACCACACAAAATGACTTATTTCACTATAACTTTTCGCTCATTCACTCCTCAACCTGGTGGATTAGAATTTCATCCAGGCAGAGATTATTATTTTATAACTACATCAACTGGTAGTCCCAATGGTTTAGAGCGTAAAGTTGGAGGTAGATGTGCTTCTCATCACATGAAAATGACTTTTAAAGTTTGTTGTTCAGATGATAATTCTGTTAATAAACAAAGTCGTAATAATATTAATAGGCAAAATGAACCAAATCGTAAATATCCATTAAATTCACAAGGAAGTACGCCATCTAACGGTGATAGAATAATGAACACATTAACAAATGTAAATTCTGGGAATCCTATTCAATCCCTATTCAAAAAACTTTTACCTCACAATAATAATGATCAATTAGATAATCAGTTGAATCCTTCTGGACAGCAATTACAACTTGATTCAACTTCAGATCGACCTAATAATATAAATACAGGGTCAGTTTTAAATTATAATAGACCTGTGTCAAGCACAGTTTTACCTCCTGTGCCTGTAAGTACACCATTTTGGTGGAGACCTCATTTGTCAAAGTTACCATCTTTAAAACATCAAAGTTTACCATCTAATGAAATTGGATCTCCATCTAGTAATCATAATTTAAATCAATTCACTTTGAATAGCATTAATAATAACCATCAGCAAAATAATAAATCTGATGTATGGGTCGTTGTAATAGGGGGATGTGTAGCAGTAGTTGTCGCATTTTTAATTGTAGGTTCATTATTTGCGTGTACAAATTATTTATTCTTTCCTGCTAAACGAAAGCCAGGATCTTCATGTACAACTTTACAAACTCAAACATTACACAGTCCAGCTTTTGCCCAACAGTACTCTTTACATACACAGCATCATTTTGAATATCCGATGCAACACACAATAATTAAATAAAACTTATCTTAAATAATTTTATGTTTGTGTAAATAATGTTAATCCAAAACTAAAATTTTTAATTATTTATTGAACAAAAATTTTATATAAAAGTTTATTGCTTTGTAATTATTTTTTTTGAATGAAATTTTGTAATAAGCACACTTAATGTTCGTACTGTTTTAATTGTACTATATTTATGAATTGTTGTACATAAAGGGGCAATAGATTAAATTAAGAAAAATTTGAAAACTAATGTTAATTTTTGTAAATATTGTGTAATTGTGTTCACATATAAAAATGAGAATAATTTCTCATACGCTTCTTTCACAGCCAATCAAGCGTACCTACGCGCACTACTTAATTAATCGTTTAACTTCAACCGTGCAAATGAATGCATGAAAGTTTAAACAAAAACTGTATATTCAATTTTCAGGAAATTGTTTTACCATCTTATATTCTTTTTTTAGAAAACCAAAAATTAATTTTTTTTTATTTAAAATAATATTGAAGTCAATTTATAAATTTTCTGGAGATTTCAATTTTATGAATATTAGTAAACAAAAAAAAATTCTTGTTAACAAAAAATTTTTCTAAAAAAAATGTAAAAAGCTTTTTGTAAATATAATGAATTGTCTACTTAATCAAATAAAATTGTGTTGATTATGACAAATTGTATGTTTAATAAAATTAAAATTTATTTCTAATTTAAAAATGAATTGTGAATGCATTTGTAAAAAAAAATTGCTAATTTTATATTTTTATGCTCTTTTATGATTTTTTCTTTAGGTAAATTTAATTTTCTAAATAGATAATTCGTAAATTATTTTTTAACAAAATAAATTGTTCACACAAAAGTTAAAAAAAAAATTTTTTTTTTTTTTATTTTAGAAACTTATAATTAGTTTACAGGAAGTTCAAATTTAAAAAGAATAAATTTTGATGTAAAAAGGTGTGTTTTAAAACGAGACTTTTATCAAAAATAATTATTTTAAATTATGAGAGCAAATTCAATAAAAAAAAAAGTCTTTAATTTTTAAAAGTTTCATTAGTTTTTAGGCAATTAGTAAACTTTAATACGTTATTGAAGAAACTTATGAAAAAAATTAATACTTTTAAGACTGATAAAACTGAAATTATTTTAAAAAATTCGACACTTTTTTAATTAAATTCAAACATTCAATAAAGTTGATTCGCTAATTTGATATATATATGTTGAAAGTAATTTGATCTTAAACACAGTAGGTAATACGAGAAATAACCAGACAACAAAGAATAAATAATCAACTTTTTCTTTTTCTATAAATAATTTCACAAACTCGATCATTGAAGTTACTGTTAATAATGAACAAATTGCTATGTATAAAAATTGAAATAATCTTAATAAACCACACCATTTTTCCCGAACAGCAGTTACAAACAAAACAGAGATAAATAAAAAAAATACACAAATTGTACCTAAAACTTTGTTTTCAATATAAATAGAAGCTATACCAAAAAGACAATACATGATACTTTTATAATAACAAAGAGCTAATAAAGCAATTCGATTTGCTACTGATGTAGATGGATTAATCATTGCTCTAAAGATCACAAAAATTTTTTCATATAAATTTTTCATTACTGTGAGTAAACAATTTTTAAATGTAAATGAAAAATTTAAAACTTAACCCTAAAATCAAGTTTTTTTAAAAACCGATGATCTTAAGAATAAAGAACTTTAAATTTAAAACTGAAATAATATTTTCAACTTGAATTTTTTTAAAACCAAATTTAAAATTATCTTGAATTGTCTATGTTACTCTTCCTTTTTATGTCAATGATATAGTTTTTGAGTATAAAAAAGAAATTTTCATAGATATTTTTATTACTATTTTTATTTATAAAAAAAAACAATTTTTATTATGTAAAAGAGCCAAAAAATTTTAAACAAAAAAAATTCTTTAAAAGCATCTATGATGAATTCATGAATATAAGCTTGTTTTGTAATATTAAACTTTTAATTAAGCCAAAATTTAGTCATCAAAAAAATCTTATTTAGTTTTAATTGAAACGTTTAGCATTATATAAATTCATTTATTTTTTGAAATCAAAACTAGAATATTTTAGTAAATTTAAATTTATAAAAAAAAATCTATTTCAAACATAAAAGATTTTAATTAATGAGAATTAAATTATAATAATGAAAATTGTATTGAGCTAATAAGTTCTTAGTTCAAATTTTTTTATATTTTAACAAACTAAATTATATTAAAGTACAATAAAGTAATAGATTAAACTAAATTACATTAAAAGCATAAAATTAAAAAAAAAAAAACTAGTAATCTATTTCTAAAGTTAACTAAAATACTAATTTTATGTTTCAAAACACTAAAATTTTATTTACAAAACACTAATGTAGTTAATTAAAAATACAAAAAAAATTAATTCTTAGTCAGAAATTCATATCCAAAAATATTAAATTACATTTAAAGATAATAAATTTTATAGACTGATTTCAATAAAGAAAAATCTAAAGATAAAAAAGGTTAAGGTAAAAAAGTTTAAAATTAGAAAAAAAAATTACACGTAAAATAATGATTAAATAGAAATAATAGTTATTATAAAACTTTATGTATTTTACCAATTAAAAATAGCCAAAAATTTTTTTTTTTAAACCTCATTTTAGATTAAAGTCTACTACAATTTTTCATCCAATTATTGTTTAACCAAGCTCTTAATTATGAAACTTTTTTTTTTAAACAAACTTAAATTAAAAATTTTAATTAAAAACAAAAAAAAATTTTACATTAAAAAGCGATTTGCAAAAGCTTTTAAAACAAGAAATAAAAAGTTATTAATTAGTGTTTTTGTCAATAATTTTAAAAAAAAAATTGTATTAAACGATGTATAAAATAAGTTTCAGATAATTTGACTGCAAAATTAAAAATGGTTTTTCAAAAACTTTATGTTTTTTTTTAAATTATAAAATAAGTTATTAATAAAAAAAATAAAAACCCATTGAACACGTTTCAAATTTGCATTATAAAAATTTTTCTTTTATCAAATATTCGTCATAGAAAGTAACCATATTTTTACAAAAAATAAATTAAAAATTTTTTACATCCACAAACAACTTTCAATTTACTAAAAAACTTAAAAAGATAAATTTAGTTTTCTTATTAAATTATAACAATAAAAATATAAATTTAACGATCTTCATCATTTAAATATTAAATGAATTAAATTAAGTATACATTTAAATAAACTAAGCAGTTGTTGTTGTCATTGTTGATTGATGTAAAGTGACAGAAGATGAACTGTCAGTTTTAGAATAATGAGTCCGTGAAATAGTATCGTTTATCAAAGCAGCAACCATGTCACGGTCAGCCTGTAAATTAAATTAAAAATTAATATTTTTTAATGAAATAAATTTTACTTACCTGATTAATAAAGCCATAATAAACAAGTTCGTTTGCTAAACATATAGGTGATTCAATATCTGTTATTTCACAAGACAATTGACGATTCATTTTATCGTCAAGTCTTAAAAGTAATGTCATCATCATTAGATTTTCATTTTCTTGCGGTGCTTTTATATTGCACATCATATTAACAATTTTTCTACTTTCTTCATTATAAGGATTTTCTTGAACTGAATTTTGTTTTTCATTTCCATTTCCTGATGGTACTGGAGAGTAAGTTCTTTGACGTGTTATTATTGGGGGTTTTGTAGTAGGCACAATAGCAGTTAATGGATATGAACCGTTGCGAACTTCTTCAAAAAACTTTTCAACTTCTCTTCGTGGTATATCACCAATTTTTCTTACAACGCCTGGTCGACCATCAGAATGTATTACTTCTGCTAAAACAGTATCATCATTCAAATTATGAAAGTTTTTTTGGAAAGTTTCATCAGTTAGTTGATAAGAAGGACTATTATTCAAAATTGAATGAGCTGTCAATAAAGCTAATGAAGGAACTTCAAATATTACAGGATGGAAAAGCAAATCTTTTGCAGTTAATCTTTTACTTGGATTTTCTAATAAACATTTTCTAATAAAATCTTTTTGCAATTCATTTTCTAATGATTCAATAGTCTTTTCAACTGATTCTTTAGTAATTTGTGAACTTTCTCCATTACCATTAATTTCTAAAGCAGCCATTTCTAAAGCACACATACCAAAAGAATAAATATCTACTGCTGGTGTTAAAACCGATTTTATATCCCCAGTAACGTTCATTATTTCCGGTGCTACTAAATATATGTTTGACATAGTATCATCAGCAACTGTTTTAATATGTTGATGTATAGCATTTGGTGCTACAGCACCTATTTTGATTAAACCATTATGAGAAATAAATATAGTATCGCAAGTTAAATTTTCATGAATAATAGGTGGCTCAGCTGAATGAAGATAGCATAAAGCAGAAAGAATTTGAGTACACCAACGTTTCCAAGCCTTTAGATTAAAATTAAAATTAAAAATTGACAAAATTGACTCTAAAAAAATAAACTTACACCTAATGACATTTTTACATCATTTTTCTTAGTTTTTTTTAAAAACAATTTAACAGAACCACTAGACATATATTCAGTAATAAAAATCACTCTAGGTTTTTCTACATCTTTATCCATCCAATATTTATGAAGCTTTACAATGTTTGGATGATTAAGTAAAATTAAACGATCAAAAACTTCACAAATGTTTTCTTCTTTAGAATTAAAATATTTTCTTTCAGAAAAACGAACTTCATTCCAGACAACTTCTACACCTTCTTCTGTATCCATAGCAAGAAAAGTAGCATCTATACCTGGAATATCTCTTTGCTCAACCTAATTTTTTAATTTTTAAAATATTTAAATAAAAGTTTTAAAACAATATAATTTAATTTACCTCTTCTCTACGTTTTAACCACCTTCCACATGGACTTTCTTCTAAAATTTCACTTTCATCTTCTGAATCATCGTCTTGAATTTCCACATTTTGATTTGTAACAATATTCGTATTAGAATTCATATTGATAACAGGTTGATTCACAACAGAAGTATTTTGATTTATAATTATATTATTTGTTGGACAATTATTTGTGTTAATATTAGAATGCAAATTCAAATGACAATTAGCATCTGTATTTGAGTTATTACCATTTACTATACTGCAATTTAATAAATTTGTTGAAGTTGTTACTATATTACTTGTTGTTGAATTGTTTATTAAATTATTTGTTAAATTGTTTGGTAAATTTACTTTTAGTTGACTTGTTTCATTTGGTGAATTTATAATAGAAGTTACTGCTGTTCGAATTAAAATAGTATTAGACTGACTATCATTTGTGTCCTTAAATTCATTATTAATAACTAAACTTGTGGCCATATTAGTTTCAGCCTCGTTTTTGCTACTGAGATTCATTGTTATATTATTACTATTATTAAAATTAATGTTTGACGTTGAAATATCAGAATTATTTAAATTATTATCTTGATTATCAATAACTTTATTGATTCTATTATCTATCATTTTCAAGTTAAATAAACTATATATTTAAATTACAAAGCTATGAATATAATACTTTTATATACAATTGATTTACAAATTATTTCTAATTTAAAGAAAGATGAGATTTTTATTTGTAAATCAAGGAAAAATTTTTATGCGTAAAAACGAACAATTGAAACATAAATTTTTTTTTTGATGTCCACTTAACAACTTAAAAAATTTATTTAGAAGAAATATATTAATCAAAAGAAAATTTATAAAGAAGTTTTTTTAGATGATTTTACTTGTGAATATAATTAAAGTGTGTGTATTAAGAGTGCAAAAATTTTTTGAAAACTTTTCTTGAAATAATGATGATTCATTTAATAGAAATTATTAAATAGAAAAAATTTGTTAATACATTTTTTTCTAAAATAAAAAAACAATTAAAACTGATCTTTATTTATGTTTTTTATGATAAGATTATTTTTAAACTTACCTCAGCAACTTTTACAATTAAAAGAACAATAAACTTTAAATTTATTTAATTTTAATAAACATATAATTTAACACGTTTTATAAAATATCTGTTTCTTAAAGTTTATTTAAAAAACAAATTAAACAAAACTAAAAAAAATTTTCAATTGAAACAAAAGAAATTCAGAAACTTATTTATACAAATATATTTACGATTTATAATCAAAAAATTAATACCGTTTTAATATGTCCTAAAATCTAAAAAAAAAAATCGGCATATTTTAAAAATTAAAAAAAAAATATTTTGTTAATAAAACACTCGATTTATTTTTCATTATTTCACAACATTATTGAATAAAAATTGTCTTTTTACAAAACTAAATTAATTTTAATAAAAAAGAACTTAGCCAACTTATGAAAAATTAAAAAAAAAATTTTATTTAAAATAATTTAGTTTTTTAAAAACAAACCAACAAACATTTAAGCGCAAAATCAATTAATACGTTTATGTAAAAACGCATGCGTCTGCGAATGCGTATATTTTTTTATGCGCAAACAATAAAAATGTTTAAAATAAAAATTTATTTAATTTTACCGCCAAAGTTTAATTTAAAATTTAAATGTCAGTTGTTTAAATGCTTTTAAGTTTTAAAAAAAATTTAGTAGTTTTTTTCTCAAATGATTAACATTTTTTATTCATAAGTTAAATTTTTTTTTTAAATATTAAATATACCTAAGAGATTATATAACATGTAATATTATTTTAAGTAAATGTTACGTAAAAAACAATTAGATTCACTATAATAGTTTTGAAATCCAAAAATTAAGTTAATGAAAATAAAATGTTTGAAGATCTAAATAAACGATTTTGAAAAGTTAAAAAATTTTAAAAAGATGAAATGTTAGTTTTAAAAAAAATTTAAAAAAACTCACATTACACATGACATAAAATTATATTCTTCAATTAAGTTTTTTAATTATAAAAAATTTTCTCTAAGATTTCATAACAATTTATGCTTTTAAGCAAAATAATTCAATTCATTTGTAAACTGTTAAAAGGAAAATTAAAAAGAAGATTATTTCTAGATTTTCACAGCCGCTTAAAACACGCACAAGAAATAAAAAAATTTAAAAAAATTATAAACATTTCTCAAGTATAAACCTTGTGTCGAATTTTAGCGACGATGTAATCTAGTCACATTATTTTCTAAAAAAGAAAACTTTTTTTTGATTAATTAAAACTTTGAAAAATTAATCTTTATATTTTAAAGATTTTTGATTTTTTATGAAGAAATTTTACTGAGCTTAGAAAAATTCAAATAAATTTTTTACTTTAAAACAAATTTTATTTTAAAACAACTTAATGAAATCACATTAAATACTAAGCTTGTCGACATGATTAGCAATCGTATTTATATTTGTATTGGTTGTCAAAGATCAAAAGTTTGTTTCAAGTAAACAATTTTTTAAAGGTTGATTTTTAAAATGAAGTTTTTTTTTTTATAAATTTTACTGAGGAATTGTTGCTTTAAAAAAGATAATTATATAAACTATAAGTTTACAAAGGTAAGTCAAAAAATATAATTTTTTATCTAAAAACAATATAAAAAAAAACTTTTTGATTCCAATGGAAACCTAAGCTTTTGTTGAAATTAAGTATAAATATTTAAACAATAATGTTCAAAAATTAAAATAAAAGTATCAAAAAATTTTTTAATTTATTTCTATAAATTTATTTGCTTCAATTATTTTTGCGAAATAGATAAATAATTATAGTGACTTTAGAAAAACTTTATTTACTTAAAATTAATTTTCTGAATATTTTTCTAAATTTATTTTCTAAACTTACTTTCTAAATTTATTTTCTAAATTTATTTTCTAAACTTATTTTCTAAATTTATTTTCTAAATATTAAATTTTAAATTTATTTTCTAAATTACGTCAAATAATCAAATTTTTGTTTCGGAAAAACGCATACATTTTTAAATAAAATTTAAACTTTTTTTTTTAAATTCAAAGTTCAAATTAACTGATTACTTAGTTGTAGTTATAGTGATAATAATTAAACGTGTAAACAACTAAAAATACTCTAATAAAAAATTTTTAAAACTTAATTATAAGAAAACAATTCAATTGTTTACTTTTTAATTGTGTGTGCAGCTCTTTAATTTAAGTTTTGTGTGCATAGTTTTTAGTGACATACCTTCCAAAAAAAATTTTAAAATAAAGATATTTCGTGAATAAAAACGATTAGATAATTTTTTTGAATCTATTTACAATTAAAAACCATGCTTGATTTTATTGAATTAATGAAAAATAGGTCTAATTGTCAATCAAAATCATTTATTAGCCTTTTTTTAAAAAGACTTCAAAAATTTTTTTTCTTATATATACAGTTAGCAATAAATCAACTTGTATTCAAAATTTTACTAAAAACAATTTAGTGTTTGATAAAAAATTATATAAATTAAAAGCTTATGTGGTCAATAAAAATTGAGTTGATTTTAATAATTTAAATCTATTTCAAATCTGAATTAAAAAATAAAAAAAATTGAAAGCACATCCTTAAAACCTAAAAATGGTTTTTGTAAAAAATCAAAAAAATACTTTTATGTTCTTTTAAGAAAAATTCACACTATTTTGTACATTTTAATTAATTTTAAAATTTTTCTTAATAAATTAGTTTTTAAAATGAAATTTTTGAATGAATGTGATCTTTTATGTTAAAACGTAAACAGCTATATCAACAACTAAAATCAAAAGTATTGCACATGTTGAAACTTAACAAAATTACATTTAAAAATGATTAATATGAGCTTGTTCCAATATTTTTAAATTTAATGTTTTGTGCAAGAAGAATAAAATAAAAAATATTAAAATAAAATTATTTGGTGATACAATAAAACCTTTACCGCATTGTTTTATTTCTTGTTCAAGAGGACTATAATTATTACACTTAGGTAATCTTCTACGTTCTCGACCTACATGATGTTTTTCTATTGCACATGCTTCACCATAAATTATTGTCTTTGGTATGATTTGTCTTTTTAATGATTGACATGTTTCTTTACAAGTATCCTTGTAAACAACTAATAATAAATTTGTTTTTTCAACCGCACTAATTATAAAACTCCTAAAAAGATAAAAAAAAATTAAAATTTTATTTAAAATGAATGTTTCAAAACTTACTGATGACATGCTTCTTCGCATTTTTGATATTCTTTTTTGACTGGACTATTTATCAATTCTTGTCTTGTTGCTGCATTTATTTCATACAAGAAAAATTCTTTATCACATGTGAAAGGTTTTGTACGATTAGGGGGTAATAATTTTCCTTTAACATCTTTTACCATTCCTTTAAACATAGATGGATTATAATTCATGTCTTCTGAATCTTGATCTGATTGTGAATATGCATTAACATTATGAATGTCAGAAAGAAAATCAAATGTCATTAAAAGTAAATCAAAAACGAATTTAAAAATAAACTTTTGTATATTGAAAACTGATATGAATAGATTTGAAAGATTAGATGAACTTCCTCCAATCGATATTTTGTTTATTAGTTCTATACAAATTGCTTGAAAATCATACATTCTAACTGCTCTGAAAATATTCATATCTAAAAAAGCTCTGAATAAATAATAATCAATTTCTCCAAAGAAACGTCCAACATGATCATGGCTTACTGAACTAACAATTACATAACCATTATTGTCAATAAGAAAACAATTTAAGCTTGAATTTTGACGTGAACAAATATTTTCGCAATTCATACCAGAACATTTTTTTGTTGCATTAAAAAAACGATTAGAAAATTGGTTCAATTGTATTTGTAATCCGACAACAGCAGCAGGTGCTTTTTTACTTCCAGTACCTATAAAAACAGCTTTTGATCCTGTAATTCTGACTAAAGATTCTGGTCTTCTAAAAGCATTAAATGGTACGCTATAGACAAAAGCATTTGGATCGATATAATAAAAATCAACTGCTCTTTTATAGAATACTTCATCGATTGCTTTATTGTGGTTTTGTTGAAAAGAAGTGTTTTTATTATCATCTGAATTTTCACTATCATTGATTGGATCATAATTTATTTCGCTTTGATTATCAAATTGTTCTTCTTCAGTTTCTTCATAGCTATTCCAGCTTTTAGAATAATGTTCTTCATATCTAGTCAAACCAGATCTTGTTGCCACAAAAGTTAAATTTATACCAAATTTATCAGCTATATCTTTTCTGTTATTTGTATAAAAAGAAAAAAAGAATTAAAAAAAATCAAAAAAAATTAAGAACCCGACAAAACTTCAATTGCAAATAATTAAAATGGAAAATTTTTTGTAAATCGAAAGCAATTTGAAAAGCAAAAAAAAAAGTTTAGAAATCAAATAATTTTAGGAAATTATTTAGCTCTAACAATTTTCATTAATGAAACTGTGAACTTAAATTTTTTCAACTAAAATTGATTTTTTTTTCAAAACAGTATGTTATCAACAAACTCAAAGGTAAATAAAATTATATACCTAGGTAACAAGACAAGTAAGAGTTCAAAAGGACTACAATTACAAAAGTCAAGTTATTTAGTTTGGAAAACATACGTGAAAATAATTATAAAAAATTTTCAAAAAAAAAAAGAGAAGAGAAATTAGACATAGGTTTGAACAAGTTAAAAATAAAAATATAATTTTCTAATTAAAACAAAAAAATCTAATATAATTATTTTACTCACTCAAAAACCGATAAATCATTAGGTTGTCCACAAACACTTCGATTAATGTCAGTTGCTTTAGCATCAAAAATCAAGCTTTGTACTAAATCTTTATTGCAAGTTAGTTCTTCATATACTTGAGGTGATAGACTAGGACTTTTCCATCTTATATTTGATAAGTTAGCTTTTTCTAAAAACATTAGAACTCGCTTTTGAGGAGCAGAAACATCTTTACTGTATTTACTTGCCAAGTCAACATCACAATAAACCTTAAGTTAAAATTTAGTTTCTAAAACCTTTTCAATTAAAAACTTTCAAAACTTACCCAGTCAGGATGAACTGTCCATTTATTTCCTTCAAAGTATTTTTTATAATCTTCGTCTTTTCTTTTAAACTCAATTTGTCCATGAATAGAATATTTGCCATAAAGCTCAGGAACAGCAACAGCTAATGAAAAAGGTGTATTTTTTATAGGGGCTGTACAATAAGTTTGATTTCTAGTAATAACTCGTTTCTGAATAAAAATAAAAATTAATATTTTTTTAAAATTAATTTGATTTAAATTTACCATTTGATCTAAATGAAGTTTGACAGGTATTGTTTTCCATGCAACTAATCTATTAATCATATTTGAACGAAAGTGGTCAAAAGTTGTCGGTGATCTAGGCTCTGAATCATTATCTTCAAATTCAACTTCTGTCAAATCAACTGATCCATAATAAGGTTTAATCAAGTCTTGAAACTAGTTTTTAAATAAAAGTTGAAAAAAGAACTTTAGGCAAAAAAAAAAAATAATTACCAGAGGACGCAAATCTGGATGAAATAAAATATGCCCATTGTTATTGATAACAAATGGATAAGCATTTACACCAAGCTTTCAAAAAAAATTAAATAAGACTTTATTAATACTTTCAATATATTTGTACTTACTCTATAAGCTGGAGTTAAACGATAAATTTCTCTTAAGGGCACATCAACACCTGCAACACCGAGTAAATTTGCAGATCTAACTTCAATAAATCTTTGTTTCCATACATTTTTTTCTAAATATTTTTCACTTGTGTTCTAATGAAATAAATCAAATAAAATAAATTTTTTGAATTAAAAAAGTCAGCTTACCGTTGTATTTTTTGTATCAAAAACTGGAACTGATATTGTCATCATCAAATCATGTAATCCTTTCTTTTTAGGGACTTTTACTTCTTCAACTTGATCTACTTTATTATATTCTGAATCTGTCATTTCATCACCATCCATAGGTTTTTCTTGACCATAACTATAATCGTCTTTAGTATTTTGAACCCAGCGCTCAAATTTAGGAGAAAAGTTTATATCGACAGATAAATCATTATTTTTGTAATAATTGTCTTTTTCAGTTCCTGTTGATTGTTCTTTAAAATCTTTATCATCACTCTCTTCATTATTTTTTTGGTCTATTGTTCTATCACTACTTGTATTTTCATCGTAATTTTCAGAAACAGATTCATTACCATCTTCAGTGAAATAATTATCTTTTGTTTCTATATATTCAGATTTTTCTTTTTTAGCTGATAAATTATTTAAAGCAGTTTCTCTTATTCTTCTTCTAATACTTTGTCTAATTTTTTCTCTTTCTCTTGCATCCCAAACCCAATTATTTAAAGGGACATCCTAAGAAAAAAAAATTTAATCTCTCATAAAAAAAGTTTTAAGACATACCATTATATCTGCATATATTCCAGTAAAAGCAAAAATTCTATCTCTTAATAAAACTAATGGCCTACTCATGACAGGAATATAAAGTTGAACTTGCTCCCTTATTTCTGCTAAATTAGCAACGTGAGTATAATAGCCTCTGTTTTTACATGCCATCCAATTAACTTCTTTAGTATCAGTTACTTCTTTACCTACTAAATAACTAAATACTCTTATGTCAATACGAGGATAATTAAATTCTTCAAAAACTGCATTATGATCTAAGCGATCGTTATCAGGAGCTCCATCAGTTATAAGCATTATAGCTTGATTACAGTTTGAGGAAGATTTTTGATTTTTAGAATCTTTCAAAATTTGAAATGCTGTTCTTAAAGCCAAAGTAAAGTTAGCTATATCAGTTGTGTTTAATAATGTCAATTGATCTCTGATTGTTTTTAAATTTTGAGGATTAGCTTCAACTAAACTTTCGCCAAAACAGGATACAACTGGTTCAATAACATCACTAAATCTTAATACTGTCACATAATCATCATCTGTTAAAGTATCTAAAATGTTTATAACAACATTACGGGCTATTTCTTTACGTTGACCTAGCATAGAACCACTTCCGTCTAAAAGAATTACAATATCTTTTGGAGAAGCTGCAGCTTTGATAAACCAGTTTCTTAAACGACAATCATACAAATCAAGGGGTTTACGTTCATTATCTTGTTCTTTTAAGAAATCTGGTATTCTCCATGGAGTTGCTGGATATAACCTCATAAAACCATGAGAACTGCAAAAATACTGCCAATTCAATTCTGGATCTACAACTCTATTATTACGAAAAACATCTTTTAAGCTTATACTCCATTTAATTTGTTTTTTCAGTGTAGGAGTCTCTTCATAAACATTAACTGGTATATGTACTGCACTTTCATCATAAGAAACATTAAGACCATCTAATAAAGGACTTGAAGATAAATCTAAACCTTTGAATTGTCGTCTATCTTTTTCTGGTAAATTATCAATTCTATATTTTTCCATTTCGTTATTTTCATCATAAATTTTTTTTGCATTGTAAAATTCAAAAGGCAAATTAGAATCAAAAGTGTGATTAGCAGCTAATTCTTCTGCTCTTTCAGCTATTCGTCTAACAGATTCCATTTTCCATTGGAACATGTTTTCAATATCTGTAACCATTTCTTCCATTATTTTTTGTGGATCTCTACTAACTGGTTTAGCTCCCATTCGATTATAATTCTAAAAAATTTAAATGAATAAACAAACTATTTTTATATAGCATTAACTAATTTACCTCTTCAATATTTTCAAAGCATGTAGCTCTAGAACTTCCAATTTGAATTTCATTGCCAAATTTAGAAGCCCAGGTTTTTACTCTATTTAAGAATTTTAATTAATAAAAGTTTTAAAAAAAATATTAACTTACTGATTCAAATTTAAATTTAAATCATCTGCAAAAGTGTTAATGCTTTGTATCAATGAAAAAATACAAAAGAAAGTAATAAATTGCATCTTGATAATTATTTTCTAAAATGAAAAATTAAATAGTTAAAATGAATTTGTTAAAAACAAGACCTTACCATTTTTAAACACGAGTTTAAATAAATAAAAAAAATATGGCACCAAATTTTTTTTTAAACTAGTTATCAATTTAAAGAATCCGCTGTTTTGCGGTTTTTAACTTTTATTGGAAAATTCATAAAACATTTTTTATTAAAACTATTTCGACGTTTTAATATTTGAATTTTTTTTAATACTTTCAATTTAATATGAAAAAGATTAGTTTGCCGAAAATAACTTTTAACTTAACTTTCTAAATTTAAAAGTTGATTAAAAAAACTAATTTAATTCTTTAAACAAAATTTTTAGTCTCTTAATTTCTTGCCAAACAAATTTAAATTAATTTTTCGAAAAAGCAATATCTATAAGATAATTTGTAAAAAAACCTAATTTTTAAAAAAAAAAAATCATATATTGAATGAAACAATCTATGGTTTATGAACAATGACCAAAGAACAATTTTTAAAGTTTTTGCCTGTAAAAAATTGATTAGGATTTTTAAGACTAAAAAAAAATAAACTTTTATAATATTAATTGGTGATTTTTATTTTTTATATTGAAAAGTAAAAAACTTAAACAAATGGTTTAAAACTTCGAAGCTCGAAAGTATATTGAACTCTGGATAAGATATATAGTATCAAAAAAAAATTTTTTTTATATGGAGTTTGCGCAATTATTTTTTAAATTTACAAAAGTTTTTAATAAGTTATAAAGTTTTTTAAACATAGAATGAAGCCTAAAACTATTTTTATATTGTTAAAAAGGGTTATTATTAGTTTTTTGACAGGAAGTAATATTGTATCATTTTATATTCTTATATGAAACGTACTAAAAAAAAAAATTTTTTAGAAAAAAAAAAACTTTATAAAAATAATACCTTAAGAAATCTGGAGCTCTATAAATGACATGCTGAAATTCACTAAAAGAAATACACCCATCATCGTCATTATCAGCTTCATCTAGAGCTTTTTCTACTACAACAGCCATTTCATCTGATTCTAATGCATTTTTTGTCAAAGCAATTGTTGCTTGTTCAATATCAAACCTTGTTATAAAATGATCTTCATCAAAATCTATCATTAGAAAAAAAGTTAGTTTTTTTTATTTCTATTCAAATAAAAAATACCATAAATTTTGAAAGCATAAAATGCTTTAACTTCTCTGGTTGCATTTTCACTCATAATAGATAACATATCCAAAAAATCATCGAATGTTAAGTTACCTGAGCCATCATGAGAAAATACTTTACAAATCCTCTCTTTGAATGGATTTTCCTGAAATAAAAAGAAATAATTTTCAATAAAAAAAATCTTGTTACTGATGAATAATTTTTACTTTAAGCTCTTGCATTTTTAATACTTTTTCGATAGGTACTTGTATTACTTGAGCTTCATCTCCAGTCATTAATTTAGGAACATTTTTAGGGTCTAGTTCTTTAAACCTTTTGAAAACTCTAAAAAATTTTCAATTTAACAAGCAAGTTATTTAAAAATATTAACATACGTCAAAATTTCTTTACGTGTAAAAAATGTACAATCCTAGGAGTTGATAAAAAACGTTATAAGAATTAATAAAAAAAAAAGAATATAAAAAACAAACCTGATAATCTTCAAGTTGCTGATCAGTGAATGTAGCAATTTTGTTGCCCATTTTAAAATAGATTTAAATTATTTTTCTAAGTTTTTTTTCTAAAAAATTTCTAAAACTTCTTTAAATAGTAAAAGTTTTGAATACTTTTTAGAAAAAAAAATTCAAGCCAAAAAATTGGCGCGCCGTTTTTATAAACATAAACGGCTTAAAACCTTGCTGTCACCATAAACAAAAATAAACGGTTTTGACAAGTTTAGGTCTTTACACAGATCTGAACATTTGGGAAAAAAGAAAATTTATTTTTTTTAAGAAATTTATTGTCCATCAACAAATTATATTTTAACTTTCAATTTGAAAGCTTAAATTATACCAAAAATAGATATTTATTACGAGATGATTTTATAAAAAATAAAATAAGTTTGCAAAATGAATGAAAAGTTAATTTTATTTCTTATTTTAATAGTTGCCTTATTCGTTGTTTTCCTAATAATTTGTTTAGGTAAATAAAATTTTATTGTTTTATTAATACTAACTATTTTTTTATTTTATTAGGATGGTTCTTAGTATACAATTTATTAATAAATAGATTCCGATTTGTAAGGGAACTATTTTTAATCAAAGATGAAGATCTTAAGAAGAAAAAATAATTTATTTGGAATGATTTTTAAGAGAATATTTTTATCAACTGTAAATTACTTTATTTTGAATAAACTTATTTGATACTAATGTTACTATAAATCTTTTTTGTTCTTTTTATTAAGTTTGTTTCTTTCATTAAAATTGATTATGAAACTTCTTTTTTAATTTCTCTTTTTAGTTACTTCAATAATTTAAATAAATTTAAAAATTCTTCTTTAAACAGTTTAGAAATATATATCTAATGATTAGTGAATTATTTTTATCTTTTGTTTAAATTTTTTTGTTCAAAAATGACTAAAACTTAATAAATTAACAAAACTAAAAACATAAAAACTTTTGGAATAAATCAAAATTACACTATAGTTGATTGTAATGTTTTAACTATATTACACGAAATAAATTTATAAACAAAAAAGTTTGACTATTTTAAATCTAGTAAATCTAAATATTTAATAATTAGAAACAATAGAGATCTAAAAATCTTTTTGAGTTTAAAAAAGTTTTGTTTTATATGAATAAATGGTGACAAAATAAAATTAAAGCTCAAAATAAATAAAATGATAAAACAAAAAATTTCTAAACTAATATAAATGAATTTTTAAAACTCAAATTGATGATTTGTTCTTATTATTATTGGCAGTCTTTTTATTAGACTTAAGTTTGAATAAACTATTATCATTTTCTTCTGTTTCAGTTGATTTTTTCATTTTAAATTCAGTAATAACAATAGTGACATTGTTAACAGTTACAGATTTACTTATTTTGTTGTCACTATCTAAATCTTTGAATTTAAAAATTTTTTTATTTGGTTTTTTGTCTGTATTTTTTTCAACTGACTTTTCTCTTTTTTCTCTTTTTAAAGATTTAGTACTATTAGTACTTGAAGTAGGAGACATTGGTTCAGTATCTAAATTTTTACGTTTTTCTAAATTATTAGATTTAGATTTTTCTTTTGGATTAACTGATCCAGTTTTTGCTTGAGCTTTTAAAACTTGCTGTTGAATTTCTTCTTGTTGTTTAGCAACTTGCTGTGCTAATAATTGAGGGTTAGTTCTAGGTTTTCTAGTCGACATTCCTTTTTTAACATCACACATCAAACATTTAAAAGCATCTGAACTATTACGAAATGTACAAACACTACAATCCCATTTAGTTTCTTTATCACTTAAATTTTCACCATCTGTTTCTAAATCATTTTCTGATTCAGTTTCACTATGATCAGAACTGTAATTATTAATTTGAGTATTATTTTCATCTAATTTATTTGGACTTAATTGTATAGATGATTTTGTTTTAGATGAAGCTTGAAAAAGAAAAAAAAAGTCAAATTTATTTACAAAAAAATTCATTTATTGCTCTTACCTAAATTTTCGTTTAATTTATTTTTATTTTTGGAAGAACTTTTTTTTTTTTTGTCAATTGTTTTTGCTAAATTAGATTTACTAATACAATTTTGACTTGAATCTTTAGTTTTAGCATTCTTTTTCAATTTATCACTGTTTACTGAACTTTTTTGATCAATACTATTTGAGTAACCATTTTGTTGTTTATCACTTTTTAAAGAATTAAAATTATTTTCTGTATTTTTAGATAAATTTAAGAATTGATTAGAATTATTTTCATTTGAATTTATCACATTTTGGCTTTTATCAACATGCTCAGAACAAAATTCTTTTTCTATATTATTATTTGTTGAATTGAGAAATATTTTTGAAGTTTTATCGATTGATTCTGTTCTAGGAGTAAATGTATTTTGTAAGAAGGCACCACTGTGTTTTTCTTCCATTTTAATCTATATAAAATGAAAACAAAATCATCTAACATAGATAATATAGATTAGAGTATAATTTAAAACTTTCTTTTTTTGACATATATTTTCTTAAACAGAATTATTTAGTTAAGCCATATAAAATTTCTATATATATATAAAAATAAAATAACCTATTCACAACTAAAAAAATAAAAACATAGAGGTTTAAACCTCTTGTAAAAAGGATGTTTTTTTTTTAAGACACGACCATCTAAATTACTTAATTAATTTCTTTTTTTTTCTTAAAAACATTCTTATTAATTAAAAATAGAAGATTTTTTATAAAAAAAAAATTTAAATCATTTTTTTCTTAAAAAAATTTATTCTTATGAAAATTGAATAGCCAATTGTGATTAGTCAAAGAGAAAATTTTCTAAAATCAAAAGAACTAAAAAAGTACAAAGCCGGAATAAATTTTCTTTTTTTAAAAGAACTAAAAAATAAAGAACATTCTTTAAATTTTTTCCACTTGCTTTATAACATTTTTTTTCTTTTATTAAAGTAAGCCGAGGTGAAAGACGAATTTTATAGTTTTTTTTTTTAAATGAAAATAATGCAAATCTACTTACTACCTGTAGAATTAAATACTAATTTTATTTCTTATAAATATTTAGTCAATATTATGGTCAATTACTAATTTTTAATTTAATTAAAAAAAGTAAAGAAAATTAATTAAAAAACAGTTTTATTTTCTTTTTAAAAAAAAACAATAACAAATCAGATCTAAAGCTAAAGATCATAAGCCAGCCGAAAAAATCAAAAGCCGATAAAAGTTTGGTATAAGATAAATGGTGATTAAATTAAGCTGATTTAATTCTTTTTTTTTTAAATTTCAATATTTTTGTCTATGACTAGACAAACTCTTAATTGTTTTTGATAATCTTTTTATTTAAAATAATTTTTATTTTTTATATAAAAAATATAAATCCTGTTTTACAAAAATTTAATTAAGAATTTTAAATTAAAATATATAAAATGATTTAACTTTTTTAAATGCCTATTTAAGTTTGTTTTTTAAAGAAACAATTTTAGGAAAATTAATTTACTAGTCTAAAGTTCAAATTTTGAGAATAAAAATATCAAAATGAACTAATTTGATAATTTAAATAATTTACAATTATACAGATTTAAATTACGAAAATTTTTGTTTTTTTTGTTTTTTACCTAAAACCTAATAATGCTAATGGACAGATTATAAATTGTGTTTTGTTTTTAAATAAAGAAAACACTTTTAATACACTCGTTGTTCTTTTTCTAAAAATAAGAGAATTTTACAAAAAGAAAAATTTTAAAAAAACAAATTCTGATTAAATAAGATAAGATTCTATAGAAAAAGTAATAAAAATTAGAATAATCTATCAAAAAAAACTTATCTTCATGTAAAAATTAAAAAAAAAAATTGTTTCTCAATATCTTTAACTTTTATAAGTTTTCTTTTTTATTAATTTAAGATTCAATCTTAGGCACAAATTTATCTTCTTCATTAAGATATGATTAAGTTATATTAATTTTTCTACGTTTGAAATTTTAGCCTTTATCGCTTCATAAGATTGTTTTAAATAAAAATTTATTCCCATTGATGTGGTGATAATGGTAATTCTGATGGATGTGCAACTGTTGAACTAAAAAAATAAAAAAAAATTTAATTTTAAAATATCCTGTTAAAACTAGTGTTTAGTTAAGAAAATTAAAAGCCATGTTTGAAAAATAATAATTAATTGTTAACCTAATTAAAGAAAATAATTACCTAGCAAAGCTTTTAAAAGCTGCAGAATGAGGATTAATACACAATGGCACACGATTCCAAGCATTACATTTTTCCAAAATTCTTTTATGTAAACGTTCTAAAAATGAATAATTTTATTAGTAATTTTTTTCTCTTTAACGCTAAAAAAAAAGTTGACGCTTTTAAATACAAACTAAATTCATTTTTTTCAATATATTTTTAGTTTGAATTCAAGCCAGCAACTAGAAGATCAATTATTATTCATAAAAAGTTTGTTGCCTTTTTATTGAAAATCTTAGATTTAATTATCTTTTCTTTATCGTTTAGATGAAATTTCCTAAACTAAATTCTCTTTTAAAAAACTTACCTTTTACTTGTTGTACAGAATACAAATCTCGTAAGAAATTATCATTAAAAGATCTACTAGAAATAGGTTCTAAATCTCCACAATAATTTCTTTTACTATTTTCAGTAAAACAACACTTGCACATACAAGAATGATATCTTAGACATCCTTCTTCAAGATATGGATGAGCCAAAGCATCTACGCAAGATATTCTCTTATCCTTCAGAAAAAAATATTTAGTCATTTTTTTAGTACGTAAATCAAAACCTAAATATATTTTAAACTTACCGGATTAAAAACTAACATTTGGCAAAGTAGATGAACAGCTTCATGATTTGCTTGATTTGATAATAAATAAAGAGTACCGATTGAACTTAATTTATAAGGTTGACGTATTATATGAGATCTTGCTGCTTGACACGCATATTTAAGGTCTTCAGGATCAGGAGTTCCAAGTAAATCAGTAATCAAATCTAACTGTTTTTAGAAAAAAAATTTTAGTTTTCAAATAATAATTTAAAGATTATAATTTTTGAAGAATAAATGATTTACCTGCATAATAGGAGTTTGAGCTTGAAACAATATTCTTCTTCCTAATAATTCAGCAAAAATGCAACCTACTGACCACATATCAATTGGAGCACCATAATGTTTTGTGCCCGTTAAAAGTTCTGGAGCTCTATAATATTGTGTAACAACTTCTTGAGTCATGTTTCGAGATTCATCTTCTTCCATTACTCTAGCAAGACCAAAGTCACAAATCTAAATCAAAAAAATTGTAAATAAAATTTCATTTGAAAATACAATACACTGAAAACTTACTTTTAATAGACAATTGCTATTAACAAGTAAATTACCAGGCTTAATGTCTCGATGTAAAATATTAGCAGAATGTAAATATTTTAAACCTCTTAAAATTTGGTATAAAAATATTTTAACATGATCTGGAGTTAATGGTTGATTTGAAACAATAATTTTATGTAAATCACTTTGCATCAATTCAGTTATAACATAAATTTCTTGGAAAAAATCAATATGAGGTGGTTGTAAAACATCTAATGCTGATACAAGATTATCATGATGGAAAAAACATAGCATTTTAACTTCTCTATAAACTCTTTTTGCAGATACTAAATTTAAAAATACATTAGGCATTTTTTTTAATGCTACTCTTTTACCATCTCTTGGATCAGTAACAGCCCAAACAACACCAAAAGCACCATAGCCTATTGGTCTATCTGGTTGAATATCTTGTAAATTAACACCATTGTTAGAATTGAAAAATGGTTGTGCAGTCTTAATTATTGCATTATTAGTAGCAACATTGTTTAAACCTTGATTTATTAATTGATTTTGAACCTGAGCTTGATTTGACTGACAATTGGCAGTTTGGTTATTAGATTGATTTACTTGATTTATACTAGAATTTTGTTGTGAAAAATTATTTTCATTGATACTTGATGAATTAGCATAATGTAATAAAGAATTTGAACCAATATTTTGATGATTAAGATGTGAATAATTATGATTTGCGCTTAATGAAGTTGCGCCCATATTAATTGGAGGCATGGATTTATTCATAAAAAGACTTAATTTTAAAATATAAAATTAAAGTTTTGAATGTTTAAAAGTTTTTCGAGTCTAATATGTTTAAATTAAAAATAATTGAAAAAACATCAAGTAGTTTTTCCAATTTTAAAACTATTAAATTAGTTTTTTGTCATCTTAATTTGTTAAAGTCTATTTTTTATCAACTAAAGTTTTACTAAAATATTTGAACTTTTTTTTGACTTCCAAAGTTTTACTAAAATTTATTTAAACTAGAATTTGAAAACTTCTATTGAACTAAAATTAATATAAACTAGTATTTAACTAAACTAAAGTAGTGTAAATAATTGAAATTTTTTATTTAACTTAAAAACCGATGATAATATTGAGTAATTGATTTGGCACTAAATAATATTAGAGATCAATAAGATTTAAAAATAAATTTGTTTAAATTTTATATCAAAAAATAATTTATCATCAAATATAAAACCAATTTCTGAGCTTCAATTAATAAATTAGCTAATTAGAAAAATAGGTAAACTTAATGTAAGAAAATACTAAGATTTTTTTTGAAAAAAAACTAAATTCCTAACAAAAGAATTTAAAAAAAATTTTTTCTTAATTTAGAATAATTTTTATCGATTTTTAGGTTTAAAATTGAAAAGCTCATTTAAAAATAATTAATTAAGTATAATTAAAACTAATAATTTAATGAAGAAAACAAGTTTACTTTATTAAAATATAGGTTTCTTAAACTTTTTTAAGACACAGTTCAAAAGATAATAACTTTTTGAATTAAAAAAAACTTAATTTATTAATTAAAATTTGTCATAAATTATTATTATTAGTTGCTTATAAAAATAGTTTCAAAAAATAGCATTCAAAAATACTAAAAAAACTTATTCATTAATAAGAAGTAATTAATAACTTTAAATAGAAAATCATTTTAGATAATTATTCACATTTAAGAGACGGTTTTCGTTTAAAAAAAAATTTTAAATAAAAAAAACTTTGACAAAGTTGTATATACTTTGGAAGTTGATTGTGTTAATAAGATAATTTGTTAGTTTTCTGTGGTAATCAAAATTGATCTATTGAAACAAGTATATTTATTTTTTTATTTTAAAATTTATCTTTAATCATAATATTGTTGATACTACAATTTTATTTTAAAATAAACTATAAGTCAGTTCTTTTTAGAAAATAATATTATCTCTTGCTAATTTTCTTGTTTAAATTTCTAGTTGAATTTTTTCTTTTGTCAAATGTTAGTTTCAATAGTGTTTTTTCTATTTTCGTAAATTCAATTTATTTTCATCAGCTTTTTAAAAACAATTTAATATTAAAAACATTAAATTAAAAACTTTTTTTTCTTTAAAAAATGTGCGTCCCGTTAATTTAGAAGCGGTCAAAATTAAATTTTGCACTTCGCCGAATTAAAATGCACCTTTTTTTAAATAAAACTTTTACTTTAAAATCACATTATCACTAAAAAATGCATCTGTTTAAGGACATTTAAACACTAGAAAATATTTAAACTAAGATAATATTGAACAAAAAAAAAAGAAAAAAAGACCAACTACAAAACAAAAAGTGAGTGCGTATTTTTCTCTTTATTCTTTTTTTCTCTCACACTCTGATCATTTCTGTTATTGAAAAAAAAAAAGAAAAAAAAAAAGAAATTTTTTTAATAAAAAAAATCCCCCTATCGGCAATTATATATAACTAAATAAAATAAAGAGCAGCAAAAGCGTCCTCTTTAAAGCTTGAAAACTTTGCACTTTTAGGTTTCAATAAACCCGAAAAATGTTTTCGAAACTTAAAAATATTTTTCTTTATATTTTTTTGGTTTAAATAAAACTAATAAGATTGTATAATATTTTTCATAAGAAGAATATACTCTAAAATTAGATATTATAATATTTTGTAATTGATCGATCAAAAAAATTAATTTGAAAATTGATTTATTAATTGACTATAATTTATTTTTTGTTTGATAAATTTTTTCAAAAATTGAAAGCTCTAATTAGTCAATAAACTATTGAGAAATCAAGTCGTATTCAAAACAATCAAACAATAAACAGGCTAAAAAAAAAAATCTTCAATCAACTGTTTATACAATTAAAGATTATAAGGTGTTCAGATAAAAAGCTCATTTTAATACAGGTTCACTTATTTTTTAATTTTTTAGGTTAATGTAACATTTTTTTCATAGCATCTTAAGTTTAATAATTTAGTGAAGTTCTTAACATTGTTTTGTAAAAGCCGGTTAATCATAAAGATATTTTGAAAAAAATTTATCATTTTTCAATTCTTTTGAAATAAGGAAATATTTTGAAATAATTTATTGAATGATTAAAAATTTCCTTAACAATCACACTAGATTTAGACCTAAAAATATATTTTGTTTTCATACTTAATAACGTTTTAATAAAGTAAAACAAGCTTTTGAAAAGTATCAAGTAAATTTTAGTTTCACCAAATTCAATAATTTAGTTGTTTTAAAAATGAAAGAGATGGTAAATTTTTAGTTGTACTAGTTTTTCTTTTTACATTTTATTCGGTGGTAAGTGGTGTTTTACTGACATTTTTTTTTTGTTCGTCCAGCTAAATGTTCTCCAATTATAATTGAACATGTAAAGCAGTAAAAGACAGTGGCTAGGGTAGCAAGACCTGTTTTTAATCTTCCTACCTGGTGCGTTGTTCTTTTGTTTTTCAAACAGTAAAAAAAAAGAAAATTTAAAGTTTTGACTTCACAAATTTTACCTTAACAAAAAACAAAATTCATTCTTTACTTTTGGTAAAAATCCCTAAACTTTTTTTTAAGCAAAATTTTTTTTATAGGAATATGATTAGAACAATTATTTGATTCTTAAAATTTTTTTTTAAACATAGGTGGTCTTCATTTTAAGAATTCGGTAATACAACATTAAAAGCAACAAACAGCAAATAAATTTTTTTTCAAATTAAATTACAATAGGTTAATATAAAAATCAGGTTTAAGGTTAAAAAGCCGTCGATTTCCTTTACTAATTTACTTAATATTATGTCTTTAATTATAACACGATCCTTTTGAAAGAAAAATTTTTTTTTATGAAGTTTTTCTAATTTTCTTTTAAACTAGTTTAACTTTTTTTTCTTCTTTCACATTATATTCATAAACTTTTTTTAAAAGGATACTTTCTTTAAAGTTCTAGTTTTGATCATTTTCAAGTTATTTACTTTTTATTATTCAATCATGTTTTCAAATATTTATAACCTATTTAAGTCTAAGAAAGAAAAATTTATTTGAAAATGTTGAGAAAATTTAAAATACACAATCAAATTTTTTGCAATTCAAATTAATAATAGTTTGAAGATAGATTAAACTATAGATGACTTAGGTTGTTTTTTATAAAAAAATACTCAAAGTTTTAAACTCTGTTGAAACTTTATTTTTTTTTTGTTTCAATATTCTGTATCAATATTAAAAATTATTACACTAAGTTTGAAGTAAAAAAATTCAAACTTATCTTATTTAAAAAAAAATTAAGGAATAGCTTTAGCAATCTGTTTAAAATGAAAATTTTTCTTTAATGATGATGTTTTTGAATAGAGTTTTTTTTTTTAGATAATTATGTTCTAGTTTGATGCTTTAACTTAAAAAAAAAAACAGTAGTTATAATTATGAACCTTTTAGTTTATTAAATCAATGGTCAAACATTCCCAAAGAATCGCTACTTTTTTAACTAAATTCTTTATTTATTATACTATTATGAAGTTTTCTTTTTTGATAGTTTATTCATTATTCTCACAAGCATCTATTAATTTCAAACTTTTTTTCAACCATAATGAAAAAATTCATTTATACATTTCTTGTTTATAAAAAGTTAACTTTAAAGACTTTAGCTTTAATTGTTTAATTATTATTATTTTAAAACCTATATGTCATTTTAAACTAACCTTAAATTTTTTTTTCAATATTAAGATGAATTTAGTTTTAATTTCAGAAAAAAAAATGTTTCTAGTGTGTAACTTTGGATAAATTTTAAATAGAAGTCATTGGCATTTTGGTGTATAAGAAAAAAATATTTTGTATTTTTCTCAAGTGCAACAACATTTCCAACAATGAATTTAAAAATTTATTAATGAAAACTGTCTATTTAAAACAGGTAAAAAAAAGATGATTTTTCAAAAAAAAAAAAAAAAACACGAATCGGTTATGCCCAAATAAAAAAAAATTTTATTAACTAAATAGATGACTTGTATCACGTTGCTTTTAATTTTTTATTTTCAATTTTTATTTAATTAATTCTTTATTTATTTTACTGTACTTTAAGATAGATAGTTTGATGAATTGAAATTTTGAATGATTAGGATTTTAATTAAAGCATGCCAATAAATAGTGGAAAATTTCTTTTTAAATTATTTATCTATTTTCATCATTTTATTCTAAATTTATTTATCTATGAATTCCAATCTTTAATTTTTCAATATTTTTTCTTCACGTGTTTTATAAGTTCAATTAAGCTACTTAACTTAGATTTCTTTAAAATTTCAAGTTTTAACTCATTTCTTTATAAAAAAATTTCAACAAATTCGTTTGATAAAATCTTTAAACGATTGAAAATTAGCTTTAAATTATAACCCATTAATTTCCATGATTTTAAAATATTCAATTTAGTTATAATTCATTACACTTTAGGATATCTTTAAAATGAATTTTAAATAATGAAAATTTTTTTAGATTAAGATAGTTTTTTTTTAACTCCTCCATTTTTTTTAAATACGTTTTCAAAATTTATAAATTTGAATTTTAAGCCTTAACTATTTTGATTGCAATTTTTGAAAATCATTACAACTTTTTAATAGATAAGCTTTTTAATACTCAATGGTTTTGAATTTAAACTTTATCAGTATTATATACATTGGATATTTAAAAGTTTTATCATTTTTTGATTTAAGCAATGATATTAATTTGAAAAAAAGCTTAAAGTTCGATGAATTAATGATTAAAACAAATAAAATTATTTCAAAAAACTCTTTTTAATAACTTTTCTAAAAAAAACTGATAAAAATATTGAATGTCTTTGATGAAGAGTCAAATAAGCGGAAAAGAATTTTGATGATAAAAAATATTATTTGATGAACTTTTCAATAAAAATTAAAAATTATTTGGGAAACTAAATTTAGAAAAAAATTTAGAAAAAAATTTAGAAAAAAATTTAGAAAAAAATTTAGAAAAAAATTTAGAAAAAAAATTTTAAGAAAACCAATTCTAGAATAGAAATAAACTTTAATATAATATTATATGAAACGTTTAGACTTATTAATTCACAAATTTTGTAAAGGAAAAGTCTTTTCATTTAAGAAAAAAAATTTTTCTATTTATTAATAAATTAGAATAATTTAATTGATTTCGCGCAGCTAAATTTTAAAAAAAAATTCCGCCATCTAGAATTTGTTTACATCTTGTTTTTTTTGTTAACATAAAAAACGCCTTCTTTAGGTAATTTAAATGAAACAAAACCAATTTTAACAACTAAATTATAAATTAATTATTCAAATTAGTAAAAAGTTGAGTTTTTTATTTGAACAAATTTTAAGTTTTAAAAATTTGAAAAAAATTGGATATTTTGTTTTGAAAATTCTTTTGAAAATTTAGGTTAATTTAAATTTTTAAATAGAAAAATATTCTCTTTCATATATCTGTTTTATATGCTAATTTGTGAATAATTAAATAATTTTGAAATTTTTTTTTAGAAAAATTTAAAATTTTTTTCAAATACCTAAAATGGCTGATTTGCCTGTCAATAGACCACCATTATTCGAGGAAGATTTAGAAGATGATGATAATGAAGATTTATTTGTTTCTGCAATAAGTGTAAGTTTTGTTAATTTTTAAACAAAAAAAATTTAGATATAAAATTTTTCATTTCAAACAAATTGATTTCACCTTAATTGAAATTATCTGATTATTGTTAAAATTTTATTTTATAAATTGAATAGATAGCTCAGTAAAAAATAAAATTTTTTAATTTTGTTTTCATTATTTTTTAGGCACAAAATAAAAAAGAAACCGATAGCTTAGCAAAAACAATAGAAACAATCAGCATTGAAAAACCAGAAAAAGGTATTATTGAAGATATAAATTTAAATGACGATGATGATATTAAAAACAAAGACAGTTCTTTTCAAACATCTGTCACTCCTCCATTTTCTAAAGATAGTGATTCAGAATCTAATTCTCTTAGTCGTGCAACAATTAGTCCTCAATCTACAGTATTCAAAATGCCAGATGAAAATCCAGCGTCTTTATCTTCTAGTCCATTAACTAAATCAAAAGATACAAATTTTATCGAAATTACTGTTACAGAGCCTAAAAAATGTGGGGAAAGAATGTCTTCCTATGTATTATATAAAGTTATAACAAAAACAAACTTGCCGTTTTTCAGGAAAGATAGTTTTTCTGTTTACAGAAGGTTTAGTGATTTTCTTGGTTTAAGAGAAAAATTAGCAGAAAAATATTTATTCAGTGGAAGAATTGTACCTCCAGCTCCAAGTAAAGATGCTTATAATACAGCTAAAGTCAAAATTTCAAAAGAAGAAAATGATCAAACAGATTTCTTAGAAAAAAGATCTGCGGCTTTACAAAGATTTATTAATAGAATAGGAGAACATGCAATTTTAAGAACAGATCCTGATTTTAGAGAATTTTTGGAATTAGATACTGAATTACCAAAATCAACAGGTACATCTGCTCTTTCAGGAGCTGGAGTAAAACGTTTGTTTAGCAGAGTTGGAGATACTGTTAATAAAATGACATTCAAAATGGAAGAAACTGATCCGGTAATTAAATTATTTTTTTCTATCAAATAGAAACTAAGTTTTTTTATAATTATATTTAATCATTTATTTAATGCTATCTTAAATCTTTTTTTGCTAAAAATTTTAAAATAGAAAATTGATACTTTGAAAAATTTTATTTTACTTTGACATCATTTTTTTTCTTTTAATTTTTCTTAAAACTGTTTTTAACAAAAACTATTTAGTCAACAAAAAAATTAAAACTTATTTTAAACTAATTTCTCTATTTTTGAAAACAATTAAAAAGTGGTTTGAAGAAAAACAGCATCAAATAGATAATCTAGATCAGCAATTAAAAAAACTTCATGGTTCAGTTGATGCTTTAATACATCACAGAAAAGAGTTAACGATGAATACAGGTCAATTTTCTAAATCAATCGCAGTACTTGGAAATTGTGAAGAACACACTTCTTTAAGTTGTGCATTAAGCCAATTGTCGGAAACAGAAGAAAAGTTAGAACAATTATACGGGAAACAAGTAAATTCTGATTTTTATTATTTGTCTGAGTTGGTCAAAGATTATATTAATTTACTTGCTGTGGTAAAAGATGTATTTCATAATAGAGTTAAAGTATTCCAAACTTGGCAACAAGCACAACAATCTTTAATTAAAAAAAGAGAAAATAAAGCTAAATTTGAGCTTACAGGGAGAACAGATAAAATTCAAAGCGTAAACGATGAAATTTCAGAGGTATTTAGTTATTTTGTTTCAAATTAAAAAAATATAACTTTTTTTTTTATAGTGGCAAGCAAAAGTTCAAAGAGGACAAGAAGATTTTGAAAAAATATCTAAAACAATCAAAGTAGAATTTGAAAAATTAGAAATTTCTAGAATTAAGGAATTCAAGAAAAATATTATTTTGTACATGGAATCCCTTTTAGAAACTCAGCAACAGGTAATAAAGTATTGGGAAGCATTTTTACCTGAAGCTAGAAGTATATCTTAAGTTTTTTAGTTTTCAATTAATTGTATTAAATTATTTAAGCAAGTTATTGTTTTTTTTATTGAATCATTATTAAACATCAAAAATGTAATCAGAAATTTTTTATGGTTAATTTTTTGATAGAAAGCTTGTAATTTTTCAAGATTAAAAGTTTTTTAAGATTTTAATTTTTTTAGTTTTTTTGTTCAAAAAATTCATCGTTTAAATCTTTCTTCTATTTACATTAATGTTTTGATTTTGTTTGATTTGGTAAACCTCTTATATTTTATGCTAATTAATACTAATAATAGTCGTATATTTAATATTGTTTTACTAATAAATTTTAGTTCTATTTCATACTTTTTTTGAAAGTTGTTTTGTTCATTTTATTAAAATTTCATTTCATTACTTATGAATTTTATTTTCTTCATAATTTTTCTCTTATTGTTAACTTTACTTTTTCTTATTAAGCTTATTTAGCATATTTAATTCTATAAGTTTTTTATGTTTATTAATTTGTTAAATTTTGTTGTTGTGATTTACTTAAAATTAAATTAGTGTAGATTATTACAAGCCTTGTTGTAAGATTAAATTTTTTTTTAAAATTAAAATCTTTTAAAAGTTTTAACTTAAAATAATGCACAAAAGAAATTAAGTAGAAACTAGAAAACTAAAAAAAGCTAAACAAAAAAAAAATTTTAAAATTAAAACAAATAAACTGTACACGAAAAATGTAAAAGAAACTGAGAAAAAAAAATGTATGAAAATTCAAAAACTAATCATCAAGAAATCAAACAAAAAATTATTTATAAAAGATTATCAAAATTGTATTTACATGACAAATATTAAAAATTATTAGAAACTTTTAGACTCAAATGGTAGGCAAAAAATTATCGGGAAAAATTTAAATGTTTAGATTTCTATTTAAAAGCATTGGAAAACTTATTTTTAGAAAAATGTTTTTTAAATGCTTGAAACCAGTATTTTTATTGAATGGTCCCTATTAATGCTTGTTTACATTTTTTTCTACTTATCTTTAGTTAGTATTTCGTAGAATCTGTTTTATTATTCAAATTAAAATATTAATTCTGATGAAAATGAACAAAAAAAATTTTTAGTTTTTTATTATTTTAAAAAGTATATTTAAAATGAATTCTCTGTTTGATTTTAGATTGAAATATTTAGAAGATGTTTTAAGAGGTTTTATTCCTTTATTCAAAAAATATAATTTAATTGATTCTGATTCTGATATTGAAAATGATATTAATACTTATGCTTATATAACTTTATTTACTATTATTATTTTTTGTATAATTTTTTGGAGCACTAAAAAAATAAGAAAAAATGTTGTTCAAGCAATTTTGGTTGATTCTAATCAACCAAGATTTCGTAAAAGAGATAAAGTTATGTTTTATGGTAGAAAAATGTTAAGAAAAGTTAAAAATTCTTTACAAGGTAAGTTTTTAGAAAAAAAATAAATTTTCCTCTAAAATCTTTATTTTTAATTAGCCAAAGCAAAAGGAAAAAAAAGACAATTAGTTTTAAAATTTGCTAAGAAAATGTTTCGTCTTAAACAAAATCAACCATCTACTCTTCAAGTAAAAGAACCTAGTCAAGCTTTCTTTGAAGAAATAGATGATAAAATAGATCCTATTTTACCTAAAGAAGTTATCTATATGTTGAAAAATATAAGAGTTTTTGGTTTTTTTGATCAACCATTATTCTTAGAATTATGTAGACATTTAGAAGTTTTAAATGTTTCAAGAGGACAATTATTTTTTTCCATTGGAGATGATGATGATAGTATTTATATTGTTCAAAGTGGTAAATTAGAAGTTTTTACAACTGAATTTGATGGATCAGAAATTGTTTTAAAAGAAGTTGCCGCAGGTGATTCTATCGTTAGTTTATTATCTGTTTTAGATGTTTTAAGTGGTCATTTAGCACCATTCAAAACAATCTCATCTAGAGCCAAAGAAGACTCAGTTGTTTTACGTTTACAAGTTAAAATTTTTAAAAACTTGTTAGAAAATTTTCCAGAGTCTTTAGTTAGAATTGTTCAAATTATCATGGTTAGGTTACAAAGAGTAACTTTTACAGCCTTACATAATTATTTAGGACTAACTACTCAATTGATCAATTATAATAAATTAAAACCTGGAAATTCTCCTATAAAAGCAAATTCTTTGAGGTCTCACAAAATTTCAGTTATTCATCAACTTCAAATTTTAGAAACTTTAAATTCTCAAGAAAAAACAAAAGCTATAAAAGAAGAATCAATTGATCAACAATCGGATAATTCAAAATCTAATAATGAAACTGATGATACCAATTTAAAATTTTCTCCAACTAAGCAAAATTTTAATTCTGCTCATTCTGAAAGGCTTAAAAGAAAAAGGTCTTATTTAGTTGAAGACAAAAGGGCAAATTTGCCTGTTGAAGATTTAATTCAACTAGCTGTAGATGGATTCACTTCTAATTTAGAAATTGACGATAGAAGCTTAATATTATCTATGATTCAGATAAAAGAGTTTGGTCCAGGGGAATTTGTTTTAAAAGAAGATACTTATGAAACATCTTTTGTATATTATATATTATCTGGTTCTTTAGTAGTTTCTCAGAAAAATATTGATTCTCTTGAAGAAACTAATTTATATTTTGCAGGCCCAGATGAGTTTATTGGAGTATTAGAGGTTATTACTGGAGAAGCATCAGCTTTTACTATTAGGTCTAAAGGCAATTCTAAACTTGCTTCAATTTCAAAACAAAATATTTATGAATTGATAGGAAAATATCCCTATGTTAGTTTGAAGTTAGCTCATCAAGTTGTGAAACGATTGTCGCCTTTTGTTAGACAAATTGATTTCGCATTAGATTGGAGTCATGTAGAGTCTGGAAGAGCTATTTACAGACAAAAAGAACCTTCAGATTCAAGTTATATTGTTTTATCAGGTCGTGTAAGATCTTTGATAACGCGATCAAATGGTAAAAAAGAATTAATTAGCGAACATGGTAGAGGAGATATCTTTGGAATTGTAGAAGTTTTAATACAAACTAAAAGATCTACTACGATAATTGCGGTTCGAGACACTGAACTCGCAAAATTACCTGCTGGTTTACTTGATTTCATTAAAATTAAATTTCCTGTAGTAGTTACAAGGCTTGTGCATTTATTGGGCCATAGAATCTTAGGTTCTATTCAACAAAAATCTCCTTTGACAGTAGCAGCAGAATCAACTTTCACACGTCCTACGGTTTCAAATTTTGCAACTGTTGCTATATTAGCTATTAATGAAGATGTTCCTATTCATGCTTTTTGTTTAGAACTTAAAAATGCTTTAAACCAAATCGATTTAACTTTATTACTTAATTCAAGTTTTTTAAAAAAAAAATTTGGAAATAATGCTTTTGATCAATCTAATGAATTTAGATTAAGCGCTTGGTTAGCTCAACAAGAAGATCAACATAGAGTAGTTTTATATCAATGTGATAATGTATTTTCTGCTTGGACTAAAAGATGTATAAGGCAAGCTGATTGTATTTTAATTGTTGCTTGTGCTGATCAAAGACCAACAGTCGGAAATGTAGAAAAACAATTAGAGAATTTAACTGTTCGTACTCAAAAAGAATTAATTTTATTGCATAAAGAAAAAGGCGAAAAGCCTAAAAATACTGTTGAATGGTTAAATATTCGTTCATGGTGTAGTTCGCATCATCATATTAGATGTCCAAATAAAATTTTTTCAATGCATACTATTAACAAAAACCAAAAATTTACAGAAACAGAGTTATCCCAACCTAATGTACATTCAGATTTTTCAAGACTAGCTAGATTTTTAACAGGAAAATCGATTGGCTTAGTGTTAGGAGGTGGTGGAGCTCGAGGTGCTAGTCATGTAGGAATGCTTAAAGCAATAACGGAAGCTGGAATTCCAATTGATATGGTAGGAGGTGTAAGTATTGGGGCTTTTATGGGAGGTTTATATTGTTTAGAAAACGATGTTGAAATAGTTAGACAAAAAGCAAGAAAGTGGGCAATGGTCATAACTTCATTTTGGAACCAAGTTTTAGATTTGACTTATCCAAATACTGCTATGTTTACAGGTTCTTCTTTCAATAGAACTATATATGAAGTTTTTGGAGAAACAACTCAAATCGAAGATTTATGGTTACCGTATTTTACAGTAAGAAATTATTACTAATTTAATTTGAGCTAAAAAAATTTTTTTTAGGTTACAACTGATATTACAGCTTCTTGTCCTCGTGTACACAGAAATGGTTCTTTGTGGAGATACATAAGATCATCAATGTCTTTATCAGGTTATCTACCTCCATTATGTGATCCTTTTGATGGTCATTTGTTATTAGACGGTGGATATGTAAATAATTTACCTGCAGATATTATGCGAGATGTAATGGGTGCAGAAACTATTTTAGCTGTAGACGTTGGATCTCAAGATGTAATGGATTTTACAAATTATGGAGACCAATTGAATGGTTGGTGGTTATTATTATATCGTTGGATACCATTTTTGACTTCAAAATCTCTAAAAGTTCCTAGTTTACCTGATATTCAGTCAAGATTAGCTTATATATCCTGTGTTCGCCAATTAGATGAAGTTAAAAGAAGTGAGTATTGTACTTATATAAGACCGCCAATAGATAAGTGGAAAACATTACAATTCAAAAATTTTGATGAAATTTTTGAAACTGGTTTACATCATGGTAGAGCTTTATTCAATTCAATGGTTAATAAAGATAAGCAAGATAATAATTCATTAAATTCAGTTTTCTTTAAAAATAAACATAAAGTATTTGATCAACAAGGTTTAAAACTACCAACAAAAACATCATTTACAGATTTAGCTGAAAAAGTATGTAAAATTTCAGAACCAAATGAACGGTATAGGTTTTTAAGTTTATCTGATTGTGAAGAAGAAAATGATGATTATGATAGTGAAGAAGGTACAGATTGTTATAACTCTGAGCCTGAATTGTCAACTGAGTTTAAAGAAGAATACTCAAATCTTAGAGAACGTAAAGTTAGTACTCTATTTTAATTTTTTTTTTATTTTGTGTAAATAATATGTAAACTACCAAATAAATTTATTGCCTTATTTTAATATAATCGTAGCATTAACTTTTTTTAAGCTTAAAGTATAAGTTAAGAATAAAACTATTATTTAATGATTTATTATTTAATTTTTGGTTTGATAGTTGAATTGTTATTTGAAACTTTGTTTAACTTTTCAAGTTAATAATTTATGATAAACTTAACTAAGTTTTTATCTTTTCATTTGCATAAATCAGGTAACTCAAGTTTTTTTTCAAAAAAAAAATTTTTTTAAATTAAAAACTCATGAAACTAATAGTTTCAAATTTGATTTTTCAAATTTATCTGACTATTCAATTAAATACAAAGATACTTTTTTTTTATCTAAAGTATATAATTAAATTTAAAAAAGACCAATTAATTTAATATTTTGAAATAATATTTTTAGCAGTTTTTAACTAAAAAAGAATGTGACCCTTTTTCTTATGAAATTATCTTGATTTAAATTTTTATGAATCTTCTTTATAAGTAAGTTTTTGTCCTAAAAGTTTCTAAATTATAAAAAGGAAAGTTTTTTTTTAAAAAAAGAAAATGTTGGTTTTACTTTTACCGTTCTAAACAGGTTTATTCATTAAATAAAACTTTATATTAAATTAAGGATGGACTTAATAGTTTATAAGCTCTGGTTTATTTCATTCGAATGTGAAAAAAAAGTTTGTATCAAATATTGTACATTACAAAAATGATTTAATAATTTTTGTACTGTTAAAAAAGATAATAACTTAAATTTCTGTACGTTAGTTTAAAATTGTTCGATGATATAAGATGATGGTTCTAGTCTTTTGAAACATAATTTTTTTTTTAAAAAAAATTTTTTTTGTTTTACTGTTTAATTAAGTGAAAACTGTTTTTTTGTTTTTAATTAAACTTTTTGTTATCTTAATAATGTTAAATTTAAAGTTATTATGTTTGTTTTGTTTTATTTTACTTAATCCTGTTTTGAGTAGAATATTTAATAATGGTTATTATGGTGATTATCCAGCTTATCGTTCAGATACTCCATCTAAATATCATTATAAATTATCAAAATTAATTCCTTATGGTTTACCTAAAGGTGGTTTATCAAAAAAAGGTATACCTTTTGGTTTAATTGCTTATGCTGCTAAATTAGGTGGTTGGAAACCGATGAAAATGAAATATCAAAAATCACGTTTTATTGAAAAGGCTTATAAAAATAAATTAGCTTGGTAATTTTATTGGATCACAAAAAAAATTCTTTTATTTAATTGACATCTATTTACAATTGAAATTACTAAAATTTATGTATATATTTCTCACAAATTGTATTTAAAAATTTTACTCAAAAAGCAACAACAAAATAATTTTTATTTTAAAACAACTACAAACAAACTTAACTAGAATTTACAAAAAAATATTGCTTCAAAACTAAATATTTTTTTTTTTAAAAATAAAAATTTTAATTTTTTTTTTGGTCATTTTCAGATATTTGTTTTCCTGATTTAGTTTTAAGATTTATATCTACAACCATTCATAGTACAACTTGTTTAAGCTCTTAATTTTTGTTGAGTTTTTAAATTAAAATAAATTTTTTCTTTTTATAATTTGTTTTGTTTTACTTGGCCAGTTATTTTTTTATTATCATTAGATCCAGCAGCCATATAAGAAAAAACACATAATACTGCATAGCAAATTTGATCTGACATCTTAGTTTTATATTTACGTTCAATAATTGATCTTGTTTTAGGATCTGAAATAAAATTATTTTATTATTTTTCTTTTTATTTTAGAAAATAGAAAACTCACTGAATTCTTCCAAAACAAAAATTCCGCCTTTCTGAGCATAGCATTTTCTAATATTTTCCAATTTAACAAAGAACTAATTTTGTGAATTATATAAAAAAGAAAATTAATTTGAATCTTAGAAAATTGATTAAAAATTTGAAAATTAAGAAAAAAATTGTATTAATGTTAAAATGCTTTTTAAACTGAAAAATCTAAAATTAGAATGAAAAAATAAAAGAAAATTAAATTAAAAAAAACTTAAAATAGTTCCTCAAAAAAATGAAGCAGTTAGCAATTAATAAGATTAAAAGATTTATATCACAAGCTACAAACATAAAACTTAAGAACTTAAAAATATAAAATTTAAAATGTTTTGAGGCAATTATAAAACAAGAAATAAATAGGAAAAGATGCAGAAAAAAAATCAATTAAAGGAAAAAATCAATTTCAAAATTATAAATAAAAGAAGAAAAAATGTTAATAACTTTATACCTCAAAATCCTGGGCAATATTATTTTAAAACACAAATATATTTAGAGGTTTTAGGTGTAGAAAAAAGGTTGTTTCAGAACAATTCGAAATTTTTGGTTAAATGGAGAGTAAGTTGTGTTTTTTAAATGATCAATAAATTCAAACATCAAGGCACAATTTCATTTTATTTTAAACAGAAATTGGTCGGAAAGCCCATCGGAAAACGGTTTTTGGTCAATTAAATCAAGCCGATTAAGGCGATTCAATTATTCACAAGTATTATGTTTAATTTGATGGGTTTTTGGTAATTTTATTAAATTTTCGGTTTTAGTAATTGCGAGCAGAAAAATAAAAAAAGAAAAATTTAATAGTTTTTTTAAATTATTTTAAATTCATTATTAAGAACGTTTATTTCAAAAACAGTTAGTGCAAAACTGAAAACTGTCTATTTTATTTTAGTCATCTGATCTAAAACTTGAGATGAATATTGAAAAAAAGATTTTCTATTACTGAATGTCCTAAAGAATTTTTCATTCATTTATTTAATTTTGAAGAGACATGCCATTAAGAAATTTAATTATCTTAATTCAAAAATGAGAGCAGCAGAATTTTTTTTTCATTTGTATCAAAAGGATTTATAAGGATTAATTTAAATTAAAGAAAAATATAAAATTGCAATTTGAAAGCGAAATTAAAATTTTTAGGAAACGAAAAAACTTTAACTAAATAGCTTAAATACTTTGGAAATGCTAAAAAACTATCCCAAGATTGTTGATATAATTATTAAATTAATTTCTGGATTTTTGTTAATCAAATAAACTTTAAAAATTATATTTTACTAACCTTACTACACGCAAATAATAATCCGACTCCGCCCATACAAACAAGAATCAAACCACCTTCACCTGTTGTCAAATCTTGAACAGGAAATTCTCCTCCAAGCTCAGTTCCTTTAATATTTCAATTAAAAATCTTCATATCAAAAAAGTTAAATTAGATTTACCTGGAGGTGCTCCATTAGTTCTTGAAGCTGCTTTATCCATTGCTTGTTTTATACAATAATACAAATCTTTACTTTTTTTAGATCTGTATTTATGTAAATGAGTTTGACCTTCAGTACGACGCCAAAGACATAATGTTTTGTTTTTTGGACAATATGTCATATTTACAATTCTTTCATACCACCATCTTTCTAAAATAGTACCATTAATGCTTCTCAAAATCAAACCATCATCTCGTACTTCCATAAAACACATTTGTTCTATGTTAGAAGAATTAAAAAAACTTTTACTAAGTTTATTTTTAAGATTATTATTGAAATCTTTTTCATTGGTGTCATCTTTATCTGAAACAATATACAATGTAAAAGTCTGTTTATGAGCTTGACGATTTGCCGAACACTTCAAGTCAATATCATTTCCTTGCAAATGTTCAATGTGTTGTAATAGCAAATTAATTTCATCAGAATAAATAACACCAATATGACATCTACCAAGTAAACGTCTTATTTTTCTACAAATTAACTGAGAGTTTACTTTTAACATCACCATAAAAGCAACCATATTATGAAGTAAATTTGTTATTAATCTATCTTCTTCATGCTCAAGCCTTTTTTTTTCTGCTTCGTTCAAAGATTGGTATCTAAGGGTTTTCAAAAATTAATCAAAGCTTATAAATATTTTTCAATTTAATTACCTTTCTATCATTTCACCAGCTCCTTGGTCTAAACCAATAATTTCTCTTTCTTGAGAAATTGCATCAAGAAACATATCTTCCCAAAATTGAGATTCATCCCAAATAGAACTGCGATCTTTTCCTATTAATCCTTGAAACAAATATGTTCGTTTCAAATCTGTCAAGCTTGTATTTAATAAATTGACTGGTCCATAAGGCATACCTGTACTTATACTAGATTTAGAACTCCAAATTGAAGGAGCTCTATTTTGTCGATTATAATTCTGAAAACAAAAAAAAAATAGATCAATCGAAATTCAATATATAATTAAAAGTAAACATACCATGCCATCTAATTCTGAATCTGAGTAAGTACTTCTATTAGTAGAAACTTGGCCTAATCTGTTTAAATAAACAGGATTGACAGTTAAAGATCCTGTGTCACTAACATTGCAATTAGTATTAGTAGCTGTTGTATTTATTGAACTACTTGTAGCTGTTGATAAATCTGACACTTCAGATTCTACACTTTCTAATCTTTTTAAACCATTGTTAGTTAAACTTTGTTTTTTTTCTGCCATTATCGTTTCGAAAGCAGCATTAGAAACTTGTTGAGAAGAGCTTTGTGCATGATCATTAATTTCGATTCTAGTTGAAGACATTATAGATAAATTTTCATTGCTGCCAAATGGACTAGTAGCTGCTGTAGTAACCAATGAATTAATATTATTAGCTACTTTGTTATTTGCTGTCATTGTAGAAGTTTCGTTTGTTGTTGAATGGTCTTCATTTGTTTCTTTTATCCAATAATGTGTATGAGCAATTTCTAATACAACTAATGTAGATTGCATTCCACCTAAACCATTATGTAAATAAGTATGTTCAATTCCATGTATAATAGCTATTAAAAGCTTCAGCATGCCCTTCCAAACAGCTTTACATATTTCTACATCTTGAATAAAATCGTCAGGGCCTAGTTTTCTATCCATTTTCTTATTGAGCCGAGAAACAACAAAGTTTCTATAATTTTCATCTTCCATTAAGTTTTTGATTCTATTAAACTTCAACCATCCAATACCTTCTCCAGCTAAAACATTATCTATAATTCCTTGTAAAAAATTTTGATTTTCATTATGTTGCAATTTAGATGTTGTTTTTTTGATGACTGTATTTGGATTCTGATTTATTTTTGAAGATTCTTTTGAATTTTGACTATTAATTAAAGAAGTTTTATTAATAATTTTTTTCTCAATTAAATCTTTTGTTTTTGGAAATTGTTGAAACTGTTGTTGTTGTTGTTGTACTTTTTCTTTTACTTTATCTACCATTTTACCACTAAAAAATCCACTTAATACAGAACTAGTTTTATCAGCTAAACCATTTATTTCACTAGAAAATTCAAATTTATCTAAATTAGCGCTTAAGTTTGAAGCTAGTTTATCCCCTAAAGAATTATTGTTAACCCTAGAATTTAAATATTCATTATTTTGACTATGTTGTGTTGACAAATTTGATTCAACACTATTAGGAGTTTCGTTATTGAAGACATTTAAAGATTTTAATATATTAGATTTACGTCCTTCAACTTCATTTTTCGTTGCTTGTAAAGCATCTCTCGTGAATCCTTTAGCTTCTTTTTTAAATCTGTCTAAAAAGTTAGCTGCTTGTTGAATATGAGGTTGATTATACTTTTGATTTTGACCTTGTTTTAATGAACCTAAGGATTCTTTATCCCGATGTAAACTAATTTCTATATTTTGAGTTGAATTAACAAAAGATCCTGTTTTACTAAATACACTTGTGTTACTAATAGTACGGCTTAAAATTGGGGTAGAACAGTTTGACTCTGTTTTATCTATTGAGTTTGTCTCAAACTTGCTATCTGGTTTAACAGAAGTTTGATCTAAACTTGCGGAATGTTTTTGATAAGACTTTTGTTTCAATAAATCATTAAGTTGGTCTATAGATTTTTTTTCTGGATTTTCTACGTTACTATCTAATGAATGGAATTTATGAGGTGTTGTCGTTTTTACACTCGAACTTCCGCTTGTTGAATTAGGTCTTTGGAGTGGTTTATTTGTTTCGCTTTTTAAAAGTTTTTGAGAATTATTATTGATGAAATTTTGTTTTTGCGCTAATGGTGAAGCGATAATTGTTGCAGTTGAAGAAGTAGTTGATGTGGAAGAACTAGCTGTAGTAGATAAAAAATTAAACTCGTTTTTTTTTAAATTTATTTCTTCTTGTCTTAAATCTAAACTATTAACATCATCATTTTCGTTTTTATCTGAAACATTTTTATTAACTAAATCAGTTTTTTTATACTTTCTTCGTCGTTCAAACTTGTATCAAAAAGTTTTAACTCTGTGTTAGAATCTAAACTACTTAAACTTGATAATGAGCTATTTGATGAGTATTGAGATGAATGATCGTTTATTGTATTATCTGTTTTTGAAAGACTACGTTTATCTAAATTGTTAGAGAGTTTTTCTGAGTCGTTCTTAAATCTTTCATCAAGTTCGATTGTGTCATCATTGTCATTTGATAACTTGAATCCTTTTGGTGGATTATAAACATTTTCATCACAAAAAAATTCTTGTATTATTTCTTTATTGTTTTGGCCTAAAAAAAAATATTAAGACACTTAGATTTTGAGTTTTAATTAATTACCTAAATTAAAAGAAGATGTTTCATTTGTGAATAAATCATTTGCAAAGTTAGTCAATGATGAGCATGATGATGATTGACTTAATTCTTCTGAGCTATATTCTTCTGTTTCACTGTTATGTTCATGATCAGATATATCATAGTTATTTTTGTTTAGTAATCCAGAAAAGAATGAGCTATTACATGAGGTCCAAGCTTTGAAATTTATTGTCTCTAAAGTATCATTAAACCATTTGACTTTATCACCTACAATTTGTGGAGAACATACACCAGTTTGAACTCGTAAAAACGCAACATTAGAAGGATTTAAAACATATTCAGCATAATATTCTACAGCCTGGGTTTTGATAAATTTAGACAAAAATTGTGAATGTTTAGGACGACTTTGTAAAAATGAGTTTATTTGAACTGCAACTACAGGTCTAGGATAAAGTTTAATAGTCCGAGTGTGCTCTGTAAAGTTAGCTAACATGTTAGAAGAATTAAAAAAATTAATCATAGCTACTCTAACTGCAATATCTACACAGTCAATATCATTTTCAAAAATAGCCTGTTGCGATTTAAGACTTTTGTTAGAAACGTTGTTAGACATAATTTGCAACGCAGATTTAAATTGATTAACTAACATAGTATTTTCAGGCTCCGGTAATGAAGGTAAATCTTCTAAACCTTCTGGTTTAATTAAACGATTTGCATCTAAATCAACAAGCCAAACATCGTTAGGTAATGAAAAACTTTTTTCACGTATTTTCAAAAAACTTGCGGGTATTCCAATTATATACGGTGTAGGTGCAAGAAGTAGCTAAAATAAAATTCATTGCTTTTAAGTAATTCATTGTTTTTAATTAAAAACTAGTTACCTGTTCTGCAGAATCTAAAGAAGTTGGTAACAAGGGAATCACTGGAAACATATAATCCAAAGGATAAAGCATTGCTACAAAGGCCATTACAGATATACATAAAGCATTATAGTTGCTTGATTGTAAAATAACTTTATGTTCAAGAAGTATACATGTTAAAACTTGAATACAACAATTAACTCCTAAAAGTTCTAAAGGTAAATGTAATGGAAAATCAACTAATGAAAAACGTGTATGCTCTGAATAAGCAAAAACTAGATTTGTCACTTTCTCTAATTTTAATAATTCAATCTATAAATAAAACGAAAATTTTCAATAACTTTTTGAAGAGTTTATTTTAAAATTTAATATTTACCTCTACTTTTGTTCTTCCAGGAATTGGTACAGGGGCACTTAAAACTCGCATTATAAAATTTTCAATCTGTTTCAAATCTTCTTTAATAGAATTATCATCATCAGTTTTGAAAGATTTTTCTCCTGTTAAAAAACTCCAAATTATGTCTCTATAAAAAAATTTTTTTATTAGAAAAAACAAAACAAAAAATTAAAATTTTTACTTTTTTATTGATTTTGAAGTATTGTTTTTGTCAAACTCGTTGTTATTTCGATCATAATTGGGTTTATAATTTTTAACATTACAACGTTCAATTAAATTTTTAATTGTGAACAAGCATTCTCTGAATGATGAGAAAAATGGATGATGACTTATTAAACAAAGTGAAGTTAAGCTATTATAATAAGTTGTTCGATGCCTATGTGAAGATCTTGAGCCATGGTTATTAGAAGCTGATGATTCTGGTCTAAGAATTTCTGATGATAAATTTAATTGATTTTCTTGTTCTGGTAT